>JAOWBW010000491.1:91633-335325 GCA_026119855.1 Campanula takesimana | reverse complement strand
CTAGGAGAGCCATGGGGCGTGATCCTACAACCTGACCATGATCATGTTTGTGTGTTCTTGGGGTAGAGATATAATATGTGGTGAGATTGTTAATCGAGAGTAGTCATGAAGATCTTAGTGAGTGCATGTGTTAAGTTGTAATAATCTTAATATATTATTATAGTGATATCCTGGCTTGATAGTGTGATTGATCATTATACTCCCTCCGTCCCGCCGGAAATTGCAAAAAAAAAATATGGCACAATAATTAAGGGAAAAAGTGAAAAAGGTGATGTGTGTGAGTGTTGATAGTTGAGTGGAGAGAGAAAGTGGGGTAGAGAATAGTTAGTGGGTTAGTGGATGTGAGTGTGTAAGTGGGTAAAAACTTTCCATTTATGGATTTTGCAATTTCTATGGGACGCCCAAAATGGCAAGTTTTGCAATTTCAAGTGGGACGGAGGGAGTATATCAAGTAAATTGGCACCTATGTATGCACATTAATAAATTATTTATGTGCCATATAAAAATTGAAAGAATTGCGTTGATGAAAAAGTTGATCCCTATCATTTGCAATGATCACGCACCTGGAAGGCTTGATAAGAACCCCAATAGAGCCGTCAGATTCTTGGCATTCTATTGCTCTCTGTAGATCCAACACCACACCATCCATAGTAGGACGTTCGCCTGGGTTTGCTTGCAAGCTTCTCCTTATAATATCAGTAAATATCGTTAAGGAGTCTCCGGACATCTCCCCTTGGATTTGAGCATCAACATTTTGCTGTGCCCAAAATCCTAAGTCCTCTTCTTCATTAACGTAGTAGCTCTCATCCTCACGATCCCAAGGCATTTTTCGGCATAACACTTGGAATAATACAACACCAAAGGCATAAACATCTATTTTCCTTGTTATGCGACCATATTTGATGTATTCCGGCGCATAATACCCACTTGTGCCTTTAAGATTAGTGGTCATCAAGGAATTGTCTTGCCCACTACTTGAAAACTTGAACATCCCAAAGTCAGAAAGCTTACCAACCCAACCCTCACCCACTAGAATATTCCCTGGCTTCACATCACGATGAATTATACCTTTTGGAAATTCATCGGTTTCCGTGTGAAGGTGTTGCAATCCGCGTGCAACATCAAGGCAGATGTTGAGTCGTTGCAGCCAGGACAAAGGAATAGGACTTCTCTTTTTCAAATAATCAGATAGGGAGCCCTTTGCCATGTATTCGTAAACAAGGATCTTATGACCCGATTCATCGCAGTAGCCAATTAGAGAGACAAGGTTTGGGTGTTGAATCTTGGATAAGACTTGGACCTCCCTTTCAAACTCTTTAGAGTTGTCTTTCAAGTGTTTGACAGCAACTGGAGTCTTATTTGAGGCTGAGCCAATATAGATCTCAGCTAAATACACCTTTGCTTCTCCCCCTTGGCCAAGGATCTTATTACTATCAAACTGATTTGTTGCTGCTTCAATCTCGTTGAACGAAAATTGTCTGCATCTTTTTGTGGAGGTCGACATGTTTTAATCTTCAGCCACTACACAGTAGGATCAAGATTAATCCCCAACTATCAAGATTGTTGCGGAGATGGTGTAAAGTAAATGTAAAGGACTTGGATGTACATGCATGGAGGAAGACTTTAAGCATTTTCATTTCTTTTGCCTGCGGAAGGAGATGCACATGGTTCGTGATGGCATTAATCCATTAAATATTAATGCTTCAGGAAACTATTTATTCTTTTAGTTAGATGGACATAGAGATTTGAAGTAATTAGCATTTCTTTGGGATCCATGACAAGCCAGCCTGTGAGATAAACCCAATGAATAAAAGTAATATGTGTCGATAAAAATAATAAAGATATAAAAACAATTTGAGGAAACAGAAGAAAAATATTTCAGGAACATGAAAAGGAAACCGTAAATTGTTCTGAGTGCAACAATACATCTGTGTGACAAAATAAGAAAGAGGTTATACTGAGATATTCTGCCTAATGATGCAAGTGTGCTAAGGAGATGTTAACAATAATTATTCCAGAATTTAGTTGTATGTACAAGATGTACAAGATATTCTTGATTTAAATATAAGTGAATGAAACAAATTAAACTACTAAGATATACTGAGATATATTGCCTAATCATTTCAGTATAGACAGTGTTAGGATTAATGCCTTTGAATTTGAGGACGCCTAAAATTTATAGAGGAAGTCTTGTGTGACACGGTCTCACACATGAGACGGATCTTGACAAAGAGAGTAAATGGGCTTGCCCCGCCCCACCCACAAGAGGCCAAACTTGTGTGAGACGGTCTCACACATGAGACGGATCTTGACAAGAGAGTAAATGGGCTTGCCCCGCCCCACCCACAAGAGGCCAAACCATTTAATCTCTCAAGGAGATCCGTCTCACGCGTGAGACCGTCTCATAAAATTTTGTCAAATTTATATGAATTAAATTAATAAGTTCATAATTCTAAGACAAAAGGAGTAAAAAAGTTTCCGACTAAGGCTTAAAGGCAAAGCCATAAAAACAGAAGTTTTTGATCGCCAAAACAAGAGAGAATGCCAAGATAAGCTCAATGTGGGCCGGACAATGTGGGCTGGACAATGACGTTTGTGTGGCAGTATGCTGTCCTTGTTTCCAAGGAAATTGAAGATTCCTTATTAAAACACAATTAGGACTTCTTGGTTGACCGAATTTATTAGGGATTTAGAGGATACGTATATTATACTCCTTCTGCCTCAAATTAATTCAGTTACTCAGTTTGTTCAGTTTTATACAGAATAGAGGGATCAATAATTTTAGATCTAGGGTTTGCACAGTCAGGAATTTTGTGATCAAAATTCGTGCAAAGTAGATTAGTGTGATCTTGTGTAATTGTTTCTCCAGTGATAATAATATTCTCTCCCCTCCTCGTGGACGTAGCCAAGTTGGTGAATCACGTAAATCCGTGTTCTTGTGATTGCTTTATTTCTCATCAAATCTTGTTCAATTGCTCTAACAAGTGGCACCAGAGCTTTGGTTCGTGGTTAGAGATTCAGGGATTCCGCTGCAGAGAACAAGAAGATGGGTCAAGGAGCAGATTCGATCGACAAGTTCAATGGGAAGAATAGTAGACCTCTTGTGAATTAATAATTCTGTTTAAAGTGCATTAGTAAAACATGACCTTTCAAAACTAATTTAGTGAAATACTTTTTCTAGGAAAAACTAATTAAGAGAACTATTGTTTCAAATGCAAAATAAAAAATTGTGAAATTAATTACTTTTTTAAGAGAAGAATATTAAGTTATTTTTTTTACAAAAAAATAATAATTTCGTGAAGCATACATACTGTTGGGTATGCTTATTTCTTAACCCTCCTACTTATGTTAGAATTGATTGATACCATCACCTATCAATGTTTTATGAACTTTAGGACCCTATGTAAGAAGTTTTATAACTTCAATTTTTAGCTTAGTCCATTTTATTGTATAGGCTTAGAATATAGGAATGAAGATCTAAGCAAATCTGTGGCCATTGCGCAAGACTACTCTGCACAGGACACCAATGCGCAGGTATCTCCTGCGCAGCATTCTACCTTGCTCAGTTTTCGATGCATTCAAATCACCTAACTTGAAAAATGCTTTGAAGATGTACGCTTATTAAAGTGCTGAGGTGTACAGAAACGACAAAGCAAGCACACTCAGCAGATCCAACGGTGGAGATGCGCTCAAAGAGAAATATTTCAAACAAAGACAGCTGTCAACCTTCTAAGAAGCTTTGAAATTGGTCTTCATGCTCAGTCTCCAACGGCTCTATGTCACCTGCGCGCCAATCATATTGTGTCAGGTCATCAACCTTGATCAGAGCCCCAACGGCTATAAAGGACATCTGCTCATCAATCATATTGTGCCAGCTCATCGTCTTTGCTCAGAGCTCCAACGGCTAGTTTAAGCTCTCTGCTATAAATAGCCTGCTCATCTTCATTTCCAAGCCGCTAGAGTTTGTGCTTACTAATATCCTTGAAGTTCTGAAGATTGCTGCTTATATTCCCAGATTCAAGATCAACCTTCATACCTTCAAACTCCTGCCCAGATCCTAAAGCCTTATATCACCCAGAATTCTTTGTGCTCTTCATCTCATAGATTCATAGAGCCCAGAATTTCTGTCACACACACACCTCTTGAAGCTTTCGATCATTTAGATCCTACTTCTTGAGATACACGGTTTAGTCTAGGATTTGTTCTTCATAAAATTGATTTTGATTTGAGTTTTGATTTATTGTAATCTTGTAAAAGCTCCTCACATCAATATAAATCTCATTAGAAAATCAAGACTAACCATCTTGGTAGAGGACGTAGATCTTTCATCGATCGAACCTCTCCAAATAGCTTGTTCTTTATTCTCGCTATTTATTTACTGCTTAATCATTTCTGAATTACTGCTTTGTTTGATCTTATCAGATTGCTATTATTGCTGTTGTGTTTGTTATTGCTTATTGCCTTAGAATCCTTTTATCCAACACTTTAAGCCAAAACTTAGGCGTGTGCGTTTTACCTTCTGCGCAGTATACCATGAGCAGTTGTTGCTTAAATTTCCGCTGTGCATTTCACACTCTCTGCGCGCTATACTTAGCTTATTTGAGATCTGTGCGCATAAGGTATTGCTTTGCAAAAGGGTTTGAAAAGAATTTTAAAACGCTATTCACCCCCCCTAGCGATTTCATACCTTGTTGCCCCTTTGGGACCAACACATACAATAGTGAAATTTGAAATTTTTAATTTTAGTCCCTTAAAATTTTAATGTATTTATTTACACCTTAAATAGTAAAACTAATTTCAATTAAGTCCAGATGTGCATGCATGCACATGTTGATTTAACTGAAAAACTTAACATTTCCCTCAAAAGGCACTTTATTGCTAGTTTTTTTGTCAACTTTAGACACGGATCTGCAAGTTTTAAAACATCAAATTCCTTTTTACAAACGACCCTCAAACTTTAGACCCTTATTTGTCATTTTCCCGTATAATAATGATTGAATTTTCAACATGCAAACTAAGACATTATGTTATTAGCATGTTATAAGAAGCACTCATTAAAAAATACAGGTTTTTAAGGTACTTAGTAAAATTGGCAGCATTAGTGAAAATTGTCCGAAATTGGTGACACATAAAAACAATTTGTCAGAAATAAATGGCAACTTTGATAAAAATGTCACGGCATTTTAAGAAATGTTGGTAATTAAGTACCAAAAGTCAGTGTTCTAAAAATCGGAATAGGCAGCCGCCTAGGGATAAGAGGTGTCTTTCCGCCACGATTTCCTTTAAATCGGTGCAAATCAGCGTTAGGCGAGCTAGGCAGGGTTAGGCTGAGCTAGGCGGAGCGAAGCAAGCGGCGTGGCGGGTCCAGGCGGGATAGGCGGCTGACCTTTTATTTTTTAGTTCGCCTTGGGGGGGAGTTGGCCGGAGTTGACCAGAGGAGAAATATGTGTAGACGGCGGTTGGGGTGGGCGGAGGAGGTGACGTACACAAGAAGGGGTGGTGGAGCCGTTGGTTGTGGAGCCGTGGGTGGTGGAGGCGTGGAATGGTCTGTGTGACTGTGGAAGAGGCGGCGGCCACTATTTGTGGAGAGAAGAGAGGGAGAAGAAACTGAAAGAAAAGAGGTTGGGATTTAGTTTTTAGGGTTAGGATTTCCTTAGATAATAGAGGAGGAGCTGGGCTCATATTGGTGTGGGGGGATTTAATTGGGCTGAAAATAGATGTGAGAATGGGCTTGGTATATACTCCCTCCGTCCCAACACAAGTAGGACTAGAGGAGTGTGCACAATATTTAAGAAAAATTAGTATATGTGTGGTAGAAAATAAAGAGATAGAATGGGTGGGGTAAATAGTAGTGTTAGTTAAATAAATTGAGTGGTGGAAAATGAAGAGAGAGAATAAGTGGGGAAAATAGTAGTGTTGGTTGAATAAATTGAGTGGAGGAAAATGAAGAGAGAGAATAAGTGGGGTTGAAACATTTCCATTTTAGGCAGTCTCACTTTTGGTAGGACGGACCAAAAGGGAAAGAAGTCCCACTTCTGCTGGGATGGAGGGAGTATACTTCCTCCGTCTCATTTTAAATTGTATTACAAAAAAGTGAATAAGTTGATGTGTTGTGAGTGTAGATAGTCGCGGATTAGGCGGGAAATCAACGCATATTATTAGCGACAATAATCATAGGAAATGCATAAATTAGTGACAACTGATCTTTGTATATATACTAGTACTCCAACCTGTGCCAATGGCACGGTGATAGTACAACCAGAGTCACATTATGGTTGAGATGTCCTCCCCTCCGAAATGTACTATTTGCCGGACATTTAACAAAATAACAAATTTATCCTCCAATGGTTTCTGGAACAGAGTGTGTGTGGTGTGTGTTAGTGACGGTTTGTAAAAGGGAGAGGTCATGTAAGGGAAGGGGTGAAACAAAATGTGTGAGAGAATAATACATGAAAGTGGGAGAAGAAACTGCCACCCAGATGAGCATTCAACAACCGCCGCCAACTTCCACTCAATTCATGACCGTCCGATGTAATAGTTGAGGATGAATCTGGACCGCTCTTTGTAAAGCGGTTATTCTCCCCTTCTATTGTAATATAGATGCTGGGATGGAGGGAGTATACTTCCTCCGTCACATTTTAAATTGTATTACAAAAAAGTGAATAAGCTGATGTGTTGTGAGTGTAGATAGTCGCGGATTAGGCCGGGAAATCAACGCATATTATTAGCGACAATAATCATAGGAAATGCATAAATTAGTGACAACTGATCTTTGTATATATACTAGTACTCCAACCCGTGCCAATGGCACGGTGATAGTACAACCAGAGTCACATTATGGTTGAGATGTCCTCCCCTCCGAACTGTACTATTTGCCGGACATTTAACAAAATAACAAATTTATCCTCCAATGGTTTATGGAACAGAGTGTGTGTGGTGTGTGTTAGTGACGGTTTGTAAAAGGGAGAGGTAATGTAAGGGAAGGGGTGAAACAAAATGTGTGAGAGAATAATACATGAAAATGGGAGAAGAAACTGCCACCCAGATGAGCATTCAACAACCGCCGCCAACTTCCACTCAATTCATAACCGTCCGATGTAATAGTTGAGGATGAATCTGGACCGCTCTTTGTAAAGCGGTTATTTCTCCCCTTCTATTGTAATATAGATTCTTTTAAATCACAACTGATCTTTGTATATTTTCTTAAATCAGCGGCAGCTATAAACTTAAAATGAAGAAAACTAGAATTAGTCCCAAAAAAAATAAAAAATGTTAAGTTTGAAAACCGGACCAATCAATTTAAAAGGAACAGAAATTAGCAACATAAAATGAAGAGCAACTATACCATTTAATAATAAAAAAAAATGATGATAATTCTTTATAAAAGAAGACTTTTCAATCCGTGTGAGCCCCTCACCAGTATGCATTTTGTCTAGCATTTAACCCCATCAATCAACTTCCTTTTTCTATAACCCTCTCCAAACCACAGCCATGGCCAAAGATCTAATCGGCGGCGCCGTGATCGGAGCTGTATTTAGCGAACTACAAACTGCCATTCTCGACGCCATAAAAACTACAGCCAACTTCAAATCCATTTTCCAGCGCCTCCAAACCACCATTCTTTCGATAAAGCCAATATTCGATGACATTGAGAAGTTTGGAATAATTCTGAACCGTCCACAGAGCGAAAGAGACATGTTTGTGGATCAGATGAAGGAAGGGAAAGAACTCATTCTTAAAAGCTCGCAAGTCAAAAAATGGAATTTGTACAAGAAATATGTTTACTCGAAGAAGTTGACCGAGTTTGATGAATCGCTTCTGAGGTTTTTCCAGATCGATATGCAGGCTGCACAGTCTATGTATATTAGGAAGATTATGTTAACTGTGAATACTGGTGCTGCGGATTAAGATGGATAAATCATTTTGTAAAACTTTTAGATATAATTCAATGTTGATTTCTGATATTTATTTATATGATAAAATGTCTCTCTTTTCACATTGGATACCTATCTGCTGGAATCAAGTTGCTCTTTATTTGTTTAATTTGCCATCCTCATCTGCTTGCAAAAGACAATACCATTGAGATCCACACCATAAACTTGTTGATGGATAGAAAAATGAAAAAAAAAAAAAAAAAATGAACAACCAATAGCATATAATCCTTTTGTTTCAAGTAAGTTGCAACAAGTTGCCATTTAGGGTGTTTCACTTAAGTAGCAACAAGTCCAAACATGATTTTTTATTATTATTATTTTATAATCATCCACTCATTCTCTCTCTTCCTCCCAACCACTTATTATTCTCCACTCATTATCTTTCCTCCCCCACTAATTCTCTCTCCACCTCACTACCTTTCATTCTTAATAAAACATGAGAAAACTACCATAGGGTCCCTCATCCTAAGCCTAACTACCACCTAATCCAACCCAATATTTCCATCTACCATCTAGTCCCATTTGATATTAAACTACCATAAGGTCCACTAGAATTTTTAAATCCCGAAAATACCCCCATATATATAAAACCCTACCCTTCCCCTCCTCTCAGTCAACACGCACGCACACACGCTATCGCTTTTTATCTCTCTCCGGTCATCCCCACCCCCTTCCACCATCTCCGGAGACCCCTTATCTCCCCATCTCCGTCGACCATCTCCCTTTCCCCATCTCCGGCGACATACTCCCTAACCTCGGCGACCCTCCCCGACCCAAATGCGTTCCTCTCCCTCCCTACTTTCCCTCTCAACCCAACAAGCTTCGGCCGGCCAACTGTTCAGATCCAACCGAATCTCCCACCAATCTCACCATCGCGTACCACCTCCAACAACCCCACCCCTCCCCTAACCCCGGCGACCCTGCAGCTCCTTCTCCATCACCGGCCACCCCTACACCATCTCCGTTCACCCCTCCCCCACCTCCGACAGTCGCAGATCTAGCCTGCACCTCTCTCTCTCTCTCTCAACGACGACCCTACAGCTCCTTCTCCGTCACCGGCCACCCCCTACGCCAGATCTGACGTCATATCCACCTCAACAACGCAGGTATGTTGAAATCTTACTCTCAACGCCAGACCTTAGCTTGCTTCTTCTTCTGCTTTCGCCTCTGTACCACATCCTCATCAACGGCAGAGAGCCCAAGTGTCGTCCTCTGCTTCTTCGCCAGAAATTCCTCCGATCGCCCCATTTTGAAATTGACGCCAGTACACAACCCTGGGCTTTATTGTTTGGATACAGAGTAAATGATCTACATTTTTAATTTACTCTTGGCTTTATTGTTTACCCAATTTTAATATAGGGTTTTCAGAATTTGAGCTCTATTCAAAATTATGTTAGTTAATCTCATAAAACAGTAAAATAGAGTTCATAAAAGACTATAAATATATGTGAAATTACCTAAAAACAGCAAATTAAGTAAAAAATTGAAGACATTATCATGCAAAAATTATGAACTTGGTTAAAACAACTATGAACTTCTCTTATTTGTTCTTAAAAGTATGTGGAAACAACTGTGAACTACTCAAAAATATATGTGAACTTGTTCTCAGAACAACAACGAACTTGTTGTTGGAACAGTTGTAATTTGTTCTTAATAATGAATTTGAGATGGGTTGTTAAGTTCACATTTGTTTTCTTGGAACAACTGTAAACTTGTTCTTGAAATTTTTGTTCTTAGAACAACTGTGAAGTGTGAACTTGTTCTTGGGATAAATGTGAACTTACTGATATTATTGTTTGATATCAATGGTGATTATGTGTGTTTGATATTATTTTAGTTGACAACTATGAATTTACTGATAAGTTAACAGTTGTTTGGTCGATTGAGTTGGTGGTCGCTAGAGTTGATAGTGTTCTTAGTAGTAGTTTTAGTTGACAACTGTGAACTTACTAATTAATTCACAGTTATTTAGTCACTGGAGTCGATCGTATTCTTAGTAGTTTAGTTAACAACTGTCAACGTACTGATTAATTCACAGTTATTTGGTCGCTGGAGTCGATCGTGTTCTTAGTAGTTTAGTTGACAGCTGTGAACATACTGATTAGTTCACAGTTGTTTGGTCGCCGGAGTTGGTGGTTGCCGGAGTCGATCGTGTTCTTAGTAGTTTAGTTGACAGCTGTGAACTTACTGATTAGTTCACAGTTGTTCTTGGAACTTGTTTTGAAACAATTGTGAACTTGTTTTTGAAATAACTGTGAACTTGTTCTTTAAAAAAATGTATTTTTTATTTTTTATTGAAAAATGTGAATTTTTCTTAGGAACTTGTTTTTTGAAAAACTGTAAACTTGTTTTGGACCAACTGTGAACTTGTTCTGGGAACAACTGCGAACTTGATCTTGGAACAAAATTGTGAACTTGTTCTTGAAAAAAAAAGCAGTGAACTTATTTTTGGAACAATCGTGAACTTGTTTTTGAAATAACTGTGAACTTGTTCTTTAAAAAATTGTATTTTTTTTTTTCGAAAAATGTAAATTGTTCTTAGGAACTTGTTTTTGGAACAACTGTAAACTTGTTTTTGGATCAACTGTGAACTTGTTCTAGGAACAACTGCGAACTTGATCTTGGAACAAAATTGTGAACTTGTTCTTTAAAAAAAATAGTGAACTTGTTCTTGGAACTTGTTATGGGAACAATTGTGAACTTGTTTTTGAAATAACTGTGAACTTGTTCTTTGAAAAAATTGTATTTTTTTTTTTTGAAAATGTGAAAAAGTATTTCAATCGTTCTTGAGATATTAAAAAAAATGGTTTACTTTGATTTTCATAGTCTATTTGAATGAACTAACTTTGAACAATATTTCATAAAAAATACTTCAATTGTTCTTGAGATATAAAAAAATGTTTTACTTTGATTTTCATAGTCTATTTGAACTAACGTTGAACAATGTTTCATAAAAAAAAGTACTTCAACTGTTGTTGGGATATTAAAAAATGATTTTCTTTGATTTTGGTCATCAAAAAATCGTCGCCGGAAAAAGTCACCAAAAAACAGCCGCCGGAGGTGGTCGCCGAAAAATGGTCACCGGAGATGGTGGGGATTGGTAGCCAAAAGTGGTTATGGTGGATGTGGAGAGAAAGTGAAATGATGTGGAGAGGGGCATTCATGTAATTTCATGTCATTTAGTAAGGGCATGAGTGTCCTTCTAACAAACAATGGACTAGGTGGTAAAATCTGAAATACCTTGTCTTTGGTGGTAGTTTCCATCAGGATGGGGGAATATATGGTAGTTGCCCCATAAAACATTATATCCTTAAATTCTACAATTTTTTGTTTTTGTTGCAATTAAATGAAACGGAGTGAGTATTTGTTTTGAGAAAGAAAAAATGAGTACTAGAAGCTTGTTTTCTTTGTGGAAAGGACTAGTCGAAATAAATGGGAAAGGTGCAAGTTGGTCTATTGTGCATCTTTTTGTCGGGGGGTATTTATGTACCTTATAAATATATACAGAAATTCCACAGATCATGGGTCCTTGACCATTATAATAAGCTCCACCTAAGCTCTCCACATGTTCTTGGTAATTTCCTTTTCAATTCCTTCACACAAATTCAATTCCTTCAGAAATTCCACTAATTCTCTCTCCACCTCACCGTCTTATTTTTTTAAAGATAGTACCTTACTTTGTTAGGTTCGAAAAAGAAGATTGATATACATTATTTGTCGCTCGATGCAATATTATTACACATTAAATCATATTCCCTCCGTCCCAGCACAACAAGTAAGACTTCTTTCCTTTTAAATCGCCCCAATTGTAAAACTGCCTAAAATAGAAATGTTTTAATATATTTATAATCAACCAACCCCACCATTTAACTTCACTAATTCTCTTTTTTCATTTTCCACCATTCAATTTATTCAACCAACACTACTATTTACCCCACTCATTCTCTCTTTTAATTTTTTACCACACATACACTACCTTTCTCTTAATTATTGTATCCACTCATCTAATCTTACTTGTGCTGGGACGGAAGGAGTATATCTCTATTTGTAATAATATTTATATATGTAAAGTTGATTTGCAGTTGTTTTTACGCTAAGAATATGTACCAATGCTTTAATAGTTTGACCTTTTATTTTTATATGAATTGTTATGGGTAAAATTTACATGATGACATCTTCAAAGATAGCGACGTCTTGACAATTACAGCACTGTAAGTATTTAAATTATTTATTTATTGTGTTAATAACAATATTTTGTGCAGATAAAACACGTGACCTACGAAGACCTTTATCAACGGCAACTAGATGTAATCATAAAGAGATAGAGGCCGAGTTTTTAGCCTAGTTAGTTAGATTAGAGATTAGCTTTATTTTTGTATTTAAACCTAGCTAAAGGCGGCACAAACACACAACTCTCACATGCTTATTATTGTAATCCGCCATTAGCCTTTTCTGTAACCTCAAGAAACAATCAATACTACTGTTTAGAGGTGGTAGGTGCTCACAAACACCTCCCGAGGTTTTGTGCCGGCGAGAGCATTCTCTCAAGGGCTTTCCTCGTATATATCATTGTGTCATCATCATCTTCATTCAAATAGTTATATTCCAAAGCACCCTCCATTCAATCCATAGACTAAATACCTTTCGCACAATTTAGTTCTTATTGTTTTTTCACCAAAACATGAATAAATTGTGATTGTACGAAAAATAAAAACTAGAACTTACATAATTGAAACCCATGATGAGCCAACTTGCTCATAAAGTACTATATATCCGAGTGTCGTTCTCGCCTTGTTGCATACTTGCTGTAACTTTGTACAAATATTTAATCCAGCAACTTGCCGCTATTTAATACTCCCTCTGTTCCAAAATGATCTTCTCATTTCCTATTTTTTATTATCCCAAAAAGTTCTTCCCATTTCTACAATTTGGTCTTAAAAGTGCATAAATAAAACATGGCTAGAGAAGCAAGTGTTCATATTTTTAAAAAGTTTGAATAGTCAAATGTGAAGATCATTTTGGGACAGAGGGAATACAAGCAATTTTTGTTCTTTCTGAACACACAAAAAAAAATAAAAAAAAATTGATTAGATAGAGATGATGGTAGGAAGAAGGAAGCTCAGAGAGATAACGAAGATGAGGGAGGAAGTCATCGTGAAAGCTTGTGAGTTATCGCTTAATGCTTACAAGCTGAAAAATGGAGTAGCGGCGCCCTTTGTTTACTACGAATATCCTCGTCCATCGTTGGAGGTCGCGTTTGCCTTTGCTCAGTCATGGTCCGTGAGCGATTGGCTTAGTGGATCAACAACTCGTTTTGGAATAACAAAGATTAATCTTGATCTATTTCCATTTCTCAAAAGCATAGGCACGGAAGATATTGCACTGGTGGATGATGTGTTTGCTGATAGATTTAAGACAATACTTGATAAAACATCTCTTCCGAGTCAGGTACTAAATTCTCTTTTATCAGTATGTACTGATTCTAGCCAATTTTATGATCTTCATCTTCAACACGCGATCTCACATGTAGCCTATCTTAAAAATCAATGTTGTGCCAAGTGATGTAGCCCCTCAAGTTTATCTACCGCAGTATCGGTCCATGTTTATTTATTTAGCAGATGTGGGAACTAAATAAGGATTTCCTACTTATGTTGCAGTGTGTATATTTAGAACTTGAATCGATCAATAAGTAATACATGTACTGATTCCTGGATTGCAGTGATCTATACAAGAAATGTTTATAGTCCAAGTCACAAAATATAAGGACATTCTGAATTTTTGAAATATAACACATTCAAAAACACAATTTTTCATCATGTATCATTAATCAAAAAGTACGTAATAATGAGCTTATTAGCCATTTCATCGGAGTTTCAGGTAGACAATGCAGTCAAAGGAGGAAAGAAGATAGTGTTTGCCGGCCACTCCTCAGGCGGTCCAATGGCTATCCTCACTACCCTTTGGTTCTTGAATAAATACACAAGAACAAATAGCAACACAACTCCTTTATGCTTGACTTTTGGCTCCCCTCTTATTGGAAATAAAATTTTCTCACATGCCCTTAAACGAGAAAATTGGGCTCGTTATTTCATTCATTTTGTCGCGGGGAGTGATATTATTCCAATTATAACACTTTCTCCGTTATCATCTATTAAAGATGAACTGCAACAAGTTCTTGATATCCTCAATCCCAAAAATACCAAAGACAACGCTATTTCACAAACTAATGCTTCAACTTTCCTTACAACCGTACTAGAAAATGCTTCGTCTGTTGCAAGTTATGCTGCATCTAATCTCTTGGGAGGTAAAAATTTGCTCATGGAAACGTTCTCTAGTATCATTGATCTTAGCCCTTATAGACCTTTTGGCACATTCATCTTTTGCAATGCACATGATAAATTGGTTGTGGCGGAGAATTCAGATGTTGTTCTGCAATTGTTGGTCCACTTCTCCAAGTTACAGATTGAAGTAGATTTCAGTGAAGCTACTACTACGAGGTTAAAGGAACATATGGCTTATGATGAAGTACTGAAGAATCGAGCAAACTTGCAAGACTTGAGTTTTTTAGACCATTCAGAGGAGACAAACTGGGCATTGAATGACCTTGGCTTGGTGAGTTTCTTTTCTTGATTTTATGCCAAATATATTACTCCCTCCGTTCCTAATCAAGTGGCGTTTTAGAATTGAGAAAATGTTCCTATATAAGTGACATATTGAAGACTTTTGGTCATTTGTTTTGGGAGGGAGTGAGTAAGACACAAGTAATGGACTAAGACAATCCGTAACCCGCTTAACTATTTTCTTGATTGCAGAGTAGAAGAGTAAAGCTATGTTTACGCGCTGCAGAGGAGCTTGAAAAGGTCAAAAAGAAAAATCAAGAAAGCCTTAAGAAGGACGAGATCAAAGAAGGGTTAAAGAAGATTCAAAACTACCAAAAGGGTTGTGAAAGTCATAAATTGGGGTATTATGATTCCTTCAAGCTTCAAAATGAAGAAAAGGACTTTGACGCGAACGTGACAAGACTCCAATTAACAGGAATGTGGAATGAGGTCACGGAAAAGTTGAAAAACTACCAACTTCCAGATGATTTTGAGAGCCAAAAAGAGTGGATAGAATTGGGAACACGACATAGACGACTGGTTGAGCCACTAGATGTAGCAAATTACTATAGGCACGGAAGGGAGGAAGAAGCGGGGACCTATTTGGAAAGAGGAAGGCCTCGACTTTATAGTTGGTATACACAGAGATGGCTCGAGCCTTATGAGATTATAAAATCCAACACCATTTCAGAGTCGTGTTTTATGGCTGAGGTTGAAGATATAATAATTGTTAGTAAGAAAAAATCGTTTGATGATCTGAAGGAGAGGATTACCAGCCTAGAAGAAAAAATTCTGAAATGGAATCAGAATGAGGTGTTGAGGAGTGATGTGTTCTTCGAAAGATCGACGTTTTCGCAGTGGTGGAACTCGCTCCCTGATCAACATAAACAAGAATCTTGCATCAGAAAGTACTTCATTAAGAACTAGGGTATAACTAATTGCCTAGTGATTTACTTGTATTTCTTTTATTTTGCACAAAAACTTTTATCTTCTCTTAAACTGAAAAATGAGTACACATTTCAAGTTATTTTGTGATTTTTGTTATGCAAAAGATGATAACAATCATTGAATTGTTTACAAGCTTTTCCACATTGAGGCCGGATGGCTGCCTGTCTATCCATTTTTTTCACTATGTTACACGGATAAAGAAAAAGTAAAATGTTGTTCATTTTAAGTAATAAAGTAAAATAAGAACCTTAATTTGGGATAGACTAAAATGAAAAGTAATAATAGATGAAGTATAAAATAAAAAAATACAATAATAATGGTGAATTATAGGAGTTGAGATCTCCTGTACCACTTTTGTGTGCCACTCCATGTACCACTTCTAATTCAACGGTTCACATGTTTGCATAATATTATAATAATACCAATCTCAATAACTGTGAGCCATTATGACTTGTGACACACAAAGTGGTATACGAAGTGGCACAGAGGATTTGGACTCGAATTATAGCATATTTTCAAAAGTAATTCCTTCCGGAATAAATTGAAACCAACAACTTTTGGGGCATCATTTTCCTTTATTATATTCACACTGCTTGGCTTCTGTAAGTCTTTATCTTGACTTTTTCAACTCCAAAGAAAACGCAAGAAAATGCTACTCAAGATGTCTTCTAAAATTGATTTGAGGTCCCTTTTCTATATTTGTAGAAAAGACAAAGTCAATGGAACCTTAATTCTATCATCAAAACTTTTGAGAACTTGCCTACCAATTTACTAACATATTAATTCCTATTTTAGATATTAATTATTTATGTGTGAGTCTCTATTTTCAGTTTCTTACAAGCAAATTAAGAAGATGAATATTTGATTAAATACTTTCGTAACACTTTATGGAAGTATCGTTAATGATTAGTTACAATATAGTTATAAATGCTAATTAGAACATCATGGTTGAACGGTAAATTTTATTATCCACTATAAAATGGATACTATATAAAAAGTTACTTACTTGTGAGCGAAAATAAGATGAAAATAGAACGCCTTTTGATTTTTTATACACATAAAATTAAGTGTACCTTTTTTTACTGAAAAAAGAGTTAGGTGCTTCACTTTTATATATTTTAGTTTAGTATTTTTTTAGTTTTCTCTTGGAAGATTTTTAAAGCAAAAATTTTATAAAACCCCTTTTTTGGTTAATTATGAGAAGGAAAAGAAAGCGTGTCAAAAAACCACAATCGCCACCTCATTTTGTGAACTTTTTTTGTGCCCCTAGCATTGCCCTTTTTTTAGAGTATAACTCTTAAATCAAATCAATGCTCATAAATCAAATAAATGCTACTCCCTCGGCTTCATAAAATTATTGGAAACAGAGTGAGTTCTGCATTGCTGTACCAAAGAGTTATATCTTACGCGGTATTCGATGTTAGCTTCTCATGGGGTCTGAGTTCGAATCCTAGAGAAAATTTTGAGGGAAACTAGTTTTTCCATAAATTATAAAAAGTCATGTTTTTATAGGGTTTAAGGTTTAGGGTTTAGGACTTAGGGTTTAGGGTTTAAGGTCTAAGGGTTAAAATGGAGGAACTAGTTTCCCCCAAAACCAACTTCGAATCCTATTAGAGGAAGATTTGTGTTAGCCTATTCAAACCCTTCGAATCCTATTAGAGGAAGATTGGTAACTTTTTCAATCAAGATATGGAAATTTATAAAGGGCATCAGTTTCATGCCGATGTTGGGACTCGTAGATTTGAACGTCTTGCGCAATAATTGGCATGGTTAGCAATACAACGTACAATAAACACTGCTAAAAAGTCGGAACGTTTTAAACAGTGGTGTTGTTTCTGGTAGCAGGTCCACATTTGAAGTCATGCATTATTAATACCATCTTAGCATGTGATTGGTTCTAGAAAAGATTCATAATCAAAATAGTTGAAAGAGGCTCTTAGTATTTTTGTTATTTTTTTGAGAAAAATAACAACAAGTCACTATAGAAAAGTTTGATATGCAGAAAGTCCTAAAAAAATTAATTCTATGTAAAATTCCCAAAAATTAAATTTTCAGTACAGAAAAGTTCACAATTTAACGATATGATTAATGTATTTGAATTTGAGGCTTTACATAAATGAAAGATGAATTTTTAAAATGGTGACTTGTAGCGAATTGTCTATATATTATCATTGTCATCATTATTTTTAGAATTATTATTGAAATTGTAACTTTTCATAGTTTACAAATTTATTATTAAGAATATATTTAAAGTTTTATTATTATTGTTGTTATCCATGCATAGCACGATTTCAAAGATATTTTAACTATAAATGTTTTTTTACAATATTATTACCTCCGTTTCAAAATATATGTCGCTTTAGGCTTTTTTCACACATATTATAAAATGTAATGAATGCATGTTGTAAAGACTCAATTACCCTTAAAATAATTCAATTTTCTAGGTGAGTAAATACTTATACAAGAAATGATTCACAATAATTAATAAGGGTATAATTGAGACAAAATAATAAAAATGTCTTGATAATAGTTAAGCGAGAGATATTTTGAAAAACAAATCTATATATATATATATATATATATATATATATATATATATATATATATATATATATTAAAGTTGGCCAAAAGAGCTATGGTATTGACATGTGGACAAACAATGGAGAAAGCTTGCATTTGGAGAAGCCACATCAACAACATACTAATAAATAAGCGACTTTTCATTTTCTTTTCATTAGCTAATACTATTAGCTAATAATAATAGTTACTAAAAAGGGTAACTATAATAGTTAACTATTATAGTAAGTATTACTCTTATTAGTAATAATTAACTATAAAATTAATTATTATAGTTAACTATTACTCTTATTAGTAATAGTTACTATTATAGTTAACTATATTAGTTAACTATTACTATTAATAGTATTAGCTAACAATATTAGTTACAATACAAGTTAAATATTACTATTAATAGTATTAGTTAACTATAATAGTTACTATTATAGTTAACTATATTAGTTAACTATTATTATTAATAGTATTAGTTAACAATATTAGTTACAATACAAGTTAAATATTACTATTAATAGTATTATTTAACTATAATAGTTACTATATTAGTTAACTATTACTATTAATAGTATTAGTTAACTATAATAGTTACTATATAGTTAATTATTACTATTAATAGTATTAGTTAACCATAATAGTTACTTTATAAGTTATTTTTTACTATTAATAGTATTGGTTAACTATAATAGGCTACATACATTAACTATTACTATTATTAGTATTAGTTAATTATAATAGTTATTATATAAATTAGATTATTAATTTTTAATATTAATTAATCATAATAGTTACTATATCAATTAACTATTACTATTAATAATATTATTTTATTATAATAATTATATTAATAATTATTATTATATAGACTAATCATTGCTATTAATATATATATTAACTATTACTATCAATGGTATTAATTAATTATAATAGTTATTATAATAATAGTAATCATATAGATTAATTTTTATTATTAATAGTATTAGTTAAAATGATGATTACTATATTAGTTAACTATAGTTAAAATATTTTTTAAAACATAGTATTGGTTTCCCGTGCAGAGCACGGGTTACCCGCTAGTTACTTCTAAAGCGACAAATATTTTGAAATGGAGGGAGTACTATTATTCGTGCATATCACGTGCATCGCACTATTTCAAAGAAATATTGTAATTAATAACAATTATGATAATTAGTTTTCATATTACTGTAGTATATATATATATATATATATATATATATATATATATATATATATTGTAATAATTAATAACAATCATGATAATTGGTTTCCAAGATATAAATTCTTGTAACTACTTGATCTGAACCTACCACTTTCAAATCTTCAGTAGATAAACTCAACCCGTTGAAGTTTGAAGATGCCAAGAAACTTTTCTGCCACCCGGCATAGTTGGCCAAGCCTGAGGACGGAAATTCCGGTATATCAGATGGTCTTGTCAATGCGGTAAGATTACAAACTTTTCTAATGTATTGCTTAAATGATATGTATGTTAGATATAAGGAAAATTACTAGACTATGCAACGTATTGGTTTTCAATAACCAGTTAATGCAACGTAGAATCTACTTCTGGAATTGTTCAACGTAGTATGTTTATGTTTGTAATCAATTTGAGGCTTTTAGATTTAAGCAAAATACACAAAATTCTTGTCTAGTGTGGTGTTGGTGTTTATTTGTGCTTCCAACCCCACTCCATCGCCCCACCTCCCATCTCTTTGATTTCAGTTTCAGTTTAATATTTTGATTTTATTTATTTGATTTCCTCAATTTTTAAAATCTGGGCTTATGGAATATTGTGCCGGAGTATGGTTTTATTCATCTCCTTTTAACGGGTATCAATGGAAGATTGTGTCGGAGTTGTGTGGTGGTGGAAATGCTAGTGTAGTGTAGATGTGTTAGATAGGTATTTCATTATGTGGGCACTAAACTTAAGATTGTTGACGAATTGCAGGTAGTTGAACTTTGCGAGGGATCCCCGTTCTCGACATGGTTGGTCTATCACTTAGAAATCAACCATACTGGATGTGGATGGAGATATTGGATAGGTGGTCAACACCTCAATCGAATGTTTTGAATGTCAATCGTGACCTTGGTCAACTCACAACCGATTTAGAAGCCTTGGATCAAGATACAGCGTTGGCTATAGAGAAAAAAGTGTTCTGACCTCAGTAAAAGAGGATTGTCTGACTCAAATGTGATAGAATCAATATTAACTAGCCAACAATATTAACTAGCCAAAGACAAGGGGACGACGATGACCTTACTAAAAATTGATGGAATGGCAGAAATTGATCCAAGAAATATACCAAAGTGATTGATTGGGAGTAAAGCTAAAAGAAAATGATAGTAATTATGATTTTTTTTTCTGGATTAGATTAGTTGGTAAGTTGAAATTCTATTAACCTTGTGGTTGTGACTTCAAGTCCCGTAGTTGACATAATAACTGTGAAGTTTATCTTAGATTAGTTGCTAAGTTGCAATTCTATTAACCTTGTGGTTGTGGCTTCAAGTCTCATAGTTGGCATTATTATTATGAAGTTTATCTAAATTAGTTGCTAAACTCGATTAACACCCGTGCGATGCACGATTTCGTTAAAATTGTTATGAATTTTACTTTTAATAACCTGTTATTGTTACAATGTCTTCATTATTCTATAAATTTATCTATTAAATAAAATAAAATAAAATAAATTATGGACTATAATTGATTCAGCTCAACGGTGAATTCATTACACAAAAATATTGAATAAAAAGGAATTTATAAATTAATCAATTCATCTAAGAACGGCAAAAATAATAATGATTTTAGGTGGAATTCTTTTATGCAAGATTATATATAATAATATTAATCTTTTATAAGAAAAATAATTACTCCCTCCGTCCCGCTCGAAATAGGATTTTAGTAAACTTGACTTTACTTTGACCAAGACTTTTGAAGAAAATATAATAATCCAAATAGAAATTTAAAAATTGTTTTTGTATCACAATTAATAATACTCCCAATAACAATTTTTAAATTTATATTAGGATAATTATTTCTTATTTAAATTACATGGTCAAACTATAAAAAAAGCTACCAAAATCCTATTTCGGGCGGGGCAGAGAGAGTATTTATTTTCACCCAGAGGATATGTAAAAAAACATAGTTGCCACGGCTCCTCCCAATTTTTAAATGGAAGACATCCAAAAAAAAGAGAATTATACACACTAATTATTATAAGCATACATTATATTTAATTATATTCAGATATTTGTTTTACATAAAAAAAAATTGGAATAAATAACACAATTGTTCAACTATTTCAATCAAATTATTAAAATCAAAGCAAACATCAATTTTTAATTCTACATTTTCAAGCCATTTTTTACTATTTTCTCGCCGTAGTCTTAGCTTTGCTAATAGCAGTAACATTTTTATATTCCTAGCAATTAATATTTCAATCATAATAATTAATCATGAATATTAACTACTCCCTCTGTCCTTTAAATGGATTTTTTTCTCAAATAATTCACTTTTAAAATTATAATTCCCAAAATACCAACCCTCCCAAACTATTTGCAAAAATGTCCAGTTTTTGGAAACTCGCCACCACCAATGGCGAGTTTAAATTTTTTTTTCGGTAAAACTCGCCTCTGTGGTTAGCGAGTTTATTTTTCTTGAAATTTATTTTTGCCATTTTTTTTATTTTACAGAAAATGGCAGAAATTAATTTCAAATTTAATTAAACTCGCTATTGAATTAACTGGCGAGTTTGACCAAAGTTGACTCACCAGCGAGTGGAAAAATTGTAAATTTGTTAAGTTTAAAATTTGTTTCTGGCAAAGACGAATTCCAGCGAAATACACTGGCTTGTCGACATTTTCATTTCATTTCAAATTTCATTCAAAGAGAGAAAAGAGACCGACGGTAGAGGAAGAGAAGAAGGCGAGTTTTAGCGAAATATACTCCATTGTTGTTCAAATCAACTCCTTGAAACTCGCCATTGTCAAAATCAAGTGTAAGTATTCTAATTTTTCGATAAAATTTGTACATTTGTGGTGTAAATTTGATAAATTAAAGTTTATATGAAAAATTGATAAATTAGGGTTTCCTTAACAAAAAATTTGATCTGATGTATTTGACATTGTTGAACAACATTTGTGGTGTTAATTTTGACAAAATCAAGTGTATATAAAAGAAGTGTATATCAATTTTTGTTGGATTTGCATTGTTATACTCTCTCTCTGTCCCAAAATGTGTACAAATATATTTGTTGTTATAGAAAATTGTAAGTGAGTTTTGTTAACAAATGTATTTGGGTGTACATATAATTCTAGTTATTTTTTTTAAACAGATGGCTTTCGTTGATCCTGGCCCTATTGAGGACACCGTTTTGACTGCACATCACAATCACCGAGCTCGATACATTTGGGCAGGACAGCCGGTGCAGAGTTTGAGTTTTAGACACGGTCCGGCTCTACCACCGAGGTTGGCTCCTATTATATTGGAGAGATTAACATTGACTGGGTTCGTGGGGGTCCACCATATAGGGAGGTTGCATTATGACTGTGGTTTGCTTGAGGCACTGGTCGAGCGATGGCGTCCCGAAACTCATACGTTTCATTTTCCGATCGGTGAGATGACTGTCACTTTAGAGGATATTGGCTTGCTTTCCGGGTTGCCGATAGATGGGGAGCCTGTCACTGATGCTGACTATCCGCCGTTTCCAGATTGGAAGGCATTGTGTCAGGAGCTTTTAGGTGCTGTCCCACCTGATGGAGAGATTGAGGGGAGTAGTCTAAAGATTAAGTGGATTCTGACCCACTTTAGTGAGTTTGAGACGCTCGCGGAAGAGTCCCCACAGGACATTATTGATAGGTACACGCGTGCCTACATTTTGTTATGCCTCGGGTCTGTTGTGATGCCGGATAAGACAAACAGTAGGGTAAAGCTATACTGCCTACCATTACTTAGAGATGTAGACAAGATTTCGATGTATAGTTGGGACAGTGCCGCGTTGGCATTCTTATATCGAGAGCTCTGTGGTGCGACTTCCCCCACTACGAGCCAGTGCGGTGGATTTCTTACTATTTTGCAGGTATGGTTATCTCATTTTAATGTGCATTATGATGTTAGTTTTGATTTAGTACATAAACTGTTTTGGATAGTATTTGATACTTAATTTATGCATACAGATTTGGGCATGGGATAGGTTGCTTTATACGGAGCCGCAATCTTTTAGGCCAAATGAGGATCGTCATACCGGGTTGCCATTGGGTTGCAGGTATACTTATATAATGATTAATTTGCTAGTTAAAATGCATATTTCCAACAATTTTCTTATACTTTGTGTTTTTAATAAATTTCAGGTGGATCGGGCCTAAATCCCATAAGTTTGTCACTCCACACAACCTCATTAGCTATAGAGATCAGCTGGCTATGCTCAATGACCGCACAGTCATCATGTGTCCATACAAGAATAGAGCTCAGCACGCTCCAGATTATTGTCGTCAGGGTCAGGATGTCTGGAGGTCGAGGGTGCCTCTGATATGTTTCGAGAGGGTAGAGTGGCACTTCCCAGACCGTGTCTTGAGACAATTTTGTATCCAGCAGACCGTTCCCGACCCTTGTGACACTGACGTGGAGTTGCACAAGCTTGATCGCCGAGGTAATTCACTTGTTGTTTGGAGTCAACGCCACCAGAGGTCTATAGAATTATGGCGTGCCCGGCGGGATCGTGTGGTAGATGGGGTTCGTGGTGTTGAGTATATGGATTACACCCATCCATATTACATGTGGTTCAGGAAGATAACATGCCTATTTGTCCAGAACCCTAGCCATATCCAGTCGGTTGGATATCAGTCGTCTGCCGCTTTCTTAGAGGGATTGGTAAGCAATTTTAAGTATTATTTTGTCCAGAGCAATGTTTTTTTAAAGATTCTTAATAAATATTATTTGTTTTGCAACTGTAGGTGCAATCGCTACAGAATGTGTATGTGAGCAATGAAGAGGGCATTGCACATAATGTTGCTGCAATGGTAGAGCCGGAGGAGCAGGGAGACAGATGGACAGCTAGTCAGGTGGAGGAGGCGGAGGAGGAGGCTAGGCTACTGGTTGAGGAGGGGATTGATACTTCCAGATTTCCACCTTTATTTTCAGAGAGTCAGTTAGATGAGGTAGCTTCTTCTATATTTGAGGGGATGGAGCCACAGAGACACAGATATGATTTTCCCACTCCCCCTCTACCTCTTCCACTGCGTCCACAACATCATGTTAGTAGAGCCCGTGTTCCAGATCCAGATGATGACGACTTTGTTGACCGTACTCCTCGTCCCCCCCGCCCACCTCCTCGCGTTCATCGACAGCAGCAGGAGGTTAGTAGAGCCCGTGTTCCTGATCCAGATGATGATGATTTTCAGCCCCCATCTAGACCCTCTATTCCTACATCTTTTTCACGGGCACAGCGTCGACCATTTCCAGATCCAGATGATTTTCAGCCCCCATCTAGAGCCTCGGCAGTACGATATTCAGGGAGTGGTATTAGTGTTCCTACATCTTCTTCACGGGGACAACTTCGACCATTTGCCGATCCGTCTGGGACCTCATCCGGGCTCAGTAACGAGCAGAGGGAGGAATTGAGGAGACAGACATATGTAAGGAAAGGGTCAAGGGAGCGACATCCAACCAACAAGTACACCCCGTCTGCGTATGACAAGAAGAAGTGAGACATTGTCCCTACGTGACCGGGTTGTGGTCACGAAACTTGATATGTTTTTATGTTTTCTTTGAAACAATTACATGTATTTATGCATTTTTTTATGTTAGTGCTTTTGTTGTTGGAATTGCTGTATTTGTTTTCGTTTTTTTTTTTTATTCTTTTTGCAGGTGTAGAAGTTGGATTTGAGTATACTCCTTCCGTCCCAAAAAGGTAGTCCCATTTACCCATTTTGTTTGTATAATTCCCGGTCTTGTTGTTTTTTAATTTTTTTTTTTTTTGCAGTCTGGTATCGAGTATGTATTCTGTCTTGCATTTCCTTTTAGACGTTAAGGAATTCCTGGTTGCCCAATAATACCGACATGAATGCTATTCTGACTCTTGTCAAGCCAAATTCTCACCAGCATTACTAACAGTTTTTTGTTTGTTTCTGACAGTTGTTTGGTCTTGGTGTAGCCAATATCTGTGGCTCATTCTTTTCAATATACCCCACAACAGGTGAGATTTTTGTTGTAATGCTAGCCCGTCCCTAAACAATATTTCCATTTTGATTTATCAACTGTTGTATCAATTTACAGCATAGATTTACTTCATTGAAGAGAATAAATGTTTAATATTTATGAACTACAAATTAGTACTATGATTCTCATGTATTTTAATCTGTTAGAAAACCAGTAAATCCACTAATAGTTTTCATTTTAAAAATAGTCAAGTTGGCTATGAAGAGTCAAGCTGCTACTCATTTTTGAGGAAGAAGGGAGTAGATGTAAACTGGTGATCATCTATGATTGGCAATTTGACATCCAAATCTTTCTGCCAATCTATGAATATCTTTGCAATGGTCAAGTGGCGAGTTTTTTTTTTCTTTGCAGGTGGGTAATCTGTAGAAGCAGCAAGGTGGGAATTTCAAGTTCACTAAACTCGCCACTGGTAGTGGTGAGTTTTACTAAACTCGCTTCTACCAGTGGCGATTTTAGTGAAACTGAAATTCCCCAACTGTTTCTTCTCTACTGGACTGTTTCTGTAAAAAAAAAAAAAAAAAAAAAAAAAATCAAATGCGGTTGAGAATCAAAAGGCTAAAATTCGAAGTTCCAGTCACTTTAGCACATAAAGGCTTCAACACCCATATCACCAGACACTTCCTCAAAAGGCTAAAATTTGAAGTTCCAGTCACTTTAGCACTTAAAGGCTTCAACAAAATACCAAAGAAACCACCCACCTCAAGAGAAAAAAAGAAATAGAAGTCAAATGCGGTTGAGAAACAAAATTAAATGACTAATGTCAAGTACAAAAAAGAAATGAAATGACTAATAAATCAAACTCAACTAAAAGGAAATTCATTAAAGTCAAATAAAATAGTTCATCGAGGTCAGAATGAAGTTCAAAGAAAATAATCCAAGTCAAATAGAACGAAGTTCAAAGAAAATATTACATCCAACTCAAATAGAAATTACATGAAATCTCTATGCCCTATTATTTGGACATCTACGAAGATTGTGGCCTTCTTGCTTGCATGTTGAACACTGAGTCTTTCGTTTATCTGATTGAAAGTCCATCGAGTTTCGAAATCGTCTAGATTTGGGCCGTCTGGACTTTGCAGCACGTTTCAGTCTGGGATTAGGTAGAAAACTTGGCACCAAATGACTCACATTCCAATAGTCCTCATGAGGTAGTGGTTCAAATGTTCCCTTCCATGTCTTGTAGTATTCGAAAAGAGTGTAAAATAGATCAATGAAAGAACGACCGTCCATATGTAGAGCTTGGCAACATGCAAGAAGATGCGAACAAGGCATGTGATATGCAACCCATTTACCACACGTGCAAGTGCGATCATTAAATCGGACAATTTGGATATTCCACCCATTTCACCACGACGTGCGGTTGTCACTTGATACACCCCATTTCATGAGTGTTGAACCTTCTAACAAAATGTTTTGTTGCCTTCTCGCTGTTCTTCCTGTATCGATAGTGAATCTTTTGGCTGAATTGTTGCAAGGGATTGATACTTGGGTTATCAGGATTACCTCCTAAGGCATTCAGTGAAAACCCGTGTCGAACCTGAAAGTATTCCACACATCGGTAAAATGCAATCTCAACAATTGCTGTTATTGGCATCCCACCGGCTCCTTTCATGACACCATTAAAAACCTCAGACATGTTAGTAGTCATAATGCCATATCTATAACCACCATCATGAGCCAATGTCCACTTTCTGGCATCTAAATTAGCGAACCATGCAATTGCCTCCGGCTTAATGAAAGGGATAGTCTCCAAGGTATTCTGCAATTTCCTATCTTGACTTGCTTTACCAGCTTTCCAAAACAAATACTTCAAATCTGACCCACTGTGCTTGTCCAAGAAGTTTGCTCTCATATGCCTCAAGCAATATCGATGATGCACATTTGGCCACCAAGTATCTTCTGATATAGTCTTAAGAATGCCCCAATGACGGTCGGATATCAAGCATACCTCACGACTCTTGATGATATGTTTGCAAACAAGATCTAAGAACCAACTCCAGTTCTTATGGTCCTCTTTTTCAACTATAGCAAATGCGAGAGGAATTATACTATCTTGGGCGTCAACACCCATTGCAATCAGTATTACTCCACTATATCTACCGTGTAGGAATGTACCATCAACTGAAATGACAGGCCGACAATGAGAGAAAGCTTCAATACAAGGCCCAAATGCCCAAAAAACACGTTCAAAGTAGAGATCGACATCAAGAGGAAGAGGACAACCAGGAAGAAGAGCATACTCAACAATTGTTCCTCGGTTGTATTTTTGAATGGCTGCTAGGACGCGGGGTAACCTTTTATAAGATTCCTCCCAATCTCCAAATACCTCTGCTATACCCTTCTGTTTCCCATACCATGCCTTCCTATAGGTAATTTTCATGTCGTACATTTCATTTATATGTGCAATAATAACCCCAATCTTCACATCTGGATCCTTCTTAATAAAACTTACTACTTGCCGACCAATGAACTTCACATCTAGGTTGGGGTGATCTTGACTTTCTCCAGAATACAAGCAGCAATGAGGACTCTTGTATTGGGTCACTTCCCAATACCCAAGCTTCTTCCGACTCACACGAACATGAAAATTGCACGGAAAATTTTTCAGTAGACATTCTATTACCCATCTATGAGGTGTGCTCTTTTTTACCTTGAACCGCTGGTTGGAATTAATATGGTACTTCTTTATCTCAAATTGCGCCTCACTCTTGGTAGAAAAGCGTACACCTTTAGCAATTTCATCTTTCTTTGGATCCCAAATTGGAAAACCCGTTTGAGTTTGAAAATCAATCAAGCCTTCTTCTTCTCGAGCAAGATCACCAATATCACTGTAAAAAGCATAATCTCCTCTCTCATACATCTGATTTTCCGGCGCTTCATAACGAACCAAATTTGTCTCAACATCGTAATCCATCGGGCCATCTTCACCCTCCCCCAAATCTATATCAGAATCACTACTACACTCTTCATATCCATCATCAACATCATCTAGTTCTGCATCTAAATCTGTTTCTTCCTCTTCTTCATAATCTTCATCATCTTCCGAATTCTCATCTTCAACTTGATCATTTGTGCATGCCCCAAAATCAGTATTCGATGGTTGGGTTGATAGAAGGGTTTGAGTACTTGGACCAATGCCTGCATCACGATTCGGTGAATTCCCACATACAAATCCAACCTCTTCAAAACGTCGATTTTCAATCAATTTCTTGACCACATACAACTGCAAGCTACTCAACCCACCAAATTTAAGAGAAACATCGAACATTATATCCATATCTGCATCATCTTTGATACGAAATGGGAAATACTCACCAATCCCGCTATCAAATGAATGGGGATATCTACAAATAACTTCCAACTCATATTGTGTTCGATCTACATCCATCAATCTATATAATTCATCAATCAATTGATTGTATCTCCATCTACAATGAGCTGTAATCGCACATTTCGGACCTTTATGAAAATGAGGACCATCAAATGGATTTTCATCATCACCTCCCCAATAGCACATGTAAATGAGTGAAATCCCGTTCATGTATAACCCTACATTAAGAAATCATAGTGTTAAAATCATTCAAACCCTAATTTCAACATCTATACCTATAATACACCAAATAGAAAAAAAATAACAAGTTTACATAACAAATGACAAGAGTATATATTGAAATCAATGAATTGTTATTGTTTTACCTTAAAGTCTTCACCAATAATGGAGTTGAAAGATGAAAAAAATGGGGTTTTTTCGGAATTTTGTGGTGTTTAGAAACTGTTTCAATCAGAATAGAATCTGCTACTTTATCTCAAAATTCGCTCAAACTCGCCACTACAAATGGCGAGTTTAGTCAAAATAGGGTTTTAGTCATGGTCAAACTCGCCAATAGTGATGGCGATTGTAATTAAAATTAAAATAAATTTCAGTCATTTCTGTAAAAAAAATATCGCAAAATTAAATGGGAAAATAATGAACTCGCCATTATTAATGGCGAGTTTTACCGAAAAAAAGGAACTCGTCATTGGTGGTGGCGATTTTTAAAAAACTGGACATTTTTGCAAATAGTTTGGGAGGGTTGGTATTTTGGGAATTATAATTTTAAAAGTGAATTATTTGAGAAAAAAAATCCCTTTAAATGAGTGTCCATTTTTAGGAAATATTTGTCCCAATGAGTGTCCATTTTGATCATAATTCTGTCCCTAAATATTTTTTTTCGATAATTTTTTCACTGGTCTCTTTATACTTGCAAAAACTGAATGTTTGTAAAGAGAATTACAATATTATATATGAAATTTTTGCCACCAAATAGTACAAAAAAATTGTGTCCCTTAAAATGAAATTTGGACACTCGTTTAGGGACAGAGATAGTACATCAAAATACTACCACCATTATTGTATACAACAAATATATTGACATGTAAATCAGTTAAATTGAATATCTAAGAAATTTTAAAATGACTATTTCTAGTGTGTGGAATTGTATTTATTAGGATTAGGGTATGTAAATAACTTTGGATTTAATAATTAAAATAAATAATGGGGAGGGAGTAATTTTAAAAGACCAATAATTAATGCAGTTAGTAATAACTTAATTAGTTGTAACTTAATTAATTGACTTAATAAATGATTACTGATGCCAGCAAGTAGTTTTGGAGGGAAAATTTTACATCAGAAGCCGCCATATGGCATTGCTGATATTAGCGGCTTCTGTTTACTACGAATATGATATTAGCGGCTTCTGTTTACTACGAATATAAACTTCCGTCGTTGGAGGTGGTGTTTGCCTTTGGTCAATCATGGTCCGTCAGCGATTGGTTTAGTGGATCAACACCTTTTGGAATAACAAAGATTAATCTCGATCTATTTCCATTTCTCAAAAGCATAGGCACAGAAGATATTGCACTGGTGAATGATGTGTTTGCTGATAGATTTGAGGCAATACTTAAAACAACATCTCTTCCAAGCCAGGTACTAGATTTGTCTCGTCTCGTCTCGCTCTTTTGTCAATTTATTCACTTCTTTAGCAAAATGGAACTTTCATCATGCTAGTTATATGCACTGGTTAATTATATTTAGTTACTCAAGATAGAACTTCCCTAACTATCTCCCTCTGTCAGGAAAGATAGTCTCACTTACCATTTTTGTTTATCTCAAAAAAATAGTCTCATTTATATAATTGAGAGGTTAAAATAATTGGACTTCCATAACTGCACTTGTGATAACTAAGGATGGGAGGTGAGAAAGAGAGAGGGTGAGGGGAGGATGAAAGACAAAGGAAGAAGTTTAGAGGATAGCAATGGAAATGTAATAGTGATGTTAATATAAATGAATAGTCAAAAAGGTCTAACATTATGGGACAGAGGGAGTGTAACTAAAGATTTTGTTTCATTTAACACGAATAATTTAGTTACCGTTTGGAACTTCATATTCAACACGTTCACATGTAGCCTAACTTTAGGCTTCGGCGTGTCTACACTTACAATTTAGAATATAGAATTTGGTTTGGAGTAGAAAGAGGCTCAAGGGTAAAAAAAATTGGACTGGAACAGTAATAGACTATATTGAAGGTTTTATCTTAAAAACAATGTTGTGCCACGTGAAGTAGTCCCTCCAGTTTATGTATGGCAGTATTGGGCCATGTTTATTTGTTAAGTAGATGTGGGAACTAAATGAAGATTTCCTACTTATGTAGCACTGTGTATATTTAGAACTTGAATCTATCAATAATTCATAGACGTGCTGATTCCTGGATTTGCAATGTTCTATACAAGAAATGTTTTAGTCCACGTCACAAAATAAGGACATTTTCAATTTGTGAAAGATAATACTCCTTCAAAACACGATATTCCTGATAACGTAGCAATAAACAAAATGTATGAAATAATGAGCTTATTAGCCATTTCATCTGAGTTTCAGGTAGACAATGCAGTCAAAGGAGGAAAGAAGATAGTTTTTGCCGGCCACTCCTCAGGCGGTCCAATGGCTATCCTCACTACCCTTTGGTTCTTGAATAAATACAAAAGAAAAAATGGTAACACAACTCCCTTATGTGTGACTTTCGGCTCCCCACTTATGGGGAATAAAATTTTCTCACATGCCCTTAAACAAGAAAATTGGGCTCGTTATTTCATTCATTTTGTCCGTGGGAGTGATATTATTCCAATTATAACACTTTCCCCGTTATCATCTATTAAAAATGAACTGCAACAAGTTCTTGATATCCTCAACCCCAAAAATACGAAAGACAGAGCTATTTCACTAACCAATGCTTCAACTTTCGTTTACAATCGTACTAGAAAATGCTTCGTCTGTTGCAAGTTATGCTGCATCTAATCTCTTGGGAGGTAGAAATTTGCTTGTGGAAACGTTCTCTAGCTTCATAGATCTTAGCCCTTATAGACCTTTTGGTACATTCATCTTTTGTAATGCGCAAGAAAAATTGGTTGTGGCGGAGAATTCAGATGTTGTTCTGCAATTGTTAGTCCAGTTTTCCAAGTCAAAAAATGAGGCAGATATCATTATAGCTACTACTACAAGGTTAAAGGAACATATGGCTTATGAAGAAGTACTGAAGATAGAGCAAACTTGCAAGACATGAGTTGTGTAGATTATCCAGAGGAGACAAACTGGGAATTGAATGACCTTGGCTTGGTGAGTTTCTTTTCTACTTAATTTTCTTGTTTTTAAGTCCAAATATACAAGATGGTAATACTAAAGTCACAAAAAAATGTCATAAAATTTGGTCCACAAAAAGATGTTCATAATTTTATTGGTGCTTTTAGTTAGAGTGTGGCAGATCCACAATCAATGCCACCAATAAAATATTGTCACCTCATTTTGTACTCATCTCTTTGTGAACTTTTTTGTGCCCCTAGCATTGCCCAGAAACAAGTAATGGACTAAGATAATCCGTAACTGTCTTAACTATTTTCTCGATTGCAGAGTCGAAGAGTAAAGCTATGTTTGTGCGCTACAGAAGAGCTTGAAAAGCTAAAGAAGAAAAATCAAGTAAGTCTTAAGAAGGACCAGATCAAAGAAGGGTTAAAGAAGATTCAAAACTACCAAAAGGGTTGTGAAAGTCATAAATTGGGGTATTATGATTCCTTCAAGCTTCAAAATGAAGAAAAGGGCTTTGACGCGAACGTGACAAGACTCCAATTAACAGGAATGTGGAATGAGGTCACGGAAAAGTTGAAAAACTACGAACTTCCAGATGAATTTGAGAGCCAGAAAGAGTGGATAGAATTGGGAACACGACATAGACGACTGGTTGAGCCACTAGATGTAGCAAATTACTATAGGCACGGAAGGGAGGAAGAAGCGGGAACCTATTTGGAAAGAGGAAGGCCTCGGCTTTATAGTTGGTATACACAGAGATGGCTCGAGCCTTACTGTTAAGGATATTAGAATCCTTCTTTAATTACAATTGTATATTTCCTATTGTTTATATTATTTACTTTCCTAATAGCATTGCTATTGTATAGTTTCCTTTTTCCTTTTGTAACTAGAATAGCTTAGAGAGTACTCCACCCTCTTGTATAAATACCCTACTCATATGATCAATAATACTTGAGTCATTCATACAATATTATTTGAGTCTCTCATATCAATTCTCTCTCTTCATGTGTTATTGGCTCCGACTATCTCTTTCTCTAATCCTTGACATGGTATCAGAGCTATGATCCATGATGGGACTTCTCCACCAACCACCATACAAACCACCACGGTAAACCTTAAGCCGCCACACCCAAACCCTTTAAACACTATCTTTTTTTTCTTCTTCAACACCGACAAACAGCAAAACCCAAAAAAAAAATTCTCTTGCTATTCTCCCCGCAATGGCCAGCCTTACCCCTTCTGCTTTCCTTTTCCTTTATTAATCCCCTCATCTGCCATCTCCCCAACCAAATCTCTGTCCCTCTCAAACCAAAAGCAATCTCCTAGCAGCTCAACCAATCCCAACCCAAAACCTCATCGTCAATTCAACCCCGGAAATCCTTAAACCAATACTAACCAAAACCCCCTGCACCACAACTTCACAAACACCGCCCACAAAACCCAAATTTTTCCAAAATCTTCCTCCAGGGCTCGGGTTTCTACTGACCGCACCCAATATCGGTGTATCATGATAACCTACGTTACTTCATCAAGCAATGCAAAGGGGTCCACATGTTCCTCTTAGAACTATGGATAACTATAAGGGGGTCCACTTATCCATTTCGGGATTATGGATAACTGTAAGTTACTTTATTTATTACAAAACTTCACTTTAAAGAGCTTTACAAAACAAAGCTTAACTTTTTAAAACTTTACTTGATCACTTTTTAAAGAAATGTGTACATTTCACTTTAGACACCAAAATCACAATACAAATCATACACATGATGACCCAATTAAACAACAATATAATCAATAGGGTGGATAACAAGGAACGGTAACATTCGCGGAACGGAACAGTTATTTAAAATACTACCTAGCCACTTAGGTAGATTACTTTAACAAAATCAGAGATTGGGAACCCTAACAAAGGATTGAAACCAAAGATACTACTAAGAGCGTAATTCCTTACCTTGGCTTGCGTTAATCTTCTTAGCAAAACCGTGCGCACGTATCTACAATCATGCGAAAAAAACTTCCTTAGACAAATGTAATACTTTTTACTTCCGTCCCAATTATAATTTACTTGTTCTTATTATTAACCCGTGAGTCATTCTCTTTAACCCTTCTAAGGTCAATACATGATCTAGGGTTTCTCACATTACCCAATTTCATTTATACCCAAAATACCCTTTTTGGTTTACCAAAATACCCTAGGGTTTCATCAATCCATACCTAGGGTTTTATAGTTTCTATTCTCACTTACTATTTTCTAATATTCAATTTCATACTTTAATACACTATTCACAGCACGTATAAATACTATTCTCAGTACACCAAATATACACACACACCCACTGTTTACACCACACACGCACACACAAACACACAAACAGTACACACACAAACACACGCACGCACACACTGCCTTCACCCAAACGCACACACACACGACACTGCACACACAGTAACACACACGCACACACATACACAATAACCATTGTCTTCTTCCTTAGTTCTAAACACAAACCCTAGTTCATCTTTAGGGTTCATAGATAATTGATCTCTAATGATTAATATTATCAAAGATGGGGAAGAAAAGATTTGGTTCAAGAATACCTTGATGAACGATCCTTCTCTCTCTCTTTTCTTCTTCTTCTTCCTCCGCCTCTCTCTCTCTCTCTGCAGCTGCTCTATGCGCCGGCTCCCTCTTTCTCTTGGCCTGCTTTTCTTTTTCTTTCTTTTGCGGTGGAATCAAAATAACAGGTTTAGGTATTTAAAGAGTATTTATATTAAAAGGGTTTTCAATTCCCTAATTTAAAAAGGATTCCTCTTCCTCTCAAATAATGAATTGGGCTTTTCTATTTTAACCCAATAACTAAACCCAATCTTTTTATTAATGGCTCGACCCAAATAATAATTAGAGAGTTTTAAAAAATATATATATATAGGGGCAATTTCGGGTTATTACACTTGGTATATATACTTCCCCCGTGTCATTTTAAATTGTATTAAAAAAAGTGAATAAGTTGATATATTGTGAGTGTAGATAGTTGAATAGGAGAGAAAAAGTGGGGCCTAGTCGCGGATTAGGCCGGGAAATCAAAGCATATTATTAGCGACAATAATCATAGGAAATGCATAAATTAGTGCACAGTTTCAAAATTGAGATTTTTCAAAACGGAGCTTTTTTTGGACGCTACTAGTTGGAGCGGCAAAAAATGGCTAAGATTTTTGAAAAGCTCCATTGAAAAACTCTCAATTGAGACGTTTAATTAGCAAAACGCTGATTTTTTTCTCCAGCATTTTGAACGCGCCGCTCTACCAAACAAGCCCTTAGTGACAACTGATCTTTGTATATTCTTTAAAATCACAACTAATCTTTGTATTTTTTTTCTTAAATCAGCGGCAGCTATAAACTTAAAATGAAGAAAACTAGAATTAGTCCCAAAAAAAATAAAAAATGATAAGTTTGAAAAGCGGACCAATCAATTTAAAAGGATCAGAAATTAGCAACATAAAATGAAGAGCAACTTCCTTTTGTGATATCATTTAATAAAAAAAATTGATGATAATTCTTTATAAAAGAAGACTTTGTAATCCGTGTGAGCACCTCACCAGTATGCATTTTGTCTAGCATTTTCAATCAACTTCCTTTTTCTATAACCCTCTCCAAAGTCCAAACCACAGCCATGGCCAAAGATCCAATGGGTGGCGCCGTGATCGGAGCTGTATTTAGTGAATTACAAACGGTCATTCTCGACGTCCTAAAAACTACAGCCAACTTCAAATCCATTTTCCAGCGCCTCCAAACCACCATTCTTTCAATAAAACCAATATTCGATGACATTGAGAAGTTTGGAATAATTCTGAACCGTCCACAGAGCGAAAGAGACATGTTTGTGGATCAGATGAAGGAAGGGAAAGAACTCATTCTTAAAAGCTCGCAAGTCAAAAAATGGAATTTGTACAAGAAATATGTTTACTCGAAGAAGTTGACCAAGTTTGATGAATCGCTTCAGAAGTTTTTCCAGATCGATATGCAGGCTGCACAGTCTATGTTTATTAGGAAGATTATGTTAACTGTGGATACTGGTGCTGCGGATTAAGATAGAAAATCACTTTGTTAAACTTTTAGATGTATGTAATTGAATTTGGAATCCTGATATTTATTTATATGATAAAATGACTCTTTTCACATTGGATACATATCTTCTTGAATCAATTTGCTCTTTATTTGTTTAATTTGTCATCCTCATCTGCTTGCAAAAGACAGTACCATTGAGATCCACACCATAAACTTGTTGATGGATAGAAAAATGAAAATAAAAAATGAACAACCAATAGCATAGCGTAACATATAATCCCTCTGTTTCAATTAAATTGCAACAAGTTGCGATTTAGGGTGTTTCACTTAAGTTGCAACAAGTCCAAAAATGAATTTTTTTATTATTATTTTATAATCCTCCACTCATTCTCTATCTTCCTCTCAACCACTTATTATTTTCCACTCATTCTCTTCTTTGGGTCATCTCTCAAAAGGCCTCATACTAATGGAGTATGTGGACACCTTTACATACTAGGCAATTCTTCATTCAATTGCCGATATGGGACTTGGGTTGACACCCCAACACAAGTTGGTTTATTGTGCATCTTTTTGTCTGGGGGTATTTATGTACTCCCTCCGTCCCAGAGTAAGAGTCCTACTTTCCATTTTGGTACGTCCCAAAGTAAGAGTCATATTTCTAAAATGGCAAAGAATCTTTACTATTCACCCCACTCATTCTCTCTCCTATTTTACTTTTATACTCACAACACCAATCAATTCACTATTCTCTCCCACTCATTCTCTCTCCTACTTTACTTTTACACTCACAACATTTACATCACTTCCAATATGTATTAATAAGCGTGCAAATGAGGGGTAGGACTCTTACTCCGGGACGGAGGGAGTACCTTATAAATATATACAGAAATTCCACGGATCATGGGTCCATGACCATTATAATAAGCTCCACCTAAGTTCTCCACATGTTCTTGGTAATTTCCTTTTTAAATTCCTTCACACAAATTCAATTCAGTGTTGGTTCGAAAAAGAAGATTGATATACATTATTTGTCGCTCGATGCAATATTATTACATATTAAATCACACTCCCTCCTTCCCACCTCATTAGACACCCAAGAGATGGGCACAATAACTAAGAAAAAGAATAAAATAAGAAAAATTTGTGGTAGAAAATGAAGAGAGATAATGAGTGTGGTAAATAGTAGTGTTGGTTGTATAAATTGAGTGGTGAAAAATGAAAAGAGAGAATGAGTGGTGAGGTAGAGTGAATATAAAATAATAAAATGTGACTATTTTGGGAAGTGTCATGTGAGATGGGACGGACCAAAATGGAAATAAGTGTCAAGTGCGCGGGACGGAGTATATCTCTATTTGTAATGTAGTACTCCCTCCGTCCCGAATTAACGTTCTTAGTTTGACTTTGCACGGAGATTAAGATAAAGTAAATGTTGTGAGTGTGAAAAGTAAAGTAGGAGAGAGAAAGTGGGTAGGAAGTTTTTTGTGAGAATGACAGGTGGGTCCCATTGTCCATTTTAGGTAATAAAGTACAGTAAAAACTTTAAATTGGGACAGACCAAAAAGGAAAGTAAGAAATTTAAAACGGGACAGAGGGAATATCAATTTCCGTATATGTAAAGTTGATTGACAGTCGTTCTTATGCTAAGAATATGTACCAACGCTTAAGACCATGCACAATGGTTAAACCAAACTTTCCCATTCAACACCCACTTTATCACTCCACATCATCTTCTCTCTCATCCAACTAATCCATTCAACACTCATTCAATTTTTACCCCTACAATGGTTTGTTTAATCCTCATTCAACACTTTTCTCACTCATCATCTTATACCCCACCATTTAAAATTATTTTTTATTTTATGATTAGGGTTGAAATGGTTATTATTGGGATCCATTTCAAGAAAAAAAGTTTTTTTTTATGTGTCGAAATACAATGAAACTTATGTCAATTTAAAGAGAATTTTTTTTTAGGAATTTTGGTGTAAAAAAAAATAATAAAAACATTTTATGTGAAATAATTGAGCTTAAATAATTGGGATAAAAATAAGAAAGTAAAAAGAAAATATGGTAAGCCAATCACTTGGAGACACGTGGCAGCACCATCAAAAAGCAAAAAAAAAAAAAAGAACGCAGGCTGGCTTTGACGCCCTATCACTTGCGCGTGAGTCACAGGCGCTACTTTGGCCCAGTCCCAGATCGCCACGTGTCCGACAACTCTGCATTCACACCCGTTTAATTCATTCAACACCTTCATTCACACCCCCTCCATTCACACACCATTGCAAGCATTAAACATTACATTTTGTGTGAATGGACCATTAAACACCCTAAACATTTGCCATTGTAGATGGTCTAAGAGTTTGACATTTTATTTTTATATTAATAAAGAATAATACTAGGGGCATAAAATTTTGCTCACAAAATTTTAGGTGTAATGATTTTATTGGTGTTTTTAATTAGAGTGTGGCGGGTCCATTATCGATGTAACCAATAAAATATCATCACCTCATGTTGTGAGCAAGATTTTGTGAGCTATTTTATGCCCCTGCATTGCTCATAAATAAATTGTAAGACAAAAACTTGTGTGAGAACACTCCAACCCGTCTCATGGGTGAGACGGGTCATTTTTTGACCCATTACCCGACCACAACCCTGCTCCAGGACCCATGGGGGGCCTGCCACGTGGCAGCTCCTCATTGGCCGAAAAAAATTTTTTTTTTTTTTTTTTTTGCTTTCTTTAAGATTTTTATATTATTTTTTTCGGTTTGTGAAAAGTAATAGTTACCATCTCTTAAAGTAATAGTGTTTTTCCTATGTTTTCTTCGTTTGCCAAAAGTAATACTTATTATAACTAAAATGTAACAAACGTGTTATTTATATGTAATAGTATTTGTACATAATTGTAATACATATGTATAGATATCTATATGTTTTCAAACAATAAGTTACAATGGGGTCAAATTTATCATGATACATGTAAAAGTATTACATTATCTATAGAAATCTGTTACAATTCCGTCAATCAAAGTGTTACATTTACTTGTATAAACTTACTATTACATTCATATACATAAGTTATTACTTTTCAAATGTTATTTTCTTTTAAAAAATAAAATTTAAAAATACACATTATATTACATTTTAGCTAAAGCACTATTATATTTCAGCATAGATGATTATTACATTTAGATATTGTTTGGGTTACATGTAATTATATTTAGTATTACATTTGGAAAAATGGGTAAAAACGAGCTTTTGTTTTTTTTAAAACAAGTATTACATTTACTTATGAATAATGTTACTTTAAGAGATGGTAACTATTATTTTTTGCTAAACCACTGAAAAGCCGAAAAGAAAATATAAAAACTCAAAAAAAAAAAAAAAAAAAATTCGGTCAATGGTGGGTTGCCACGTGGCGGGTTCGGCCCATGGGTCATGGGGCGACCCGTCTCATGCATGAGACGGATCCCCTTGTTCTCATGGGAGACCACCTCAAATTGTAATTGTACACCAAAAAAAAAAACTAGAACTTACATAATTGAAACCCATGATGAGCCAACTTGCTCATAAAGTACTATATATCCAAGTGTCGTTCTCTCCTTGTTGCATACTCCCTCCGTCCCTCTTTTAACTTACAAATTTTGGGTTGGACACATTATTTAAGGAAAAAGTGAAAAAATTGATGTGTTGTGAGTGTAGATAGTTGAGTGGGGTAGAGAATAGTAAGTGGATAGTTGTTGTGAGTATGATAAGTGGGTCCTATTATTTTAAAAGTATTAAAACATTTTTTTTTTTGAAATTTTGTAAATTAAAGTAAGACAACCAAAATAGCAAATTTTGTAGATTAAAAACGAACGGAGGGACTTGCTATAACTTTGTACATATATTTAATCCAGCAACTTGCCACTATCTAATACAAGCCATTTGTTTATGAGCAATATCTGATAAAGCTAGAGAAAATATTAATGAAACAAGTCTAGATGTGGGATAATAAACTAAATCTACCTACTCCCTCCGGCTCACAGACAAATTTTTATTTTGGGTGATCCATTCGAATTAAAACAACCTAAAAATGGAAGTGTTTTATTTAATGGGACTCACATTCACACTCACAATAATTTTTCACTCATTATTCTCTACTCCACTTTCTCTCTTCTACTTGACTTTTCATACTCACAATACCTACTCCACTAACACTTTTTCCTTAATTCCCGTGTCCAACCCAAAAATCCTAATTCGGGTGGGACGGAGGGAGTATATCGGATTGGTCAACCATTGCAGAACAAAAGGAAAATGTAAGCTTATTTCTTGGTAGCTTCCTTGATTCTTCTCCTCTCCATTTTCTAAATGTCAACATTTCTAAGTGTCAACATTTCTAAATCCTTACCAAGTCAAAGGGTAGCTAGTTAGCTCCTTAGCGGAGGCTTAGATAGATGACTGATTACGGGTAGAAATTAATCAATACGCGAATCAATCATTCAACAGCAGTCGAAATTAATCAAAACTACACGTTGGAACAAGAAAACGATTGTATTCAAAACGGCATAAACTGCCTCTCAAAACCCTAACATAAAGTATATAAAGTTTGGGAAAAAACCCTACTGAAAAGAAACCCTAAAACTGCGAAATTACGAAAAGGTCCAAAACAATGAAAAAACGGATAAAACTTCAGAAGGCCGTTTGAGGCCCTTAGAAGCGTTTTTTGGCCTATTTATGGGCCGCTCAGGGGCATATCCCTATGACTTTTGTTCCTCTCGAAAAGACGCTCGTTTTGATATGCTGTGCGTCCCATAACTCCTCCGGAATCAAAAGTTACGCCCGTTACGGTCGAACGCATCTAAAAACTCGAACGCCAACTCTTCGACTGCATCATTCTCCCCACGCCTGAAAAAATTCGTCCTCGAATTAACAACCACTTCATCATCAGACGAATCCCCAGCATACGGAACCAAATGCTTCACGTTAAAGACATCTGAAGCATGAATATGACTTGGCAGCTTCAATTTGTATGCATTTGGATTAATCTTCGCAATGACCTCAACAGGACCAATCTTCTTAGCTGACAGCTTATTATACTCACCAACTGGAAAACGATCTTTTGTTAAAATAGCCCACACAAAATCACCAACCTGGAACTCGACGAGACGCCTTTTCTGATCAGCTGCCTGTTTGTACCTAGCGTTCGCAGCCTCCAAATTAGCACGAACCTTGGTATGAACTTCCTGCAACCCAGAAACCAAATCGACCGCTTTACCATGCACCTTCTGCTTGCTGGGCAATGTAAGCAGATCCAACGGACCCTTAGGTTGAACCACATAAACCACCTGAAACGGACTAAAACCGGTACTGCGATTAATGGCATGATTGTGGGCAAATTCCGCTTGACACAACTTCTGATCCCAAGATTTAACATGATCCCCAACCAAACATCGCAGCAAATTACCCAACGACCTGTTCACCACCTCGGTCTGACCGTCAGTCTGAGGATGGTATGCACTGCTGAAATTAAGCTGAGTATTAGCCATTTTCCACAAGCTGCGCCAAAAATGACTCAGGAACCGGGTATCACGATCAGACACAATAGCAGACGGTAGACCTCCTTGAAAAATAACTGAGCCACATTAACCGCATCAGTTGTCTTCTTACACGGAATGAAGTGAACCATTTTGGAAAACCTGTCGACAACAACAAAGATGGAATCAAACCCCCGCTGTGTACGTGGCAACCCCAAGACAAAATCCATACTAATCTCCGCCCACGGCTGACTCGGAACAGATAATGGCATATACAACCCCGCATTAGTAGCAGCCCCTTTTGCCATGTGGCACACCCGACACCACTGCACATACTTATCGACTTCCTTACGCATACTCGGCCAAAAATAAGAGGCCTGAACAAGCTGCAAAGTACGATCACGACCAACATGTCCCTCACCGTGAAGCTCCTGTATAATCAGCAAACGGAGACTACAAGCAGGAACACATAACCGATTACCTCGAAACAAGAACCCATCATGAATCAAGAAATCTGGTTTACGCCCAGCTCGAACATCCGCCAACACGACTGAAAAATAAGGATCAGCAGCAAGCAACTCACGGAACGAATCAAACCCAGGTACTTCCACTCGCATAGTAGTTAATAAACCCCGACGCCTACTCAAGGCATCAGCCACCTTGTTAGTAACTCCAGCTTTATGATTGACCACAAAAGTGAATTGCTGCAGAAAAGCAATCCACCGAGCATGGCGAGCCGAAATCTTGTCTTGACCATGAAGATGGCGCAAGGAGTCATGGTCGGTGAACAAAATAAACTCCTGATGGAACAAATAATGCCACCAATGCTTCACAGCTTGTACGACAGCATAGAACTCCACATCATAAGTACTATACCGTGTCTTGGCTCCCGACAGTTTCTCACTGAAATACGCCACCGGGCGCCCATTCTGACTCAAAACAGCCCCAATACCCACTTTAGAAGTATCTGTGTGTAACTCAAACGGCTGTGAAAAATCTGGTAACACTAAAATAGGGGCAGTTGTCAACCGCTCCTTAATCTGCTGAAATGCGAAGTCGGCTTCAGCAGTCCACGTGAAACAAACCCCTTTCATACAATCAGTAATAGGAGCCATGATACTACTGAAGTGAGGAATGAAACGTCGATAGAACGATGCCAAACCATGAAAACTCCGTACCTCGGTGATCGTAGTAGGGCGAGGCCAATTCTGTACCGCTGCCACCTTCGCAGTATCCACCTGTAGCCCTTCACCCGAAATCACATACCCAAAAATAACACCCGAGGCACCATAAAAACACACTTTTTAGTCGCGGCATAAAACTTATCTTTACGGAGCACGGACAGTACCTCACGCACATGCTGCACGTGCTCATCCTGACTGCGACTGTAAATAAGAATGTCATCAAAATACACCACCACAAAAATCCCAATAAAGGGTCGCAGCAACTGGTTCATCACACGCATGAACGTACTCGGGGCATTAGACAACCCAAAAGGCATAACCAACCACTCGTACAAACCCTCATGAGTTTTGAAGGCTGTCTTCCATTCATCTCCTGGCCGAACACGAATCTGATAGTACCCACTCTTCAAATCCAACTTTGTAAAGACTGTAGCACCACTAATATGATCAAGCAAGTCATCTAAACGAGGAATCGGAAACCTGTACCGGACTGTAATTTTGTTGATAGCTCTGCTGTCAACACACATACGCCAAGACCCATCCTGTTTAGCAATCAGTATCGCCGGTACAGCACAGGGACTCAAACTCTCCCGGATATGTCCTTTTGCCAATAACTCCTCAACCTGTCTACGCAACTCCTCATGTTCTCTAGGACTCATATGATAATGAGGTCTATTAGGCAGACTAGCCCCAGGAACCAAATCAATATGATGCTGAATATCCCGGAGTGGGGGTAATTCATCAGGGAGCTCATCTGGAAACACACTAGCAAACTCCTGTAACAAAGGGAGTACTGCCGCAGGAATCTGAATCGGGTCAGGAACCGCTTTTCCGACCAAAACAAACACTCTATCTGTCGATTCCACCTCATCCTCAAACTGTGCGAAAGACAGGAAGGACGCACTCGAGACCGGTGTGGCTGTGTGGACTATCGGTTTCGTAGGAGCTAACACATACTTAGCCCCATCCACCAACAAACTGTAAGTGTTAGTACGCCCATTATGAAAAATCTGTCTATCAAACTGCCACGGCCTCCCCAACAATAGATGGCAAGCATCCATAGCAACCACATCACACCACAATTCATCACGGTATTTTGCACCAACCGAAAAGGAAACACGAGCACGTTTAGAAACTGTTACCTCTCCGCCCTTCTTCAGCCACGCTAGTTTATATGGCTTAGGATGTTTTTCTGTCAGAATATTCAGTTTCTGGACCGCCTCCTCCGTAAGGATATTCTCACAGCTGCCTGAATCAATGACAAAACGGCAAACCTTACCCAAATCGTACAAGTGGACTGAAAGATGTTGTTACGAAGCCACTCATTCTCCTCCGAAGTGCGCGGAGTCAAACAAGAACGCCGCACAACCAGGGAAACACCCACATCACCAGTCAGGACCTGCTCTTCTTCATCAAACATAGGCTGCTCAAGTACTGCACTGTCATCGACCCATGGATCCTCCTCCGTATTATTGAATAACGCTTTCTTGCCCGCTTGTTTGCAGTCTACCTGTCGATGTCCAACCTCGCCACAGCCAAAACATTTGATACTGCTGTTGTTCGGCCCACGGTTAAACTGACTGCCAGCCCTAGATGTAGTCGGAGCGACTGTAGCCGTACCACCAGTGACACCGCCCGCTGCACTAACACCGACAGATCCAGAACCACCGACACTGCCAAACCGCCTCGACTGTTTCTCAACCGCGAGAGCTTGCTGATGTGCCTCTGACACTGTCCCAATATCGAACATGTTTAAGGTATCCTGAATCTGAACCCGCAACCCACCGATAAACCGTGCTACCGTCTGGTCGGGTGTTTCCTGAATCTCGTTTCTGGCCAGTAACTGATAAAATTTTGTGGTATAATCATCAACCGAGCGCGATTGCTTCAGATTCTGCAATCGCTGAAACAATATGCGCTGATAATTGTATGGCAGAAACGCAACCTGCATCTTCTTCTTCATCTTTTCCCACGACACAATTTTCGACTTCCCGAACCTAGCACGTGACGGTTTAAGCTGCTGCCACCGCGCTATAGCCCTACCACCAACGCCACACGCCTATCCTCCGGAACCTGTTTGAATTCCAAGATCTCTTCCACAGTGACCACCCAATCCAGAAACTCTTCTGCTTGTAACCCTCCATTAAATTCTGGGATCTCAGTCCGCATACCCGCCTCCCATCGACGATTATCCTCCTCCACCGGAGGCCGATGTGGCCGACGGCGAACCTGCGGAATCTCGGGATAGACTTCGTCACCAGTCTCTTCCGAATCCACCTCCCAATCTTGCTGTCTGTGACGATCACCATGATCAGCCTGAGTTCGCTGAAGGTGTTGATTGAACAGTTCGTTCATCCTGGTCGTTAACTGCTCCATCAACAACCCCATACGTTCATCGACTGCCAATCCAATGCGCTCCTCCATAGTTGGTCGCGGCATGATTCAAAGGATCTCACCGAAGACTGATACCAACTGACGTAGCAGAAGCTTAGATAGATGACTGATTACGGGTAGAAATTAATCAATACGCGAATCAATCCTTCAATAGCAGTCGAAATTAATCAAAACTACACGTTGGAACAAGAAAACGATTGTATTCAAAACGGCATAAAGTGCCTCTCAAAACCCTAACATAAAGTTTATAAAGTCTGGAAAAAACCCTACTGAAAAGAAACTCTAAAACTGCGAAATTACGAAAAGGTCCAAAACAATGAAAAAACGGATAAAACTTCAGAAGGCCGTTTGAGGCCCTTAGAAGCGTTTTTTGGCCTATTTATGGGCCGCTCAGGGGCATATCCCTATAACTTTTGTTCCTCTCGAAAATACGCTCGTTTTGATATGTTGTGCGTCCCGTAACTCCTCCGGAATCAAAAGTTACGCCCGTTACGGTCGAACGCATCTAAAAACTCGAACGCCAACTCTTCGACTGCATCACTCCTTATTCCTTAATAAGTTCTTTCTAAACAAAAAGAACAAAAAAAAAAAAAAAAACTCGAGTAAACAATAGAGATGATGGGAGGAAGAAGAAAGCTGGGAGTGACAACGACGATGAGAGACGAAGTCATCGTGAAAGCTTGTGAGTTATCGCTTAATGCTTACAAGCTGAAAAAATGGAGTAACGGCGCCCTTTGTTTACTACGAATATCCTCGTCCGTCGTTGGAGGTGGTGTTTGCCTTTGCTCAGTCATGGTCCGCGAGCGATTGGTTTAGTGGATCAACAAGTACTCCTTTTGGGAAAACAAAGATTAATCTCCATCTATTTCCATTTCTCAAAAGCATAGGCACAGAAGATATTGCACTGGTGAATGATGTGTTTGCTGATATATTTGAAGCAATAGTAAAAACAACATCTCTTCCAAGCCAGGTACTAGATTTGACTCATCTCGCTCTTTTATCAATTTTTACATCTTTAGTAAAATCCAACTTTCATCATGCTGTTTATATGTACTGATTCTAGCCAATTTTATGATCTTCATGTGTTAACTATTTGGTTACTAATGCCGTAACTATTATACCTAAAGATTTTGTTTCATTTAACGTGAATGATTAAGTGTTTGTTTTGGAACTTCATCTTCAACACGCGCTCTCACATGTAGCCTAACTTTAGGATTTGGCGTGTACACATAGAATTTAGAATTAAGAATTAAGAATTTGGTTGGGAGTAGAAAGAGGCGCGAGGGTGAGCCTGGGCTTAGACTGGAACGGTAGTAGACTATTTTGTGCCAAGTGAAGCAGCCCCCAAGTTTATGTATCAGTCCATTTTCCTTGATCTGAAATGTTCTATACAAGAAATGTTTCAGTCCACGTTACAAAATAAGGACATTTTCAATCTGCGAAAATTAATACTTCAAAACACGCAATTGCTCGTCACGTATCATTAATTTATGAGCCATTTCATTCGAGTTTCAGGTAGACAATGCAGTCAAAGAAGGAAAGAAAATAGTGTTTGCCGGCCACTCCTCATGCGGTCCAGTGGCTATCCTCACTACCCTTTGGTTCTTGAATAAATACACAAGAACAAATGGTAACACGACTCCCTTATGTGTGACTTTCGGCTCCCCTCTTATGGGCAATAAAATTTTCTCACATGCTCTTAAACGAGAAAATTGGGCTCGTTATTTCATTCATTTTGTCGCGGGGAGTGATGTTATTCCAATTATAACACTTTCTCCGTTATCATCTATTAAAAATGAACTGCAACAAGTTCTTGATATCCTCAACCCCAAAAATACCAAAGACAAAGCTATTTCACAAACCGATGCTTCAACTTTCATTACAATCGTACTAGAAAATGCTTCATCTGTTGCAAGTTATGCTGCATCTAATCTCATGGGTGGTCGAAATTTGCTCGTGGAAACATTCTCTAGCTTCATTGACCTTAGCCCTTATAGACCTTTTGGCACATTCATCTTTTGCAATGCACATGGTAAATCGGTTGTGGCGGAGAATTCAGATGTTGTTCTGCAATTGTTGGTCAACTTCTCCAAGTTACAGAATGAAGTAGATTTCACAGAAGCTACTACGACAAGGTTAAAGGAACATATGGCTTATGATGAAATACTGAAGAATGGAGCAAACTTGCAAGACATGAGTTGTGTAGATTATCCAGAGGAGACAAACTGGGCATTAGATGGCCTTGGCTTGGTGAGTTTCTTTTCTTATTTATATTCTTGATTTTAGGCCAAATATATTACTCCCTCCGTTCCTAATTAAGTGGCGTTTTAGGACTGAAAAAAATGTTCATATTGAAGACTTTTGGTCATTTGTTTTTGGGAGGGAGTGAGTAAGACACAAGTAATGGACTAAGAAAATCCGTAACCCTCTTAACTATTTTCTTGATTGCAGAGTAGAAGAGTAAAGCTATGTTTACGCGCAGCAGAGGAGCTTGAAAAGGTCAAAAAGAAAAATCAAGAAAGCCTTAAGAAGGACGAGATCAAAGAAGGGTTAAAAGATTCAAGACTACCAAATAGATTGTGAACGTCATCAGTTGGGGTATTACGATTCCTTCAAGCTTCAAAATGACAAAAAAGACTTCAAAGCTAACGTGACAAGACTCAAGTTAACAGGAATGTGGAATGAGGTAACGGAAAAGTTGAAAAACCACCAACCTCCAGCTGATTTTGAGAGCCAAAAAGAGTGGATAGAATTGGGAACCGGACATAGACGACTGGTTGAGCCTCTAGATGTAGCAAATTACTATAGGCATGGAAGGGAGGAAGAAGCGGGAACCTATTTGGAAAGAGGAAGGCCTCGTCTTTACAGCTGGTATACACAGAGATGGCTCGAGCCTTATGAGATTATAAAATCCAACTCCATTTCAGAGTCGTGTTTTATGGCTGAGGTTGAAGATATAAAACTTGTTAGTAAGAAAAAAACGTTTGATGATCTGAAGGAGAGGATTACCAGCCTAGAGGAAAATATTCTGAAATGGAATCAGAATGAGGTTTTGGGGAATGATGTGTTCTTAGAAAGATCGACGTTTTCGCATTGGTGGAATTCGCTCCCTGATCAACATAAACAAGAATCTTGCATCAGAATGTACTTCATTAAGAACTAGGGTATAACTAATTGCCTAGTGATTTACTTGTATTTCTTTTATTTTGCAGAAACAACTTATCTTTTCTTAAACTAAAAAATGATCGAGTACTCATTTCAAGTTATTTTGTGATTTTTGTTATGCAAAAGATGATACCAATCATTGAATTGTTTACAAGCTTTTCCACATTGATGCTGGTTGGCTGCCTGTCTATCCATTTTTTTTTTACTATGTACAGGGATTAAGAAAAAATAAATGTTGTGAGTATGAAAAGTAAAGTAGGAGAGAGAAAGTGGGTTGGGAGTTTTTATTGTAAGAATGAAAAGTGAGTCTCATTGTCCATTTTAGATAATAAAGTAAAGGAAGAACTTTAAATCGGGACAGCCTAAAATGGAAAGTAAAAACAGATGGAGTATAAATTTAAAAGTACAATAATAATGGTTAATTATAGGCATATTTTCAAAAGTACTCCCTCTGGTCCAAAATAACTGTCACTTTTGGACCAAAATTTTGGTCCAAAATAATAGGTGCGGTCGGGTTGGGTGGAGGTGCGGTCGAGGTGGGGGCTGTAGTCGGGGAAGGTGGTGGAGTGATCAGTTGAAGAGAGAGATGGCACCATTCGGATGAAGACAAAGAGGGAGGGGAGGTGGAGGTTTTGTTGAGAGAGGGGTAGGGAAAGATAGTTTCAACAAACTGGACATGGCGAGAGGTGTAGAGTCGATTTGTGGATGGCTCGAAGCAGTGATAAGCACTTTGGGATGGAGAGTAGCCAACAAAGATGCATGGGGCGGATTTGGGAGCAAGTTTATGAGATGTATAAGGGCGAAGCCACGGGTAACAGAGACACCCAAAGGAGCGAAGTTTGGAGTAGTTGGGTGGAGTGCGGAAGAGGCGGAGATATGGGGAGTCATGTTGGAGTGTAGGAGTGGGAAGTCGATTGATGAGGTAGACAGCTGTGATGAAGGCATGAGACCAAAATGAGAGTGGTAGTTGGGCATGAGAAAGAAGGGCAAGACCGGTTTCGACAATGTGACGATGTCGGCGTTCGGCAAAGCCGTTGTGTTCAGGAGTGTGGGGTGGGGAGGTAAGGTGAGAGATCCCTTCTTGTAAACGAGAGGGAGTGAGTTTGAGATACTCGCCACCATTGTCAGAGAAGAACTGTCGGATAGGGCGAGAGAAGTATTTTTCGACAAGGTTTTTGAACCTATAAAAGGTCGGGTAGGTGTCGGATTTATTTTTGAGAGGGTATAGCCATGTGTATTTTGTATAGTGGTCAACGAAAATGACATAGTATTTATAGTTGTCATATGAGTAAACAGGTGAGGTCCATACATCAGAGAAGATGAGATCAAGAGGTGCAGTGGAGTGAAGAGTAGAGATAGAAAAGGGAAGTTTATGACTTTTATTGATTTTGCAAGCATTACAATGAGAAATAGAACTAGGAGGAATGGATAAAGAAAACTGTCTATCTAAGAGGGAAACAATAGGGGGAGGGGTGGCCTAGTCTATGGTGCCAAGATGATAGTGTTGAGGAGGCTGCAACATGAGCTTGTGGAGAGGGAGGAGTCCAAAGGTAGACGCCACGATCAAGGGTGCCTTGGAGAAGAACGTTGTTGGTCGAGATTGCCTTAATAAGAAAGGAAGATTGTGAGAACTCAACAGTGGCATGATTATCTTTGCAAAATTGAGATGCTGAAAGAATGTTACGAGAGATACGAGGAACATGTAGAACATTGTTGAAAATGAGAGAGGAAGAAGGAAGAGTAAGAGAGAAGGAACCTATGTTGGATATGGGAAGAGCAGTGCCATCACCAATGAGAACATCATCACTACCATTATAGGGGTGATGGAGAGAGAGGTTGGAGAGGTCACTGGTGATATGATGAGTGGCACCACTGTCCATTAGCCAAGAAACTGGAGGGCGCGGGGTAGGAGCGGTGGCGGTGTTGGCTTGTGCGGTTGTAGTGGTGGACTGACGTGGGCGACTGTTGGAGGTAGGGGGTGGGGGAAACGTGACGTTTGGGTAGTCACGGCGGAATTGGCGACACTCAGAGATGACATGGCCAATGTAGCGACAATATTGACACTTACCTTTAAAGGTAGTAGGGAGGAGGAGTGGGCGGAGGGAGTGGTGGGTGTGGGTAGAAGGGGTGGAGGATTATGTGGGCGGGGAGTAGATCGGGGTTGGAACTGACCAGCGCGGGCAGTCATTGGAAGAGTAGGGTTGGAGTTCTGGTGTGCGGCCGGGTTAGGGTTTTGGTGTTTGAGGGTGAGCTCATGGTGAAGAAGCTTTTCGTGGAGAGCTTCAAAGGATATGGGGTTGTCACGAGCACGGACAGAGTCAATAATGGATTTGTAGGATTCATAGTCAAGGCCTTGAAGAATTTTGGCTATGATGTCTTCGGAATCCATGGGTTTTCCAAGAATAGCAAGTTTGTCAGTGGTTGTTTTGATTGACTGCATGTAGTCGGTGATTGATAGTGAGGCTTTGGTGATGGAGGCAAGGTGATCTTTGAGTTGGAGAATGTGGCCACGGGAGGGATTGGCATAGGTTGATTGAAGAGTGGCCTAGGCTTCATGAGAGGTTTTTGCTTGGTAAACAAGGGGTGCTACTGCAGTGTCAAGGGTGCCAAGAAGGGCACCAAGGATGAGTCGGTCTTGACGTTGCCAGGTGATATGGGCTGGGTTTGCGGTGGTTTTGGCGTCAGTGGTGATTGTTTCGGGTGGGATGGGGTAGGAACCATCAACATACTTGAGAAGGTCTAATCCAAAGAAAAGAGAGGTAAGTTGGGATGCCCAGGCAAGATAGGTTAAAGGTGTGAGCATTTTGCAGTTGGAGAGGTCGACAAGAATAAGAGGGTTGTTGGGGTCGGAGGGGTTGTGAAGGTAGGAGGAGGAGGAAGAAGCACCGGAGTTGGTCATGGTGGGAGGCGGCCAAAGAAAATAAGAAATGTGTTTGGATCGATTAGGGTTCTGGTACCATAAAGAGAAAATGGCAAAAGATACTTTTCATTGATGGAGTTACACAATATATATACAAGTGATCCTAGGGTTTCTTAACAGAGGATATGCACAATCTCCTAATCTATACAAGAGATAATATCAATCTTTACATTTGAAATGAAGATATTTACTAAATATAACAAACTATGATATGGAATGATCCTGTGGGTCCAGATCATGTGATCCGGATGTTTCGAGTGGTGATGATGAGGTCGATGGTGCGGTCGATGTTGCGGTCGATGGTGCGGTCGGTGTTGCGGTCGGACATGCGGTCGGACATGCGGTCGATGATGTATTCTTTACATAATTGTCACTTTTGAGCTAAATGTCTCTCTTATCCTTGCATTGAAACTTGTTCTCTATTATTAATTATCTTAGTGTGAGACATTAATGTAAGAAAGTTGCACACTTAATAGGGGTAAAGTTGGAACTTTTGTCACTAAGTCATGATAATTATTACATTTCTTAAGAGTTGTTCAAATGCAAAAAAAAAAAAAAAAACAGTTACTCCCTCCGTCCCGCCGGAAACTTCAAAAAAAAATTATGGCACAAGAATTAAGGGAAAAAGTGAAAAAGGTGATGTATTGTGAGTGTTGATAGTTGAGTGGGAGAGAGAAAGTGGGGTAGAGAATAGTTAGTGGGTTAGTGGATGTGAGTATGAGAAGTGGGACCCACTAATTAAAAAGTATTAAAAACTTTCCATTTATGGATTTTGCAATTTCTATGGGACGCCCAAAATGGTAAGTTTTGCAATTTCCGGCGGGACGGAGGGAGTATTTTGGATCGGAGGGAGTAATTCTTTCCGGAATAAATTGAAACCAACAACTTATTGGTAGAGCCGTCAATTCGGGACAACGTGACGGGACAAAACTATGTTGTCCCGCCAAATATACGGGACGGGACGGGACCAATTTATCGCGGGACGTGAATACCCCGTCCCGTCCTACCTCGGGACGCGGGACAATTTGGGACAAAGACGGGATAGGTTTGTTCAAAATAAAAAAAAAAAGTCAGCAAGTTTCTGTTCAAAAGAAAAAAAAATGCCATAAACATTGAACAATAACAGGGAAATAAATGCCATAAACTAGTACTTAGCAATGTAGTTTGTTCAAAAGAAAAAAAAAAAAAAAGCAGCAAGTTTTTGTTCAATAAATACTAAGCAGTCCCACAGCCGGCACAGCCAGGCATTGCAGTTCAAAAGAAAAAAAAATGTTGTTGGGCTTAGCGTACAGGACATCAGACTCCATAATCCAAGGATTTGGGCATAGTTACTCCAGCGAACAAAACAAGTTACCAATGTAACTATGAAGTAGCTTTAAAATGCGAGAATCATGTTAAAGAATGTGAAATAGACTAGTATATGTTGAAATATAAATGAAAAGTCACCGGAAAGGCGAAGGCGAAACCGAGTAGAGTGATTACCTACAAATGCAAGAGCTGGTATTTGATACAATTCTGTTCTTTTTTACAATTTCAACAAATAGATTAACTTAGCTATGGTGAAAATGTTGTTAAGAGTCATCAAAATTACATAAAGCTAGAAAGTTTACTTACAGTTTTCGATGGGGGTGGGCTGCTGCTGTGTTGGGTTTTAAAAATGCGGGACGTCCCGTCCCGTCCCGTATAGTCCCGTCCCGAATAGTCCCGCATTTTTTCGGGATAGGAATATGCTGTCCCGTCCCATATATAAGGCGGGACGGGACGTCCCGACGGAACGGTCCCGAATTGACTGCTCTACTTATTGGACATCATTTTCTCTTCCTTTATTATATTCACACGGCTTGGCTTCTGTAGTCTTTATCTTGACTTTTCAACTCCAAAGAAAACGCAAGGAAATGCTCAAGATGTCTTCTAAAATTGATTTGAGGTCCCTTTTCTATATTTGTAGAAAAGACAAAGTCAATGGAACCTTAATTCTATCATCAAAACTTTTGAGAACTTGCCTACCAATTTACTACTACCTCTGTCTCTAAACGAGTGTCTAAATTTCATTTTAAATGACATAATTTTTTACACAATTTGGTGGCAAAATTCATATATAATCATTTAATTCTCCTTACAAACATTTAGTTTTTGCAAGTATAAAGAGACCGGTGAAAAAAAATCGAAAAAAAAAAAAAAAAAAAACATTTAAGGACAAAGTTTTGATCAAAATGGACACTCATTTGTGATAAAATTTTCCTGAAATTGAATACTCATTTGGGGACAAGGGGAGTAACATATTACTTCCTATTTTAGATATTAATTATTTATGTGAGTCTCTATTTTCAGTTTCTTACAAGCAAATTAAGAAGATCAATATTTGATTAAATACTTTCGTAACACTTTATGGAAGTATCGTTAATGATTAGTTACAATATAGTTATAAGAACATCATGGTTGAAACGGTAAATTTTAGGGAAAATATAGATTTATGCCCATTTACTTAAGTCAAGGATGCAAATATGCCCTTATACAAGTTAATTTCCATATTAACCCTCGTACTTATAAAAAAGGTGTGGAGATTAGGACTCCGTTATCTTTCCATCCAAAATATAACGAAATGGCTGACTGAGCTGCTTAGTTGGCTAGGAAATGTTTCTACATGGAAACAAAATGCCTAAGTGGAATTTGATGAGTATGATAGGCTCAAAACTACGTCGTTTGGCACTTAATAGGGGCTAAACTACGTCGTTTTAAAACAAAAAGTACACTTCTTCTTCCTCCCTCGCACAGCCACCCACCCCCTTCTTCCTCCATTATCGTCATTCCATCATTGTCTACTACCGTCCTCCACCACCACAACCACCAACCTCACCACAACCACCAAACTCAACAATACCACCAAATTCACAATAAAAATTGAACACAATCTCTCGAGAATCAACATGTGATTAAGCAAAATCGAAGCCCTAAATTCCATGACACAACCTAATCAATTTACAGTCAACATCCGTTGACTTCCTTAAGGGAATTGAATAAGAGAGCTCAAGCTTGGAGAGTGGTGTCGAAGGACTGTAAGTCAACGTCGACTTGGTAGGCGGCGGCGTAAGAATTTAGTTTCTTCACGAATTGCGGGGGTAATGGGGGGGTGAGAGGTAGGTGTAATGGGGGGAGATGAGAGGTGTATTTGAGTTTTCTTTTAAAAATGAGGGTAAATTAGTCAATTTACTGTGAAAATATTTCACATTCTACCCTTTCATTTATGAGGGGTGTTACTTGTAAATAATTATTTTAATTTTATTCTATTAACTGTCAAAACGACGTAGTTTAGAGCCCACCATACTCAGCAAATTCCACTTGGACACCTAATCAGCCATTTTTTTGCCACCTAAGCAGCTCAGTCAGCCATTCCGTTAGATTTTGGATGGAAAGATGACGGAATCCTAATATCCACACATTTTTCCTAAGTACGAGGGCTAATATGGCAATTAACTTGTATAAGGGCATATCTGCATCCTTGACGTAGGTACAGGGGCATATTTCTATATTTTCCCGTAAATTTTATTAATCCACTATAAAATGGATACCATATAAAAAGTTACTTACTTGTGAGCGAAAATAAGAGGAAAATAGAACGCCTTTTGATTTTTTAGGGCAAATTGCAATTTGGTTCCTGACATTTACATAAGTTTGCAATATTGCTCCCAACAGTTTAATTTCGCAATTTAGTATACTAACATTTACATTTTTTTGCAATGTGGCTACAAAACTAACAACCAGTTAAAATTCTAACGAAATAACACCCATGTAACTAGCACATATCTTTTAAATTGATAAAATGGTCATTGAACTTCATTTTTAATAAGATCATCACATTTTTTATTATTTTTTGACATAAATACCCTTTCCGATTAAGATAAAGTATCCAGTTTTAAAGTTGTTTGACTTCTCTCTCTCCTAGCTTAATTATTTTATGAATTAATGTATTGAATTTGCTGGTTTGATTATATTACATATTAATTTTCTTCCAAAACAATAAAACAAACTAAATCGTAAAAATTCTCTCTTATTTTAATTTGTTTAATTGAAATTAAACATGTCTTTTCTCTCTTTCATGTATTTAATTTGTATAATTAAATTAAAAAAAATTACTCTCTTATCCTGCCATTTGCAACAATAAAATCATTACTTATTTCCTTTCACTTGAAGAAATTATTTAAGAAAAATTATTTCACATCAAAAAACGCTTACTAAATTATCGTAAATGAGTCTGCATAATTATTTTGAGTTTTATTCTAACATAAAATGTACTTATATGTATTTATTTTTTTGCAAAATATTTATAATTCCTAATTATATAATTTTTAAAGTATTTTAGTTTATTTTTTATTATTAAAATAAAATATTAAACTATGATTAGAAAAATAAATGACTTTGTAAAGATTACGTAAATTATAAGTACAAAATAAAATAATATATATGCCCAATATTAATTTAATCTATACTTTTTAAACTACAAAATGAATAAAGTAAATAACAAAAGAAAACCTCACATGACCGGCACATGGTCTCTTGAGAATGACCATTTTATCCATTTAATAGACATGTGCTAGTCACATGGGTGTTATTTGGTTAGATTTTTAATTGAGAGTTAGTTTTGTCGCCACATTGCTAAAGAATGTAAATGTTAGGATACCAAATTGCGAAATTGAACTGTTTGGAGCAACATTGCAAACTTATGTAAATGTCAGGAACCAAATTGCAATTTGCCCGATTTTTTATACACATAAAATTAAGTGTACCTTTTTTTACTGGAAAAAGAGTTAGGTGCTGCTTCACTTTATATATTTTAGTTTAGTATTTTTTTTAGTTTTCTCGTGGAAGATTTTTAAAGAAAAACTTTTTAAAACCCCCTTTTTTGGTTAATTATGAGAAGGAGAAGGAGAAGGAAAAGGAAGCGGGTCAAAAAACCACAATCATTTTTTGAGAGTATAACTCTTAAATCAAATCAATGCTCATAAATCAAATAAATGCTACTCCCCCAGCTTCATAAAATTATTGGAAACAAAGTGAGTTCTGCATTGCTGTAACAAAGAGTTATATCTCACGCGTATTCGATGTTAGCGTCTCATGGGGTCTGAGTTTGAATCCTATTAGAAGATTTGTGTTAGCCTATTTGTAGGCCCAGTTATATATCTTATGACATTGTTGTAGCTTTCATGGTATTATAAATTAATAAAAAACTCATTTTTTTTAAAAAAAAAAAAACTCAGTTGTGACTTACTCACTCTGTCTCAAAATAGATGTCGTTTTAGGAGTTAATTTTTGTCTCAAAATACTTGTCGTTTCACTATTTTCAAAGCTCTTATATTGCTCAAAACCAATTATACCTTTAATAATGATAATGAATTATCTCTTACCTAACCATTTAATTACCCAGGTAGTAAATTCTTTTACTGGTATATTTGAGAATTTTTCACATGTATTAATGACATTTTTTAATATATGTGAAATACTCCAAAACGACATCAATTTTAAGACATGAAGAGTACTGAGTTAGTATACTATATACTCCAAAACGACATCAATTTATCATTAACAATTCTAAAAATTGTTAATGATAATATTTCTAATAGTGAAACAATAACAATTTTTAGAATTTCATAGAGATATTTAGATATTCATAAAATTATGATCAAAAATTGATTTAGTTGACCAAAAAAATCAAACTGTACCATTTGGTATGAGACAGATGGAGTATACTGTATACTCCATGTAAGAGTGTTGCTGAAGTCTATACAACTTTAACTTTTTAAAATATGAATCGGGTACATTTAACGATTTGAGGTGTGAATAGCATCGCTCAAGTGTTAGAATGATTACTTATATGGGACCATGAAGTATCTATTGAAGCTAAAGTCTACACCTAACTTCAAGACCTGTTATTTTCACATTTTTGAAGTATCCATTTCTTTCTTGAGAGAGAAAGAGACAAGAAAACAGGTTTTTGTACACTTTGTCAATCAGTTGGAATTCGGGTTTCATCAGGAAATCAGAAAACAGAGGAATTGGATCTTGGAAAGAATTCCTTTTAGGATAGATGAGTTCTTGCCCACCAGGTGCTTGAAGAAATGCTTATGTGTTTATGTAAAGATTGTGATAATTGACAATTACCCAGCTAGTCACTGCATCAAATACATGGTTTTTGATTGAAGACTCCATAAATGTAAGTATTTTAATATGTTTATACATCTACTGGTTGTCTCTCTGTGTGTGTGTGTGTGTGTGTGTTGACTGTTTTTGTTAAATTGGTCTAGTGAGCTTGTCTCTAGAGTTCATCAAATCTGGTTGATGATCTTGTACAATATGTAATATTTATGCACAAATATCTTGATATGAACTTTCTTTGTTTGCTTATCTTCATTGTTTATAAGTATATTGAAGAAATTTGATTTTTATGCCCATGGATAAGGATTGATATTGATTATGTGCCAATTAGACTGAAAGTCAGGGCGGTAGTAACCCAGATGATTAGAATGAGTGCAGAAGGTTCTGATGTATGAGGCAGAACAGGCATTGTGACTGTTCATCTCGCTTTTGACTTCTTGATTTGGGTCAGACGAAAGTAAGGCTTTATTTGTGTTACTTTTCCATCAATTTGAATGAAGCATTATAGATGCTTGGGCTTCCTTCGGTTTATTTAGTTTTTTATGGCGTACACCCTTCTCTTTTAGCAAATTTGATCATAAGATAGTAGTCTAATATTCTAAATCCCTGAACTTTAAGCTAATATCAGCATCGAATTGCGGTCTGGATTAGTTAAGCGGCACATGGTAGTGGTTTGAAGTAGATGGTTAGATCAAGAGACTAGCCTCTTGTGGAAGTCTTGGACCAATCACTTTTAAAGTTGAAGTCAACTATTAGAGGGACTTTTCCTCTGAAATTTACCATTTTTTATAAAAGAACAGGCTTAGGACAATCTGAAACATGTTGTCCTTAAGATCTGAGCTTCAGTTTGAAGAACATCATTTTAATCTTATTGTCACCCCCATCATCTATTACGTTAAAACTCAAATCCATAAACTAATCACCTGTTTGAAATTGTTTTTGTATGCACAGATTGTCAAGATGGCTGAAGCTTTAATTTTAGGGGGTGTTGTTGGAGCTGCATATGCTGAATTACAGAAGGAGCTCATAGCCGCAATAAAAACAGTTGTTGGATTCAAATCCATCTTAGAGCAGATTCGTGATACTGTACAACGTCTCGAGCCAATGATTCGTGATATAGAGAAATCAGATCAAGCATTGGACCGTCCACAGGACAGTTCCAAGTATGTCTATCTGTTGACAAGAGGCAGAGACCTCATTGTCCTTTGCTCGAAAGTCAAATCTCGAGATCTTATCGATCGATATAAGTACGCGAATAAGTTGAAGAAATTTGAAGCAGATTTGATGAGGATTTTTCAGCTAGACATGCAGGCACAACAGACAATGCAGTTGGTGCAGATTTTAGCAACACTAAGAGATGGTACAGGTGTTTGTGCCGCTCCTGATCCTCCACGATATATAATTGGATTGGATATTCACCTAGAGGAATTGAAGGCGAGGTTTCTTGAAGATAGTATAGAAGGGGCCCCAATTACGCCAAATGATAGCTTGTTGTTATCATCGATGAGATCACCTGAGGTTGTAGTGCTTTCAGCCATGCCTGGGTGTGGAAAGACTACATTGGCACAAATGCTCTGCCATGATAAAGAAATTAGAGGTAATTATACTTATATTTTGGATGATTTTAATCCTTCTAGAAAATTTTAATATTATATTTTTATTTGAATTTGATGTGCAGGCATATATAAGTACATCTTCTTTGTACCCGTCTCAAAAACTGTCAACATCAAGGTAATTGTCCAGAGAATATATCGGCATAGAGGTTATCAAGCTCCTCAAATTGTAGATGATAATGATGCAATTTTTCAACTTAGTGTCCTCTTCAAGAAATTAGGAACAGCTCCTATACTCTTGGTACTGGATGATGTTTGGTCTCCAGGATTGGAAGCTCTTGTTTGGAAGTTCATGATTGCAGGCTTACCACGATACAAAATTCTAGTTACAACTAGATTTGAACCTCCAGAATTCAGACCAACAACATATAAGCTCAACTCGTTGAAGTTTGAAGAGGCCAAGGATCTTTTTTGTCACTCCGCAGAGTTGCCCAAATCTGGGACTGGGCATTCCATTGTGTCAGATGATCTTGTCAACGAGGTAAGAGCATGAATCTTTTCAAAATATTGAGAACAACGGAATTATTTCAACTATAATGTGTACGCTCATTTATCGTCATAAAAGCAAATTTAAAATAAACGAATGTGTAAAGTTAATCTTATGCATATTGTGTAATACTTTTAACATATAGGTTATTTACCTTCTAATGAGGTGAACATAACTCATAAGCATCATCGGATTTAGGCCTTTCAAAATCTAATGAATTTACAACGAGAATATATGACATCATGAGAGAGTTTTTGTTCATAATTGAACATAAAACAAAACTAAAGGAATAGCTCTTTGTAAGGTTCAGTTAGATACACAAGGGTGAATGACTAGAATATGCAACGTACTTTCACAATTTTTACATCTTAATCCTATGTACTTTATTAGTTACATATGATGCAGTGTACTATTTTACACCCTAACGACGTTAAAAAAAGTTAACGAAAATGCCTATGCGGCATCCTAATCAGCACGCCACATAAGAAGAAAACATATTCCCATTAAATACAGTAATCTCCGTTTTTAATAAACACTTCCATTTCAACCTTCCATCATCTTTCAACTATGACTTTAACCCACCATCACCACCGCCGCCTCCACTAACACCACCGTCGCCGCCGCCATCGCCATTAACAACACCAACAAACAATTCTTCTACCACCACCAACACACAACACGGCCAAAATCCCCGGGAATCACCTTTTCATACATTAAACCACATTCCTCATAGTATCTTCCACAAACCCACTTTATTTTAGCTTTGGTTTCTTGGAATATTGAATTTTAGACACAAATACACACAAACGAATCCGGACAAATCCACAACAATGATGTTTCTAAAAACAAGAAACTAAAACCATAAATTTTAAAATAGAAATCCCAATTTTCGAATTTGGGTTTCAATTTTCAAATTTGAAACCCCAGATTTGAAAATTAAACCTGATCCCTAGGTTTACCCTGGAGAGAAAGGAAAGAGAAGTAGGGGAGTAATGGTGGAAGGGGCGTGATGGAGAGGAGAAGAACGGGGATGGTGGGAATGGGGAAGGGGACGGCTAAGCTGGGAGAGAAAGGGGAAGACGTGGGCTGGGTTTATTTGGGGTGGGGGGGATGGTGAAGAATTGGGAGGGGGGTTGTTAAATCAGTAAGTGGGGTTAGATTTTTTAATGGGTTGGTTGGTCATTTTAATATCACTCCAAATATTATCCATGTCTTCATTCCGTAACCAGATTTAACGTCATCCAACTTAGTTGCATTACAACAACAAAGCCTTAGTCTTAAAATGATTTGGGGTTGGTTAACATGAATCCTCATATGTCGTCGTTAAAGAAACGATGTGAGAAAGAAAGGTTAAAAGAAGAAAAAGGTGGGAAAAATTTTAGAAAATGCAAAGAAGAGAAAAAGAAAAAAAAAATTAAAATAATGATAATAAAAGAATAAATATATAATAGATAAAAAAAATAAAACCCCCATCATCCACATGAATTTTTGCCCCTAACTCCGGCCTCTTCAGCGCCATACTTTCATCCAATCCAAGTAAACTCATATCATTTTCAATCACCTTAATCCAAGTTTGCTTGGGTCTTCCCCTACCCCTTACCATTTTATCGCTTCTCCACTCTTCAAGCCTCCTAACTGGTGCATCACTCTGTCTCCGTCTCACATGACCAAACCACCTTAGACGATTCTCCCTCATTTTATCCTCAATAGGCGCAACTCTTACTTTACCCATGATCACCTCATTCCTCAATCAATCAATGAAGTGACTGGGGGTAAAGTAAGAGTTGCGCCCATTGAGGATAAAATGAGGGAGAATCATCTAAGTTGGTTTGGTCATGTGAGACGGAGACCGAGTGATGCACCGGTCAGGCCTGAAGAGTGGAGAAGTGATAAAATGGCGAGGGGTAGGGGAAGACCTAAGCAAACTTGGATTAAGGTGATGTAAAAAATCCCGACATTACATTTCCCGTTAAGTTGTCACTAGATATTATGTTGTACTTTGTGAAATCGAGGGTATAGTACATTGCATGGTTATGTAATTTACTCTACAGAATTATTATGTAGGCACTCAAGGTTCACTATGTTGATTTGTTGTAGATGGTTAAAGCTTGCAAGGGATTCCCCCTCGCTCTTGATATTGTTGGTCGATCACTCAGAGGACAACCATATTGGACCTGGAAAGAAATGTTGAATAAATGGACAACAGGTCAATCGAATGTTTTGGATGCCAGTAGTGACCTTCTTGTTCGACTCACAACCAGTTTAGATGCCTTGGATGAAGATAGGACATTGGCTATAGCGAAACAGTGCTTCTTGGACCTCGGATCGTTTCCTGAAGATCAAAGAGTCCCAGCTGCAGCACTTTTGGATATGTGGGTAGAACTGTACCGCTTCGATGAAGATGGCATCTCTACTCTTGCCAACCTCTCTAGACTTGCAGACAGAAATTTTGTTCGTTTTGAGCCTAAAAGGTAAAATGAAGATTAAATGTTTTAAATAACTTGACAGGAGAATGTAAGGGTAAATGAAACTAGGAGTTTTGTTCCACCAGCCATCTATTTGTCTATTTAACTTAGCTAATTTATTACATATGCCTAACTTGACAAATTTTTCCTAATCACAGAAAAGATGAAATAGACCTCGGCGGTTTTTGTAATGAAGAATTTGTTACGCTCCACGATATGCTGAGAGAGCTGGCCATCCACCAGTGTAACCAAGAGCCCATAGAACAAAGAAAAAGATTGATTATAGAAATAAATGAGGATGAACTTTCTGATGAATGGTTTGATAATATACAACAATCTTGCCTTCAAGCACAACTCATCTCTATTTCGACAGGTCTATATTTCTCTATCCATCTATAAAATTTAAAGTTTAAGCTTAAGGTGAAGGAGAAGTATGAAACAAAAAGAAAAAAATATCATTAACATCCCAAATAAGGCTTCTGTTTCGTTCTTGTATAAGCTTAATTTATATATTTGTTCCTCGAATAACTGGTTGTTAATTACAGATGATTCGTTTACTTCAAACTGGTACAACATGGAACTGCCAATGGTGAAGGTTTTAATACTGAACTTTCAGTCAAAGGACTACTCATTGCCCGAATTTGTGAAGGATATGAATCAACTAAAGGTTCTAATCATCACAAATTATGGTTTCGCTGCTGCTGAAGTAAATGACCTTCCACGAATAGAACATGCATCAGGTTTGAGGAGAATCAGGTTGGAACACATTTCAATTTCCTCTCTTGTTTCATCTCCATTACAACTAAGAAACTTGAAGAAAATATCTTTAATTATGTGTGAAATCGGTAAAGCTCTTGATGATTGCGCCAGAATGTTCCCAAATGTTACGGAAATCGAGATTGATTGTTGCCCTGACTTAGTTGAGTTTCCTAGTTCTCTTTGTAACTTGGTCCGTCTTAAGAAACTCAGCATCACTTCTTGTAACGAGCTTAGTGAACTTCCATCAGAACTAGGAAGGCTAAAAAGTTTAAAAGTGTTGAGGCTTAATTCGTGTACGAAGCTTGAAGAATTACCAGAGTCAATTGGAAATCTCCAAAGACTAAATTTTCTTGATATATCTGATTGTTTGAATATCACAAAGATGCCGACACGGATTGGTGAGTTGAGTGGCTTGAAAACGCTCCACATGCGAGGTTGTCGGGGATTAATATACGAGGAGTTGCCCTCATCAGTGGAGAAGCTACAAGGATTGACCGTAATAGGGGATGAGCAGACCATATCGCAATGGGAAGATTACGACAATGTGGAAGTGATTGAGGTGAAAGAAGATCCGAGCCTTGATTGGCTTCACAAATCTACATCATTCAGTTCATCATTCGGTTCGTCATGACTGTTTCCAGCTTCTTTTTTTTATGGCCCTTCCTATTAATGTCTTTTAATGGGTTGTGGAAAAACATATAATTATATGTATTCATAGTGATTTTTATTCCCTTGTACATTGTATTTTCATGTAAATTAAGTGTTCTGAGGGTGTTTTGTTGTTTAACTAAAATGTGTATGTTCATAGTTGAGTTGCCATATTCTGGCACAATTGTAATACAGTTTGTTTGAGCATCTTTAAATTGGAAAATTGCAACTGAATATTCCCTTGATCTTAAATTGAGCGAATTTTTATGTATACTCCCTCCGTCCCATTTGAAGCTTCACCTTTTACCCAAATGAGTATCCTGTTGAAAGGTTCACCCTTTCCTAAAATGGTAAAAAATGTAGGCCCCATTTGTCATACCCACCCACTTCTTCCTCTCACATACTTAAATTATGGGGCCCACTTGTCATACCCACTAACTTTCCTCTCTCACATATTTAAATTGTAGGTCCCACTTGTAATACCCACTAACTTCTCTCTCACAACCCTTCTTACACTCATCACTTTCCTTAATTTTTGTGTCATCACCAAAATGGTAAAGCTTCAAATAGGACGGAGGGAGTATTTTATTGCATACGCCTAACGTGACAATTTGTTACATATGCCTAACTTAAAAACTTGTTCGTGATCACAGAAAAAATTAAAGCAACAATTTGTTACGCTCTCCAACATCAGGGAGCTGGCTATCCATCATAAAAATATATAAGAACGATTCTGATGAGTGGTTTGATAATATAAAACCATCATCCCTTGATGCCAAACTCGGGTCTATTTCAACATGTCATCTTCTCTATTCCTTAACTCACATATGTTTGCTTATTTACAGACGATTCATTTACCTTAAAGTGGTGCAAGGAACTGCCATTGCGAACGGTGAAGGTTTTATTACTAGACTTTCAGGCAAATGAATACTCTCCTTGCCCGAATTTGTGAAGGATATGCATGAATCAACTAAAGGTTCTAATCATCATAAATTATGGTTCAGGTGCTACAAAAGTAACTGACCTCTTACTCATAGAACATGCATCCGGTTTGAGGAGAATTAGGTTGGAGATCATTCAATTTCTTCTCTTGTTTCATTTGCACTACAACTGAGAAACTTGTAGAAAGTATCGTTGATTATGTGTGAAATCGGTGAAGCTCTTAATGATTGTGACCAAATCTTCCCAAATGTCACGGACATTGAGATTGATTGTTGCCCTGATTTGGTTGAGTTGCCTAGTGTTGTTTGCAGCTTGGTCTGTCTTAAGAAGCTCAGCATCACTTCTTGTAACGAGCTTAGTGAAGTTCCATCAGAACTAAGAAAGCTAAAAAAAAATTGAAAGTGTTGAGGCTCAATTCTTGTACGAAGTTAGAAAAATTACCAGAGTCAATGGGAAAACACCAAAGACTAAATTTTCTTGATATATCTGATTGTTTGAATATCACAAGGATGCCGACACGGAGTGGTGAGTTAAGAGGATTGAAAACACTCCACATGCGAGGTTGTCGAGTTTTAATATACGAGGAGTTGCCCTCATCAGTGGAGGAGCTACGAGGATTGACAGTAATAATAGGTGATGATTTTGCTATGGGAGGATTACTAGAATGTGGAAGTAATCGAGCGTTGGAAATTTGACATTTGGTCAACTTTGGGTGGGTCCCTTTGAGTTTGACCATGGTCAATGTTGATATACATTGAATGATGTAGCATGAGGAAATTATGTGTTTTGGTGAAAGCCAAATTATGGAGTTAATCCATGGTTCTAAGACTTCAAAGATGGGCATTTAAGTGCTTTAATTCTCAAAGATGAAATGGGTTGGTTGGTATCCCACATGGGATAGGAAAGTCAAACCTCCCCTTTGTTTGGGAATATAAAAGGATTTTTGTCCCAACCCACATGGAATAGGAATGGGAAGTTGGAGGGTCATAAATTACAAGGCACTTCATAGTCTCATGTTCAAGTTACATGTGAGGTGGACTTGGACCTTTCCCCACACGCTCGCTCGGCCGGGCCGGGCTCGGGTACGGGCTACGGGCGTTTGGGCGAATGGTTCGGTTCGTGGGTGTATTTTTTTAGTCAAAATTCATTTGAAGTTTCCTTTTTGCTAACGGAAACAGTTAGTCTCGTCAGTTTCCTAACTGGACCCTAACTGTGCAGTTGTTTTTCCTTCAAGAATAAGCTACTGTAATTCGGGTAGGTTTTAGAGTCCTTCTCAAAACCCTAAACCGACTTCATACGTGTATAAAATAACAGCCCCGGTTTCAGATTTACTAACGTAAAAATACCTTCTGATTTTTGCAACCCGAAATCTGTCTTCTCCATACACTGTTTCTGTGATTGATCTGAGCGAGCGATTCAGGTGTGCGAGATTTCTTGGTACGTTTGCTGAGATCGTTTTATCCTCAGAGGATTTTTCCGTAACTCTTTGTCGCACCAGTAAGGGGGCAATAAATTCTCTTAGGAGAGTCTTCATACAGGCGACTCGATCTGATAAGTATTCTGACTCCCTTTTGTTTTCCTGTTTGCCGTTTTCCTGGTACGCGTTCTGTTGCTATTTTTGTTATGCTTTTGGCTATAATCTGTATTGCTATTGAATTCGTGATTGCCCCTTTAATTGATTAAATCTGTTTAATCTGATCTGGTCGAATATTTTATTCCAACAGTCTAAGAGAATTTATTAATCATGACATCATCTGATAATACTGCTCCATTCAAGTCCCTTGTTGACACCTCAGATCTACCTGAGAAGTTCGCTGGAAAGAACTTCAAGCGCTGGCAGGAGCGCATGAAGATCTGGTTGTCAATTAAGGGAATGACTGGTATGCTGACTGAGAAGTGCCCTGCCATTGACGATAAGGACCCTAAAACAGCAAAGGCTGCTGCCCAGTGGGCGGAGAGGGACGGTGTTGTTCGTGGATGCATTCTTTCGGCTCTGTCGAATGTGCTCTTCGATGTATACTGTTCTGCTCCACTCACTGCGGCTTCGCTGTGGGAATCACTTAACACAAAGTATAACACTGAGGATGTTGGGGTTGAAAAATACTGTGTGTCTAAGTTCCTGAAGTATCGGATGGTTGATGGGAAATCTGTTACTGATCAAGTGCACAAATTTCAGATCATATTGCAATCACTCAAGGATGGGGCTATGGAACTTCCTGAGAAGTTCGTAGTCATGTCGATCATTGAGAAGTTTCCTCGTGCTTGGGAGGAATTCGGTATGAGTCTCAAGCACCGTACAGGAAGCTTGACACTCAATGACTTGATGAATGCAATATCGATCCAGGAAGTGCATCATATTAACGGTGTTAGTGTACCTGTGGAGGCAAATGCCAATCTGATAACTTCTAGTGCTAAGAATAGAGGAAAAGCTGTTAAAAATGGATCTAAAGATAACTTTAAGTTGAAACCTAAAAAGAACATCAAGAAAAAGGCAAAAGCAAAACAGACTTGCTGGAACTGTGGAACAGGTGGGCACTTTTCTAGGGACTGCCCGTCCAAGAAAGAAAAAGCGCCGCAAGGTTCTGCGGATCAAGGGTTAGTGAACATGGTGATTGGACCCAAGGACGATGAGCCGGATGCTGGTGCACCTGGAATTGAGTCTTTGACCACCGAAATCACCAAGTATGTAATCTCTAAACCTGAACTTTGTACTGTTTATGAACCCAATGAGTGGTTAGTAGATACTGGGATAAATGTGAACGTTTGTGCTGATAAATTGCTATTTGTATCTTACCAGCCTGAACGTGGGAGAACAGTGATGATGGGGAACTCTAGTGCTGCCAAAGTGCTTGGGACTGGAAGCGTGGACCTGAAGTTTCCTAATGGGCGCATTCTGACCTTGCACCGAGTGTATCACGTTCCTGATGTTCGTCGTAATATCATTAGTGGTAGTTGCTTAGTTAGAGAAGGTTTAGAGATTTCATTTAAATGTAATAAAGTTATACTTTTGGATTCTGGTAGTTTTGTTGCGAAGGGTTACTCTTCGGATGGTTTATTTAAAATTAGAGTTGAGGAAAATTTTAGTACTCTTGATGATTCATTTATTGATTATCCTGTTTCCTTTAATATTGAATCTTCAAACATTTGGCATGGTCGTTTAGGTCATATAAATTATGATTCCATAAAAAGAATGATGAATCTGGATTTAATACCTAAACATGTTATTGATAAAAAGTCTAAATGTCACACTTGTGTTGAAGCTCAATCTGTAAAGAAATCGTTTCATTCTGTTGTTAGAGACTCTGAAATTCTTGATTTAGTTCATACTGACATTTGTGAATTTAATGGGCTTTTAACAAAAGATAAAAAGAAATACTTTATCACATTTATTGATGATTGCTCTAGATACTGTTATGTTTATTTACTTAATAGTAAAGATGAAGCATTGGAAAAGTTTATCATTTTTAAGAACGAAGCAGAAAATCAAACTGGCAAAAAACTTAAACGGTTAAGATCTGATAGAGGTGGAGAATATGAGTCTAACCCATTTAAGTACTACTGTCAAGACAATGTCATAGTACATGAAGAGACTCCACCATATACACCTCAATCTAATGGTACTGCTGAACGTAAAAACAGAACCCTAACTGATATGATCAATAGTCTACTTATAAATTCTGGATTGCCTAATTATATGTGGGGTGAAGCTTTGAATATGGCTTGCCATATTCTGAATAGAGTTCCTTCTAAGAATAATCAAGCAAGTCCGTTTGAACTTTGGAAAGGTAGAAAGACAAGCTTGAGTTACCTTAAAGTGTGGGGGTGCCTTGCCAAAGTACTTGTACCCGCACATAGAAGGAAAAAGCTTGGTCCAAAAACTGTTGATGCTATCTTTATAGGATATTCTGAAACCAGTTATGCATTGAGATTTCTGATTATCAAATCTAAAATTTCTGGCATAGAGGTGAACTCAATTATTGAGTTACGTGATGCAACATTTTTTTGAGGATGTGTTTCCCATGAAAACTGGACTCCCTAAGGAATCTAACACTACATCTAACTCTATTCCAACTCAAGTGGAAGAGATGACAAATGTGGAGGTTGATTCAGTTGGTTCCTTATCCAATGATGAGGAAGAACCAAGGAGGAGCAAGCGGGCTAGGATTTCCAAGGATTATGGAAGTGACTTCGTTACTTTCAATATCGAGGGTGATCCTAATACCTTCAAGGAAGCTATGGCATCTACGGATGCTTAGCAATGGAAGGATGCCGTTAAAAGTGAAATTGATTCTATTGTCTCAAATGGGACATGGGAATTAGTTGACCTTCCTCCTGGTTGTAATACAATAGGGTGTAAGTGGGTTTTCAAGAGGAAAATAAAACCAGATGGTACTGGTGATAAGTTTAAGGCTAGACTGGTTGCTAAAGGGTTTAAGCAAATGGAAGGAATAGACTATTTTGATACCCATTCCCCTGTTGCTAGAATGACTACATTTCGTATGCTTATAGCATTGGCTTCTGTATATGATCTTCCTATCCATCAGATGGATGTTAAGACTGCCTTTCTTCATGGCGATCTTGAGGAAGAAATTTATATGGATCAACCTGAAGGATTTGTAGCTTCTGGTAATGAGAAAAAGGTTTGCAAACTAGTTAAGTCTCTTTATGGACTTAAACAAGCCCCAAAGCAATGGCATGAGAAATTTGATCAAATTGTCTTATCCCACGGTTTTGTTCCGAATGAATTTGATAAATATGTCTATAGCAAAATAAAGGGTGATAATAGTATTGTCTTATGCCTATATGTTGGTGATATTCTGTTATTTGGGAATAATATGAGGATAATTTATGAGACAAAGTCTTTCTTGAAAAGTAAGTTCGAGATGAAGGATATGTGGGTTGCTGACGTGATTCTTGGACTTAAGCTGACTCGTTCAGCTCAAGGCATTACTATCTCACAGTCTCATTATACTGAAAGTATTATTGAGAAGTTTGGTAGTAATGGTAAAATCGTTAGTACTCTGTTTGATACTTCTGTAGCACTTACTAAGAATGAGACCGGTGTACCTGTGGCTCAATTGAAGTATTCTCAGATTATTGGGAGCTTGATGTATCTTGCCAATTGTACGAGACTGGATATTTCCTACTCCGTAACAAGATTGGCTAGATACACTAAGTGTCCGAATAGAGCTCATTGGGAAGCTCTAAACCGAGTACTTAGGTACTTGAAGGGAACTGTTTCCCTTGGGCTGCATTACAAGAGATATCCTGTTGTTCTTGACGGATATAGTGATGCTAGCTGGATTGCCACTAACTCTGGGAGTTATGGCTGTACACAGGGTATGTTTTCACCCTAGGCAGTGCTGCAGTCGCCTGGAGGTCTACAAAACAAACTCTGTTGTCTAGGTCTACTTTTGAGGCTGAATTAGTTGCCCTTGATACTACTGGATTGGAAGCTGAATGGCTACAAGGACTGATGTCCGAGTTACCCATGATCAGCAAGCCTATGCCTGTGATTTCGGTACATTGTGACAATACTGCCACAATTGCGAAAATCAAAAGTGTCAAGTACAAATGCAAAACAAGGAGACATATCCAAATTAGATTAAAATCTATAAGGGATATTGTGTCTCGGAAGGTAATAGCTGTTGATTATGTTAGTACTAAAGATAACACAGCTGATCCTTTAACCAAAGGACTTCAATTAGTTCTTGTCCAAAAATCCAGGTTGGGGATGGGACTGAACCCTATAAAATTCATACGCATTAGCAACCCAACCTATCTGAGTGGAGATCCCACAAAGAAGGTTCAATGTGGTAATAACAAGCTGTGGGGTGAATTGAAACACCTAAAATAGATTGACATGTTACATGTCTGAGTCTGTCCCCTGATAAACCTGGAAAGGTGTTCGTGACTGCAAGTATAGTAAAAGCTTTAAGCTTTGAATGGGATCAAGTCTTTATGACGAGATGTTAGCAGTACATCTTTGGAGATGCCCAACTAAGTGAGTGTTATTGTTGGCCGCAATTAGAGGAAAAGGGTTATTCCTCGAAATCACTCATGACAGAGGATCGGGACGTATGGCTTATACGCGTCAAGTTATAATGATAGAGGCTGTTGTCATAGCCTTTTGTCGTGTTGTTACCAACGGATGCCACCACATTCAAGAATCAGATTCAAGACACCCGTTCACCTAGATTCTGAGGAGGCATAAGTTGAATGACTAGGTAGGGGTTCAAGCTGGGAGGCACCATCTATCGAAAGCATGACAATGGATAATCGTTACCCGTCTTATCACCACGGATTTGTGGGGGATTGTTGGAAATTTGACATTTGGTCAACTTTGGGTGGGTCCCATTTGTGGGTCCCTTTGAGTTTGACCATGGTCAATGTTGATATACATTGAATGATGTAGCATGAGAAAATTATGTATTTTGGTGAAAGCCAAATTATGGAGTTAATCCATGGTTCTAAGACTTCAAAGATGGGCATTTTAAGTGCTTTAATTCTCAAAGATAAAATGGGTTGGTTGGTATCCCACATGGGATAGGAAAGTCAAACCTCCCCTTTGTTTGGGAATATAAAAGGCTTTTTGTCCCAACCCACATGGAATAGGAATGGGAAGTTGGAGTGCCATAAATTACAAGGCACTTCATAGTCTCATGTTCAAGTTACATGTGAGGTGGACTTGAACCTTTCCCCACACGCGTGCTCGCTCGGCTCGGCCGGGCCGGGCTCGAGCATGGGCACGGGCTAAGGGCGTTTGGGCGAATGGTTCGGTTCGTGGGCATATATTTTAGTCAAAATTCATTTGAAGTTTCCTTTTTGCTAACGGAAACAGTTAGTCTCGTCAGTTTCCTAACTGGACCCTAACTGTGCAGTTTCTTTTCCTTCAAGAATAAGCTACTGTAATTCGGGTAGGTTTTAGAGTTCTTCTCAAAACCCTAAACCGACTACATACGTGTATAAAATAACAGCCCCGGTTTCAGATTTACTAACGCAAAAATACCTTCTTATTTTTGCAACCCGAAATATGTCTTCTCCATACACTGTTTTTTGTGATTGATCTGAGCGGGCGGTTCAGGCAAAGTGGGACAGCGGGCGCAAGTGCATCTGTACCTGTTCGTGCGAGATTTCTTGGTACGTTTGCTAAAATCGTTTTATCCTCGTAGGATTTTGCCGTAACTCTTTGTCGCACCAGTAAGGGGGCAATAAATTCTCTTAGGAGAGTCTTCATGCAGGCGACTCGATTTGATAAGTATTCTGACTCCCTTTTGTTTTCCTGTTTGCCGTTTTCCTGGTACGCGTTCTGTTGCTATTTCTGTTATGCTTTTGGCTATAATCTGTATTGATATTGAATTCGTGATTGCCCCTTTAATTGATTAAATCTGTTTAATCTGAACTGGTCGAATATTTTATTCCAACATTGAGGTTTAAAAAGATTCAAGCCTTGATTGGCTTCATAAATCTACATGTTTCGGTTCAACTTCATCATTCGATTCGTCATACTTTCTTGGGTGATGTTGGAAAGTTTGTTTCATTTTGACTTTTTTGGTCAACACATGTTAAGTTTGACCATGCATTAGTGTCATATTTAAAATTTCACTAGAATAATTATAAAGACATCAATATTTGATCAAAGTTCATTTGTGTTAACCATAAATCATATGTCGATCTTTAGATACCTTATTCACACTTGGATTTGAGAACTCTTTGTTCATCGTAATGAATGATGATCAACATTATCTTTGTTTATCTTGAATTTGAGAACTCTTTGTTCATCTTAATGGGTGGATGTTTTCATTCTACTTTATCTTTTAATTATTTGATCAAAGATCAAAATTTGCTATAAAAATGCACCAAATCTACTAAAAAAAAATTACTAAGTTTAAAAAAAAAACTCTTCAATATATTGCACCAAATTTTATACCAAAATATATTCTATTAAAATCAAATTATTCTTGTTATTTCACAATTAATACTAAAAAATAAAATATATAGTTAATAACTTCTCTATTTTGACTTACATGTTAAAATTTCCCAAAATTAATATTTATAGTCTAGAAGACTATTAAATTGTACTTTATTTAATGCAATTTTGTAGCAAATATAGTGAAAAACGTTGGAGATGCCCTTTATGGGGCTGAAAACGTTGGAGCCAAATATAAAATAACTTATTTATACCTCCATGTACATTTCCAAAGTATAGCACCAAATTTGCTACAAAACTGCACTAAATTTGCACAAAAAATCCCCTCCCATGCATTGTAATTTTTTTTTCATGAGGCGGTCTCCTGTACATCCGTTGTACGGCGTACAACGGAGCCGAGCCGAGCCGCCAATTTTATTTTTATTTTTTTTTTTGCAGATTTTTTTTTTGCCTCTAACTTTTTTTCCTCCCAACAAAAGTAACACCTCTTATAACGAAATGTAACACTTTTTTTTCTTCAATTGTAACACTTTTTTTTTTCAAAAAAGTACCACAATTTTGCTGCAATAAATTAAAAATAACATAAATATTGACAACTAAATTAGTGTAACATTTTTTATAAAGGAATGTAACACTCTGTTTTTTAAATGTAACACTTTTTTTCTCCTCAAAATTAACATATGATTGACAACTAAACTAATGTTACATTTTATAAAAATTGAATGTAACATTTTTTTCCAATTGTAACAGTTTATATTCTTAAATGTAACATTATATATGAAATGTAACAATTTTTTATTGAGAAAGTAACAATTGGAATGCAAACCCATTTTTTTGTTGTAAAAAACTGCTGTTACATTTAACAGTTTTCGTGTTACTTTTTGAAGATGAAAGTGTTACTTTTATCAGAACAGAGTGTTACATTTCAGCTGACAAGCACATCAATTTTTTTGTGTCTTAAAAAGTATGTTTTTTTAAAAAAAAAATCAAACCATATCATGGCCTATGTAGTTTTCTTCCTCTCGTCGAGACGAACACAACGGTATTTTTTTTTTATTTTTCTGAGTTATAAATCTCAAGATATAGCATTTTAAAGTTTTTGGGTTTTTAAAGGTGGGACACGTGTCAAAATCTAGGAGAAGGAGACTTTAATCTGGACAGTCGGATGTAGCGTACCAGCCAGCCGCACGAAGCAGCGGAACAAATCAAGGTTGCCGCACATGGTGCGGCGGATGTACCTAAGAATTTGTCTTTTTTCATACAAAGAATATTCCATTCACACCTGACTATTCATATTACTTTACAAACAACAATAAAATTTTAAAGATGCCAAGTATCTTTTCTGACACTTGAGTTACCCAAACCAGGGACCGGAGATTCTATTTTATTAGATGGTTAGATATGGAGACTAGCCTCGTGTACAAGTCTCGGATTAGTCACCTTAAACGTTGAAGTCAACTATTAGAGGGATTTTCCTCTAAAATTTACCCTTTTTTGTAAAAGAACAAGCTTAGGACAAATCTGAAACATGTTGTCATTAAGATCTGAGATTCAGTTTAAAGAACTTCATTTTAATGTTATTGACACCCTCATCATCTATTACGTTAAACTCAAATTCATAATCTTATCACATGTTTGAAACTGTTCTTGTGTGCACAGATTGTCAAGATGGCTGCAGCTCTAATGTTAGGGGGTGCTGTTGAAGCTGTATTTGCCGAATTACAAAAAGAGGTGTTGGTCGCAATAAAAACATGTTGTGTTTTGATGCATCATGCGCAGCGGAATAAACATAAGATCAAACATCCATGAGCCTGGATCCGTGCATGTGGATTAAATTAAGTACAGGATGAAAGAAACATACCCTTGAAAATCGAATCCATGAACACGGACTTTAGGTGTTGAAAAGCGAACACCCTCTACCGGTATCCACACGTCGAACAGACTCAAAAACACCTTCTTGATTGATTGCTAGATCCAAATCTTGGTGAAGAAACGATTTCTTCATAGGAATTATTTTGCTCCATTGATTATTGTATTTTGATGATTCACAATCTCAAAATAAATAATCCTACCTCTCTATATTTTATTGTTTTTAAAACAATTGTTATTGATTTGTGAAATCAACATTAGAGGCTGTCAAACCCGGCTGCATATATTTATATGAGGGTTTGACCTAATTCCGTTTGGGATCGAGATTCCTTGTCGTACAAGAATTCCTGACAAACTGACCAATAACGGGGAGGGAGCCGTACGGCTCCTATGGAGCAGTACGATGGCCTCACGGCCGTACAGTAGCTTCAGTCAAATTCCCAGATTTCAGCCCTTTTCCAATCCATTCTATTGTGTGTGACCCAATAGGATTATACCAAGTTGGCAACGAGTCGGAACCATTCATAACCCGTAACTCATAAGCGGACTCTAGCAAGCCATTATGACTACCCAATTAGTATAACTTTGAAAGTCCAATGTTACCTCATAGAACATATCACAATCCCTTTGTTACGTGATATCATATTGGACATAAGTCATGGTCCAAGTCAACTTATGTTGTCCAATGCTTTCTCGATCCCGAGTAGATTGATATGAGCAAAAGACATTGAACACATCTGTCGCACCCCGACCCGTGGTCCTACTTGGCCCCACGTCCGGGACACGCACGGAAGACGTCACAAACATTTTAGGAAAAATTTTCGAAATATACTTTCATAAAAAGTCTTATATAACCAAACAACATTTACTAGACTTGACTACAAGTCACAAAACAAACTTTCACAAACAATTACTTAGCCACTCGGCTATACACTTCACTTTCTTACTTATTTACAACACGAACATCTACTAAAAGAGATGATACCACAACTGAGTCACGGGTACACTACCCAAAAGGTATTACATTTACATAATGTATCATTTACTTACACAACATTTCCCAAAATGTCTTACCCAAAGATCTCCTCGACGTCCTCCCAGTGTGTGTGAACTATCCCCTGGGCTCCTTCTTATCTAAAACGGTAAACAAATAAAGGGTGAGAATAAATCTCAGTAAGTTACTAAAATGCAACTACATTACATGCTAATATGATAAACATAAAGGAACAATGCCACAAATGATCATATAGCATATAGCACATAATATGAGAGGCTCCCTATCGCCAACCGTCCCATACCGGTTGGAAATAACGACCAACTCATCATACAACACATAAGGCGGAATTAAACACTCATACGTGGATACTGAGCCAAGGTTCTCGAACCAAAACAATAACCATCTGAGAGGCATCAACTGAGCAGCATCGAAGAGCTGAAACGGGTTCCGGAACCAAACAATCACAACAACAACAACAACGGGGAAAATGACACAGAGTCATAACCCAAAGTGCCCAACCTTTGGCCTAAGGAAGGGGGTTAAAAATGGGAAACCAATGATAGGAGCCTTATAATGTACTTGGCTCGTGAGACCATTATAATCCCTATCACTGCCCGACACACACAAAAGTACCAGCTGGACTTTACACGCAAGCGTAGCAAATAATATTTGCTTAAACAACAACCGGGGTATGGTTCCAAAGTAGGGAACCACACAAGCTCATCATAAAGAGGCAAACACGTATTCATAATAGAATCCACAACATTGACATTAAGTCACCACACAATCAATCCAAACGATCACATCAATTCAAATCCGATCACAAAGGACCAACTCTACCATAACGGACCATTAATAATATTTTTGTTACTAAACACCTACTGGATTTCCGAACTAATAATCATAACCCAACTGAATAAACCAACCCATCGTGTAGTACTCGAGAAGAGCTTTCCAACGATAGTTTACACGACCAAAACGGAGTCCGGATGCAGAAGTTATGGCCAAAATTGTACTAAAATTATACTCCATTCGTTTCACTGTCCCAAAAGTATAACACTTACAACATACAACATTTATAAATTGCCCAAGGCTATGAACTCAGCCTAAAAACAACACTAACATCCATCTAAAGCCAATTCCATACTACTCCCTTTGTCCCAAAATTACAAGTAACATAAAAGCATTCAAAACATTATTTTTCAACATATAGCATATATATATATATATTGACCATTTTAATAATTAAAGGGGGATTAGTAACTTACCTATTTTCCGGAAAAGTATCAAGAAAATAATATTTGATCCGGTAGAAATGGCCTACTCAATACCCTGAACATTTATATATTTTTAGATTTTAAAATAGAGTAGTAAATTAAAAGAAGAAAAATTAACAAAACCAAACCTTACCTTTTCTTCTTCAACAACAATGGAGGTAGAAATCTTAGGAGAGTTAGTGTGTGAGTGAGGGGGAAACTCAGGGAGAGGGAGGGGGAGATAAGGATGGTTTTACTAATTTCAATTTTTCATTTAAGCCCCTCCACTTCCACTTTTAACACATAAACACCTAAAGTTATATTTTTTTAAATAAGGATCCTAAGGTTTCAACTTAAATAATTAACTCCCTTAACACTTGTTACAACTAACACAAAGAATCAATCAAGATGTGCAAATTATGAAATATGATGCAACACATAAAATGCGCACATAATTTTAAATTAAAAAATTCCCAAAATATAAAATAAAATATAAAATAAATAGGGACGGATTTTGGGGTCGTTACACTTACTCCCCCTTAAAGAAAATTCGACCCGAATTTTTAGGATTACTTACCTCAGCCCTCAAACAACCAAGGATACTTCCTCTCAATCTCTTCCCGAAGCTCCCAAGTCGACTCTTCCACATTATGATTCCTCCACACAACTCGCACAAGGGGAATACTTTTAGTTCGCAATTCTTGAACCTTTGAATCAATAACTTGGACTGGATGCTCCTCCTAAGACATACTTGGTTCAATATCCTCGGGAACCTCGGACAAGACATGAGAAGGATCATAACATACTTCCGAAGCATCGAGACATGAAAGACATTATGGATCTTATCAAGAGAATGAGGTAACGCAAGACGATACGCTCTATATCCAACTCTACTCAAAATCTCGAATGGGCCAATATACCTCTGTGCTAACTTGCCTTTCTTCCCGTACCTTCGAATCCCCACTTTAGGTGAAACTTTCAAAAACACAAAGTCACCCGAATGAAACTCAAGATCTCGCCTCCGGTGATCGGCATAGCTTTTCTGTCTACTCTGAGCAGTTCTCAAGCGATCTCGAATAAGTTTAACTTCCTCAAGTGATTTGCTCACCATATCAATACCCCAAATTTTTGCTTCTCCCACTTCATCCCAACAAATCGGAGACCGACATTTCCTCCCATACAAAGCTTTATACGGGGCCATCCCAATACTTGACTGAAAACTGTTATTATAGGCAAATTCCACGAGAGGTAAATGAGAATCCCAAGAATCTGAAAAATCAACTGAGCAAGCTCGCAACATATCCTCGAGAATCTAAATAATCCTCTCTGACTGCCCATCTATCTGGGGATGAAAAGCTATACTAAACTTCAACTCTGAACCCAAAGCCTTCTGAAACGCTTGCCAAAATCGAGATGTAAATCTAGGGTCACGATCAGACACAATACTCACCGGGACACCATGCAATCTCACAATCTCATTTATATATAAAGTTGCAAGCCTCTCCATCGAGTAGCTAATTTTAATAGGTAGAAAATGAGAAGACTTTGTCAATCTATCCACTATCACCCAAACTGCGTCAAACCTTCTTCGAGTACGAGGTAATCCCGTCACGAAATCCATAGTAACATGTTCCCACTTCCATTCCGGAATCTCTAACGGTTGAAGTAACCCCGCAGGTCTTTGATGCTCAGCTTTAACTTGTTGACATGTTAGACACTTGGATACATAATCCGCTATTTCTCTCTTCATATTATTCCACCAAAAGTGTTGCTTCAAATTCTGATACATTTTTGTGCTCCCGGGATGAATAGTATACCTCGACTTGTGGCCCTCATCAAGAACTTGGCGTTTAATCCCATCCACGCAAGGCACACATAACCGGCCTCTGAAAGTTAACACTCCTTCGAAATTAAGAGAGAAATCCTCGGATTTACCATCTTCGATTTTATCCACTATTTTTACTAACTCCGGATCATCCTTCTGAGCTTCCGTTATTTGTTGAATCAAGACTGGTAATACTCGAATACTCGCAAAAATAGCCCCATGCTTTGACTCATAAGGACTCCAATCTCGAGCATCCTCTAACATTTTCCATTCACGCACCATCAATGAAGCCATAAAAGATTTTTGGCTAATGGCATCGGCTACCACATTTGCTTTACCCGGGTGATAAGAGATAGTGCAATCATAATCCTTTAATAGCTCCATCCATCTTCTTTGCCTATTATTCAACTCTTTTTGGGAGAAAAGGTACTTCAAACTTTGATGATCGGTAAATATCTCAAATTTGGCTCCGTAAAGATAATGTTTCCACTTGTGCAACGCAAAGACAATAGCCGCAAGCTCCATATCATGGGTAGGATAATTCTGCTCACTCGGAGTCAACTTCCTTGAAGCATACGCAATCACCCTTCCATTTTGCATTAACACACACCCGAGGCCTTCTTTAGAAGCATCGCTATATATTACCAAATCACCATTTCCATTAGGAAGCGCAAGGATAGGAGCTGTAGTCAACCTCTTCTTCAACTCTTCAAAGCTAGCTTGACACTTGCCATCCCACACATACGGTACATTCTTTCGAGTCAACTGAGTCAACGGAGTAGAAATTTTAGAAAACCCCTCGATATATCTTCTATAATACCCGGCTAGACCCAAGAAACTTCGAATCTCTGTAACTGATTCAGGCCTCTTCCAATTCATAATAGCTTCAATCTTGGAGGGATCTACGGATATTCCTCTATTAGAAACCACGTTCCCCAGAAAAGATACTTCATCGAGCCAAAAAGCACACTTACTGAATTTCGCAAACAATTACTTCTCACGAAGAACAGATAGAACCATTCGCAAGTGTTGCTCGTGCTCCTCCCTAGACTTGGAGTAAACAAGAATGTCATCAATAAATACAACCACGAATGTATCAAGATAAGGTTTGAAGACCCGATTCATCATATCCATGAAAACAGCCGGAGCATTAGTCAACCCAAAAGGCATAACCAAAAATTCATAATGACCATACCTACTACGGAAAGCAGTCTTAGAAATGTCTTCAGAACGAATCTTTAACTGATGGTACCCACTCCTTAAGTCAAGTTTTGAAAAGAAGACTGACCCTTAGAGTTGATCAAACAAGTCATCAATGTGAGGTAGAGGATACTTATTCTTTACAGTTACCTGATTCAGCTTCCTGTAGTCGATGCACAGTCTCAAAGACACATCTTTCTTCTTGACAAACAACACAGGAGCTCCCCACGGTGACACACTAGGTCGGATGAATCCCCGATCAAGTAACTCTTGCAATTGCACCTTCAATTCTTTAGTTCAGCTGGATCCATTCTATAAGGTGCTTCAGATATGGGGGTAGTACCTGGAAGCAAGTCAATACCAAACTCGATCTCTCTATCGGGAGGCATAGAATATTCAGAAGAGAACACATCAGGAAACTCTTTAACTACATTCACATCCTCTATTTCAGGAGACTTTTTAGTAGTATCCAAAACATAAGCCAAGTACCCCACGCAACCACGGTGCAATAGCCTCCTAGCTTTCACATACGAAATAATACGAATTCCCTTACCCAAAGAAGCTGCCCCAAAAGTAAACACAAGCACACTAGGCATAGAAAACGTAACCACTTTCTTAAAGCAATCAACAGAGGCATGATATTTACTTAACCAATCCATACCCAGAATAACATCAAAATATTGCAATGGCAATATGACTAAATCAGCAAGTAAAACATGCTCACTAATATGCACATCACAATCACGTAACACCTTAGCAGCTATCAAACAATCTCCCATAGGAGTCGACACTTCTAGCACATAAGGCAAAGACTCAGAAAAAGAATGCAATCGAGATGCAAAAGACACAGACACATATGAATGCGATGAGCCGGGGTCTATAAGTGCACGTGCTCTCAAACTTGACATAGAAATTATACCTCCTATTACGGTGGAAGCATCCGAAGCTTGTTGCTGATTGATTGCAAACATATGACCTTGAACTTTTGGTTTTCCCGAGGCATCCCTTTTCTGACCCTGAGACGGTCCAACACCACTCCCCGATGGTTGACCCCCCGATCTCGGGCAATTTCTTTGAAAATGGCCAAGTTGCCCACAATTCAAACACTTTCCTTGTTTCTTCCAACACCGCTCCTCACTGTGCCCTTCCCTGTGACAATAATTACATACTCTCTTGCTTTGACCCCCGGAGAAATTACCTTGATTTCTAACACTCGGTTGCCCTTGTGGTTGTCCTCTAAATGGGGTTGAAGTTCCTTGTCCTCCACGATTATCATTACGTTGTGGTTGTGGTCTACCTTGTCTTCCCGCACCTGCCAATTCCACCTTCCGCTTGTGTTCTTCAATATCATGTTCCACTTGATAGGCTCGATCCACTGCATCTTGAAATTCTTGTAACTTGTGGGACACCAATTAAGTCCGGATCACTGTCTTTAACCCTTTCACAAACCTTGTTGCTTTCCTCTCCTCCGTTGCAATCAAATGAGTACAATACCTTGATAACTCCGAGAACTTGGCTGCATACTGAGCCACCGACATTGTATTCTGTTCCAATCTAAGGAATTCCACTTCTTTTCGGTCTTGGTCCACCCTCGGAATAAAATGTTCCTTGAACTTCTTCAGAAAATTTGCCCAAGTATAAGGTACATGAGCATCGTCCCAACTGGCTTTTAAAGTCCTCCACCAGTACTCCGCAGCTCCAATCAACTTGTAGGTAGCAAACCTAACTCGATCTTCTTCGGTACATCCCAAAACATCGAATATCTTTTCCATGGACTCGATCCATCTCTCTACCTTGGTTACATCCGGTTCACCATCATAGCCGGTTGGTTTCATCTTTAAAAACTGTTCTAGACCATACCTCGGAGGTGCATGCTCTCCTCCTTGCCTCTGATCATGGATGGTTTTCATTGCGGCCTCGAACATCCCTTGAAACATAGCTCGAGCTTCTTCCCTTACATTACCCTGGCCTGCAGTACTAGACTGTCCATCCTCATGTTCAGGCATTCTTACTGAGTACCTGCATAAAACACTCAACGTTACTCACTCCATACTCAACTACCCTCCTAGGTCACTTAGTCATTCTAGACCATCTACAACCTAGCTCTGATACCAACTGTCGTGCCCCGACCCGTGGTCCTACTTGGCCCCACGTCCGGGACACGCACGGAAGACGTCACAAACATTTTAGGAAAAATTTTCGAAATATACTTTCATAAAAAGTCTTATATAACCAAACAACATTTACTAGACTTGACTACAAGTCACAAAACAAACTTTCACAAACAATTACTTAGCCACTCGGCTATACACTTCACTTTCTTACTTATTTACAACACGAACATCTACTAAAAGAGATGATACCACAACTGAGTCACGGGTACACTACCCAAAAGGTATTACATTTACATAATGTATCATTTACTTACACAACATTTCCCAAAATGTCTTACCCAAAGATCTCCTCGACGTCCTCCCAGTGTGTGTGAACTATCCCCTGGGCTCCTTCTTATCTAAAACGGTAAACAAATAAAGGGTGAGAATAAATCTCAGTAAGTTACTAAAATGCAACTACATTACATGCTAATATGATAAACATAAAGGAACAATGCCACAAATGATCATATAGCATATAGCACATAATATGAGAGGCTCCCTATCGCCAACCGTCCCATACCGGTTGGAAATAACGACCAACTCATCATACAACACATAAGGCGGAATTAAACACTCATACGTGGATACTGAGCCAAGGTTCTCGAACCAAAACAATAACCATCTGAGAGGCATCAACTGAGCAGCATCGAAGAGCTGAAACGGGTTCCGGAACCAAACAATCACAACAACAACAACAACGGGGAAAATGACACAGAGTCATAACCCAAAGTGCCCAACCTTTGGCCTAAGGAAGGGGGTTAAAAATGGGAAACCAATGATAGGAGCCTTATAATGTACTTGGCTCGTGAGACCATTATAATCCCTATCACTGCCCGAACACACACAAAAGTACCAGCTGGACTTTACACGCAAGCGTAGCAAATAATATTTGCTTAAACAACAACCGGGGTATGGTTCCAAAGTAGGGAACCACACAAGCTCATCATAAAGAGGCAAACACGTATTCATAATAGAATCCACAACATTGACATTAAGTCACCACACAATCAATCCAAACGATCACATCAATTCAAATCCGATCACAAAGGACCAACTCTACCATAACGGACCATTAATAATCTTTTTGTTACTAAACACCTACTGGATTTCCGAACTATAATAATCATAACCCAACTGAATAAACCAACCCATCGTGTATTACTCGAGAAGAGCTTTCCAACGATAGTTTACACGACCAAAACGGAGTCCGGATGCAGAAGTTATGGCCAAAATTGTACTAAAATTATACTCCCTTCGTTTCACCGTCCCAAAAGTATAACACTTACAACATACAACATTTATAAATTGCCCAAGGCTATGAACTCAGCCTAAAAACAACACTAACATCCATCTAAAGCCAATTCCATACTACTCCCTTTGTCCCAAAATTACAAGTAACATAAAAGCATTCAAAACATTATTTTTCAACACATATAGCATATATAACATATATATGACCATTTTAATAATTAAAGGGGGATTAGTAACTTACCTATTTTCCGGAAAAGTATCAAGAAAATAATATTTGATCCGGTAGAAATGGCCTACTCAACACCCTGAACATTTATATATTTTTAGATTTTAAAATAGAGTAGTAAATTAAAAGAAGAAAAATTAACAAAACCAAACCTTACCTTTTCTTCTTCAACAACAATGGAGGTAGAAATCTTAGGAGAGTTAGTGTGTGAGTGAGGGGGAAACGCAGGGAGAGGGAGGGGGAGATAAGGATGGTTTTACTAATTCATTTTTTTCATTTAAGCCCCTCCACTTCCACTTTTAACACATAAACCCCTAAAGTTATATTTTTTTAAATAAGGATCCTAAGGTTTCAACTTAAATAATTAACTCCCTTAACACTTGTTACAACTAAAACAAAGAATCAATCAAGATGTGCAAATTATGAAATATGATGCAACACATAAAATGCGCACATAATTTTAAATTAAAAAATTCCCAAAATATAAAATAAAATATAAAATAAATAGGGACGGATTTTGGGGTTGTTACAACATCAATTCATTTGGGTACGGCCGTACACTATCATCAATCTCACTCATCGAGTGGCCAAGCAAATATCTCTCTTGAGAGAGGGACAAATCTCATCTTGACTAATCATTCTTCCCTACAAGAATCTGATTATGCCACTCGTAGCCTTTATAACCTCCCAGTTAAGGGTAGCGTTTGAGTACATCAAACATAATGTTCATCATGTGGAAGACCATGATAATCTCAGGTCTAAAGATTCAAATGGTATGACTATTATAAGATTTAATTATGACATTTGACCATTACATAAATCTCATAACGGGTCTATCCAGTACCTTGTTCTCCAACAAGTACCCACAAGTTTAATCCGTATCCTATGCGCCATAATCATCATATGATTATCCATTAAACTCATGCTAGCCCTTCATAAGTGATAGAGACAATGATTATTATAATAAACATGCAAAAGATATAATAATCGTGTTTGTTATCTCTATAACAATGAAGCTATGATGTAACGCATAGGCCTTTCTGATGTAGCACAAGTATTCTTTATTTTCATATCTTTTATTATTTTCTTGTTATTTTCGTCATTATTTTTAATGGGTCATTTAAAGAGGGTTTTAGAGTAGGATTAAGAGTGATTTTGCTATTTTTTTTAGTCCTATTAGGTTACCATATAGGCTAGGCTTTATTTTAGGACATTATTTCTTGTTTTTCAAGTTTTATTAGCACTATAAAATAGGCCTAAAGTTGTAATCCGAAAATTAGTCTTTTAATTAATAAAAATAAGTTTGCTTTTGCATCTTGTGGGTTTAATCCCTAAAGCCTTTGGCTTGTTAAAACCCTAATACCGGGATTGGTTTAGGTCGATAATCTCTGTGGTAGATTATTGTTCTGTTGATTGTTCCGCTGCGTCAGTTGGTATCAGAGCTGTTTAAATCCAGAGATGGCGGCTAATGACGGTAACAACAACGACATCAACGCAGCTATACTCGCGGCTCTTCAGGGTTTGCAACGATCGATGAACGATGTTGTGGCAAAATTACGTGAGTTGTGTTATGATGTCAACCCTAGGACACGGGCAGGGGCTCGTAGAGAACCTGTAGGACAAGTGGACAGACACCACTGTAGTCCGCCGGCCCGAGAAGGGGGTTCAGGTTTCATTGGAGAAGACGCAGTTGCAGTTGGATCCATGGATCAGAATCCAAAATTTTAGAATCAGGGTTTCAACGGAGAAGAGGTTCATGAACGAGAGGCTATGGCAGAAGCTAATCGTCGCTGCGAGGAACTCATGGATCGTAAGGATTATGAACAATCAAAGGCAGAATTTTCTCGATACATGAAGCGCTTAAGTCGAGCCGATGAGCTGTATAATCGACTACGGTACAGGGATAACGAAGAAAAATATTAGACTCGACAGCTTTGTGAATTCGAAGCACAATTAGCTTTTGTGGAGGCATCGCAAAAACTTCAGAGTAGTGTCAACCCGGGGCAACGGACAGGGGATCGAGACGAACCTATACGACGCGAGGAAAATCTCCATTGTGATACACCGGCCGGAGGGGAAGAGTCAGATTCACACAAAACAAAATTGCTTCCAGTCAAATCCGTAAATCAGGATCTACAAATAATGATTGAAGATTTCAAATGGGAGGGGGGAATGGCTCAAAAGACGGACAAATCAGTAGAGCAGCTTTGGCACGACCGCACTTGGTAAGTGGCACGACCGTGCCGGAGACAGGGGAAGCGCTGGAGCAATCGACTCAATTGGCATGTCCGTGCGCATTGAAGGGCACGACCGTGCATCCCTTGGCACGACCGTGCGTAAAGCGGAGCATGCCAATTCATGAAGAACTTTCAGACACTGTACAGTCAGATATTTTAGAGTCGTGCGATAGAGAAGCGTCATTTTTCATACAGTGTGAAGAAGTTCCAGATTTAGTCAAGTCGGGGAAAGAGAAGATTTATTCAAAATATATTTTTAAGTGGAACGGTAAAGAAATCATCATACATCTAATTGCACGGAAGACTTTGATTTATTCCAAATACCTTTTTAAGTGGGACGGAATTTTTCAGACGGAACAAATGGGTGCAGTACAAGCCAGGGCGACATGGAATAGTGGTGTTCGACACCTATTTACAGAGGGGGTTCGGACTCGGGGTCGAGTCCTTTTTTAAGGAGAGGAGAATGATGTAGCACAAGTATTCTTTATTTTCATATTTTTTATTATTTTCTTGTTATTTTCGTCATTATTTTTAATAGGTCATTTAAAGAGGGTTTTAGAATAGGATTAGGAGTGATTTTGCTATTTTTGAGTCCTATTAGGTTACCATATAGGTTAGGCTTTATTTTAGGACGTTATTTCTTGTTTTCCAAGTTTTATGGGTACTATAAAATAGGCCTAAAGTTGTAATCTGAAAATTAGTCTTTTAATTAATAAAAATAAGTTTTATTTTGCATCTTGTGGGTTTAATCCTTAAAGCCTTTGGCTTGTTAAAAAACCCTAATACCTGGATTGGTTTAGGTCGATAATCTCTGCGGTAGATTATTGTTCTGTTGATTGTTCCGCTGCATCACTTTCTCAAGGGCCTAGGGCATAATATCCAACAATCTCCCACTTGTACTAGGCCCAATCAACTTGTATCCAATACCCATTGAGCTAGTTATGATCTCCATCATTATTGCAAGTGAGCTTATGTAAGATGATTATCCTTGTAATCATCATATGGTATTTTGCATATTTTGACATCTTCCATTTTTGATGATTTCTCGAATGAGATGGAAATGTTTGAGCATATGTTTAGATAAGATATTAGCCCCTTGGATTGTGTAATAATAATTATTGACACAATGAAGGTCCATAAAATTAGTGACACTAGAAACGATTTCTAGTTTACTAATTAGTCTCCTTATCCAAACAATTTTCCAGTTGCATCTCATGCTACTAGATACTCAACCTTTTGTAAAATAGCAATGGTATATTTAGAACTCTTCTAACACCATTATTAACCATAAACATGTATTTATACTGCAATATTTATCTTTGTTGGTTTGTAAGAATGCATCTATGTAACTATTACAAGATCATCTTTCACTCCATCAAAGATCAAGAGTGCATCATTTGGTTCTTCTTAAGTACATAAGGATGTTTCTTAACTAGTGATTTTCACTAGAATTCGATTGGTATTATCTCATCATACGCCAAGTATATGAGATATCCGGTCTTAGTACATTAATATGGCTTACATGATAGATCCAATTGCCGAAGCATATGGAATTCTAATTATATAAAAGCAAAGTTTAAGATCATTGACTAGGTAAAATGAATCTTATACAGATTGTATAATACCTTGTAACAGAATATAAAAGGAAAAGAGGAAATTAGTGGTGGGGTAGATTAAATATAAAATTATAAAAAGATGCTCATTTTGGGGAGTCTCAAGTGAGCTGGGACGGACTAAAATGGAAATAAGTCTCAAGTGAGCTGGGACGGAGGGAGTATTGTGTAAGCAGAGGAGGATCCAGTATAGTGCCAGGAAGTGCAGGTGCACACCCTGACTTTTTCCAAAATTTTAACTGAGTATTTATTAAAAAAAAAAAAAAATTACTATAGGGGTGAAAAGTCTTATTTTTAAAGCAGACGGGTGCAAAGTGTTATATATTCCCTTGTTATCAAATTATCCTTAATTTTACACTTACCCCTACATATAAATACTCAAATTTACAGAATATACCTTAGGTCTTTATTTTAGTTTGCCGTTGGCGGCTCTTTCTATCCCAGAGGAGCAGCCATTGACGAACCTTAACACCTCTGTAATAAAAACTCTCATCGACCTCCGCAATCAATCCGACTCCGTTTTCTGTCATACTACCTTGATCCTTTCAAACCCTTTTCTTCCAGGTAAGAAACAAGAACGAATTTCAGACTTGAAAAAAAAAACGAAGTCGTCGCCGCACGAAGACATTGTCGCCGCAGCGCCTCACCTCTACTGTCCTGGAACTGTTATGTCTTTTCGTTACTTCACATGTTCTTCCTTTACTCCAATCTCTAATCCCAGAAGTTCTATATCCCCAACAGTTAACAAATCTAAGGTTTTAGAATTGGAAACACTTTTTCAATTTTTTAAATCAAATTGGTGATTATTTTCTAAATTTATTTGTTATAATGCTTGGGAACCCTTCTTGAAAGGGTGCTAGATTCGAATTTTGTAAACCCATTTCAGTTTCTAAGGGTTATTGTTATTCTTTTGAATCTGCGAATTTGATTGGACTAAGCCCCCTTTCGGTTTCTTAAGGTTTCTTAAGATTGGTAATATACTTTTTGGCTTTTCATTCTAAGTGTAATCCAGTTGTATGATTAGAACTAGAACACATTTCAGTTGTTTGATTACATGTCAATTCATATTCACATAGATAATTTGAATGAAAAAAATACCCCTTTCGGTTTCTTAAGATTGGTAATTTAGTTTTCCCCTTTTTATTATGATTGGTAATATACTTTTTGGTTTCTTCCATTCGTACAGGGTATTAGCCTTTCTAATTAATCTGACACTTATTTAATTTGGTATATATTTCTAAATTTTTGAATGCAAAGTGATTAGATTGTGCATTGTTTAGGTATGCTCTGTGGAATGCTTATTAGATTGGAGAGTGGTAGATGTGGTGAGGTTGGGATATATTGTAATGGGGAAGATTTGATGATATAGAAACAGATCTTCTGCCAAGGAGGTAATTCTTATGACTTCTTTTTCTCAATTTGCCTTCTAATTTAATTCCCAAAGCAATTAGATAATGTACGTAGTTTAATTGCTATTGCCTGGAAAAGTGATTGCAAATTGTCATGTATTTAGTTAAATGTTGCACACCCTGAGTCTAAATCCTGGATACGCCACTGTGTGTAAGCAATTATTATGTGGTAACTAAATCTTCAATATGTTGATTTCTGGATATGTGGTTAGAATTGTGTAGCTTATCAAGATGGCATCTCTATCCTTAACCCTCTTAAGACTTACAAATATAAATTTTGTTCGTTTTGAGCCAAAAAGGTAAAATGAAGATCAAATAATGTAACAGGCCAATGATCTAATCGGAGGTGCATGCCGACCCTCCTATAAGGCAACTGAGGCGCCTATGGCCCCAAAAATTTGGTCAATTTTAGGATCTCATTTTTTAACTTTAGTATATATTAAAGGCCCTGAATGTAAAATAGAATACGCTTGTTGGTTCCTAGTATAAAGCCTCATCTTTGTAGTTAGGTCAAGAAAGAACGCGGGTATTTCAATCAAATTCAATTTAATACTCTTACTTGTTACTGGCCGAATAACTAATCTCTTAAAAAAAAAATTGGTATTTCCTTTTTGTGCGTTTGATGGCATGGCCCAAGTGCCCAGGTTTGAATCCTACCATAGGGAGAGGGTTAAGGCAGAAATATTTTTTTTCTCTTTTTCTCGCTTTGGAGGTTTTCCTATTCTCCATTGTAATGGGCTTTTATAGACTATGGGCTTTCATCTCATTCTATAATTACGTAGTTTGGGCTTCTTATTCCTTATACTAGTGAGTAACCCGTGCTATGCACGGAAAACTACTTTACCAGTTTTAGTATATTTTGTTTCTTTAATATTTTTATTTAAAAGTATTAGTTAATCTTAAATCATAATAATTGTGTAATTTTTAAGTATAATAGGTAGCTATAATATTTAATTATTAATAGTTAAAGATAATTTGTACATAAATATTTAATTATTAATAGTTAGATATAATAGTTATGCTATAATAGTTAACTAATAATAGTGAAATATTATAGTTAACTATAATATTTAACTACCATCGTAACTATAATATTTAACTATATTAGTAACTGTTATAGTAACTATTACTATTATAAATATGAGTTAACTATAACAAAACTATTATAGTTAACTATTATAGTAATTGTTACTATATTAATAGTAATAATTAATTTATATTATAACTATCATAATTAACTAATACTATTAACAGTACTTATTAATATTATAATAACTGTTATAATTAACTAATTTTATTAATAACAATGTTAACCTATGTAGTAAATATTATGATTAACTAATACTATTGATAGTAATAATTAACTTATAGAGTAACTGTAGCGACCCCAAAACCCGTCCCTATTTATTTTATATTTTTGGGGATTTTTATTTGACTTATATGTGCATTTTATGTGTTGCATCATATTTTATGATTTGCATATCATACTTGATTATTTGTGTTAATTACTTAGTTAGTAAAAATAATGGTTAAAAGAGTTAAATGATTAAGTTGAAACTTTAGGGTCCTTGTTGAAATTATAAGTTAAGGGGCTTAAGTGTTAACTTTGGAAGTCCAGTGACTAATTTGTAAAAATTGGGTAAAAACCCTTTATAATTATCTTCATTCTCTCCCTTCTCTGTGTCATTTGTTTCTGCAACTTTCTTCCTCGTTCTTTCCTAGGTTAAGAGAAAAAAGGTAAGTTCAACTCATTTCGATTTAATTCTTTTTATTTACATACCCGTTTTAAAAACTAATTATATAAAAATGATCAGGGCGTCGAATAGGTCATTTATAGCCGAACAAAACTTATTTCAGCGATACTTTTTCCGGAACTAGGTAAGTTACTAATTCCCCTTTAAATGTTAAAATAGTCATATATGCTATATATGATACTTCTACTTGTTAAATTTGTGATTTGGGTAATATTTGCTATACTTGTAATTTTGGGACAAAGGGAGTATATGAACTTGGTTTAGCTGGGTGTTGTAATTGTTTAGAAACCATGTTGAAAGTTGCTAATGGAAGTTGTTATTGAAAGTTGCTAAACTTATGTTATATGTGTTATACTTGTGGGACGGAAGGAGTAAAAATTGAACTAAGGAAGAATCTGGGATTTGGCCCAAATTAGGAGGGGGCGCACGCACCCTAGATAAGGGGGCGCACGCACCCTATTGTCAATTTAGGCATAAAGTGTCTGATGAAGGGAGGCGTGCGCACCCTTTTGGGTGGGGCGCGCGCACCCTTAAGGGTCCAAAAATAATGAGATTCTGATGAGTGGGAGCGCGCGCACCCTATGGTATTCTCATCGGTTATGGTTATTGGATAAACCTTGGCTTGGTATCCACCGGAGTGTGGGCTATGTGACTAATGTGATATATGAGTTGATGTTATGTGTTATATGCTATATGATTACTTGTTGATATTGTTTCTTTATGACTGTCATATCATCATGTAACGTAGTTGCATTTTAGTAGCTTACTGAGATTTATTCTCACCCTTATTTGTTTACTGTTTTAGATAAAGGCGGGTCCAGAGGATAGGACACTTGGCACGGGAGGACGTTGGATTGGTAAGAGATGGGACTTGTTTTGTTGAAGGTTACATTATGTAAATGTAAACCCTTTGGGTAGAGTACCCGTACTTTCTTATGGTCACATCTATTTTGGTAAATGTTGATGTATGTACATTTGTTTAAAAGTTTGTAAGCCTTCGGGCTAAGTACTTTCGTTGTGAAAGTGTTTGTAAAAGTTTGTTTCAAGTTAAGTGAAGTCTTTGAACTTCAAGTGTGTTTTTGTTCAACTTTCTAAAAGTATATTTCGAAAAAATTTCTAAAGAGTTTTATAACGTCTTCCGTTCGTGTCCCGAGCGTGGGGCCAAGTAGGACCACGGGTACGGGGCGCGACAGTTGGTATCAGAGCTAGGTTGTAGATGGTCTAGAATGACTAAATGACCTAGGAGGGTAGTAGAGTATAGAGTGAGTAACATTGAGTGTTTGATGCAGGTATTCATTAAAAATGGGTGAAACTGACGGAGATCAGGCCGGCTCTTCGGGGCAAGGGGATGCCATAGAAGAGGCTCGAATTATGTTTCAAGGAATGTTCGAAGCAGCGATGAAAACTATAAATGATCAGAGACAAGAAAGGGAACGGGTACCACCCAGATATGGCTTAGAACAGTTTCTGAAAATGAAGCCTATGGATTATGATGGAGAGCCCGATGTATCTAAAACGGAAAGGTGGATTGAATCAATGGAAAAGATCTTTGATGCTTTGATATGTTCTGAGGAAGATCAAGTCAGGTTTGCTACCTATAAGCTGAATGGAGCTGCCGAGCATTGGTGGAAAGCTTTGAAAACTAAATGGGATGAAACTCATGTACCTTATACTTGGGAGAATTTTTTCTGGGAAAGTTTAAAGAACACTTCATTCCTCGAGTAGATCAAGACAGGAAGGAGATGGAATTTCTTAGCTTGGAGCAAGGTTCTATGTCAATTGCTCAGTATTCAGCTAAATTTTCAGAGTTGTCCAGGTATTGTACTCACCTAGTGGCAACTGAGGAGAGGAAGGCTACGAGGTTTGTGAAAGGTTTGAAAACTATGATTAGAACTCAGCTAGTATCCCATAAGTTGCAATATTTTTAGGATGCAGTTGATCGAGCCTACCAGGTGGAGCATGACATTGAGGAACATAAGAAGAAAATGGAATTGTTAGTCGCTGGGAAGCAAGTTAGGCAACAACAACAACGGGGTGATAATAGAGGATATCAAGGTGGATCTTCGCAATTCAAAGGGTCTTCTCAAAGACAGTCAGGTAATAGAAATCAAAGTAACACTTCAGGGAGTCAGAGCAGAGGAGTTTGTAATTATTGTCAGAAAGAAGGGCATTCAGAAGAGAGATGTTGGAAGAAGCAGGGCAACTGTTTGAACTGTGGTCAGTTAGGACATTTTTAGAGGGATTGCCCTAAGTATAGGATGCAAGCATCGGGAAGTGTGGTTGGGTCCTCTCAGGGTCAGAAGAGGGATTCCTCAGGCAAACCTAAGGTTTAGGGTCGTGTCTTTGCTATTTCTCAGCAACAGGCTTCAGAGTCCTCTAATGGGATAGGAGGTATTATTTCTGTGTCTAGTTTGAGGGCACGTACACTTATAGACCCTGGCTCATCGCATTCTTATGTGTCTTTGCATTTTGCTTCTCGATTGCATTTGTCTTCTGAATCTCTACCTTATGTGTTAGATGTGTCAACTCCTATAGGGGAGTGTTTGGTGACCAATGGGGTGTTGCATTCTTGTGATGTGCATATACGTGAGCATGTTCTACCTGCTGATTTAGTTATCTTACCATTACAAGATTTTGATGTATCTTGGGTATGGATTGGTTGGGTAAATATCATGCGTCTGTTGATTGTGCTAATAAAGTGGTCACATTTTCTATCCCTAATACTCCTAAGTTTTCTTTTGAAACTGTTCCTTGGGGTAGAGAGATTCGAATTATTTCTTATATGAAGGCTAGAAAGTTGTTGAACCGGGGTTGTGCGGGGTATTTGGCTAGTGTTTTGGATACCACTAAAAGAGTTCCTGATATTGAGGATGTGCCTATTGTTAAAGAATTTTCAGATGTATTTTCTTCTGAGTATGCTATGCCTCCTGACCGGGAAATAGAGTTCTGTATTGACTTACTTCCAGGTACAGCTCCTATATCTGAGGCACCTTACAGAATGGCCCCAGCTGAATTGAAAGAGTTGAAGGTTCATTTGCAAGAGTTACTTGATCGAGGATTCATTCGTCCTAGTGTATCCCCGTGGGGAGCTCCAGTATTATTTGTTAAAAAGAAAGATGGGTCCTTGAGACTGTGTATTGACTACAGAAAGCTGAATTAGGTAACTATAAAGAATAAATATTCGCTTCCTCATATTGATGATTTATTTGATCAACTTCAAGGGTCGATTGTCTTTTCAAAACTTGACTTGAGGAGTGGGTACCATCAGTTGAAAATCCGTTCTGAAGACATTTCTAAAACCGCTTTTCGTAGTAGATATGGTCATTATGAGTTTCTGGTTATGCCTTTCGGGTTGACTAATGCTCTGGCTGTTTTTATGGATATGATGAATAGGGTCTTTAAACCTTATCTTGATACCTTCGTGGTTGTATTTATTAATGATATTCTGGTTTATTCTAAGTCCCGGGAGGAGCATGAACAGCATTTACGAATGGTTTTATCTATTCTTCGTGAGAAGCAGTTGTTTGCTAAATTCAGTAAGTGTGCTTTTTGGCTCAATGAAGTATCTTTTCTTGGGCACGTGATTTCCAATAAAGGTATATCAGTTGATCCATCCAAAGTTGAGGCTATTGTGAATTGGAAGAGGCCAGAATCAGTTACAGAAATTCGAAGCTTCTTGGGGTTAGCTGGGTACTACAGAAGGTTCATTGAGGGGTTTTCTAAGATTGCAACTCCCTTGACTCAGTTGACTCGAAAGAATGTTCCTTATGTGTGGGATGAAAAATGTCAAGCTAGCTTTGAAGAGTTGAAGAAGAGATTGACTACAGCTCCTATTCTTGCCCTACCTAATGGTAATGATGATTTGGTAATTTATAGTGATGCTTCTAAAGAAGGCCTCGGGTGTGTATTAATGCAAAATGGAAGGGTGATTGCATATGCTTCGAGGAAGTTGACTCCGAGTGAGCAGAATTATCCTACCTATGATATGGAGCTTGCAGCTATTGTCTTTGCATTGCACAAATGGAAACATTATCTTTATGGAGCAAAGTTTGAGATTTTCACAGATCATCAGAGCTTGAAGTATCTTTTCTACCAGAAAGAGTTGAATAATAGACAACGAAGATGGATGGAGCTGTTGAAGGATTATGATTGCACCATTTCTTATCATCCGGGCAAGGCAAATGTGGTAGCTGATGCTATTATCCGGAAGTCTTATGTAGCTTCATTGATGGTGCGGGAGTGGAAGATGTTGGAGGATGCTCGAGATTGGAGTCCTTATGAATCAAAGCATGGAGCTATTTTTGCGAACATTCGAGTATTTCCAACTTTAGTTCAACAAATAAAGGAAGCTCAGAAGGATGACCCGGAGTTGGTAAAGATATTGGATAAAATCAAAGAAGGTAAATTTAAGGATTTTTCTCTCAGTTCTGAAAGGGGTATTGACTTTCAGAGGTCGATTGTGTGTGCCTAATGTTGATGGGATTAAACACCAAGTTCTTGATGAAGGCCATAAGTCAAGGTACACTATTCATCCCGGGAGTACTAAAATGTATCAGAATTTGAAGCAACACTTTTGGTGGAATAATATGAAGAGGGAAATAGCGGATTATGTATCCAAGTGTTTAACATGTCAACAAGTTAAAGCTGAACATCAAAGGCCTGCAGGATTGCTTCAACCGTTAGAGATTCCGGAATGGAAGTGGGAACATGTTACTATGGATTTTGTGACAGGGTTACCTCGTACTCGAAGAAGGTTTGATGCAGTTTGGGTGATTGTTGATAGATTGACAAAGTCTTCTCATTTTATACCTATTGAGATTGGTTATTCTATGGAAAAGCTTACAACCTTGTATATTAATGAGATCGTGAAGTTACATGGAGGAGTATTGTGTCTGATCGTGACCCTAGATTCACATCTCGGTTTTGGCAAGCGTTTCAGAAGGCTTTGGGTTCAGAGTTGAGATTTAGTACAGCTTTTCATCCTCAAACAGATGGTCAGTCCGAAAGAACTATCCAGATTCTTGAGGATATGTTGAGGGCTTGCTCAGTTGATTTTTCAGATTCGTGGGATATTCATTTGCCTCTCGTAGAATTTGCTTATAATAACATTTTTCAGTCCAGTATTGGGATGGCTCCTTATGAAGCTTTGTATGGGAGGAAATGTCGGTCTCCTATCTGTTGGGATGAAGTGGGAGAAGCCAAAATTTGGGGTGTTCAGATGGTTAATGATTCAGTTGAAAAGGTTAAACTTATTCGAGATCGTTTGAGTACTGCCCAGAGTAGACAGAAAAGCTATCCTGATCATCGGAGGCGAGACCTTGAGTTCGAAAAAGGTGACTTTGTGTTTTTGAAGGTTTCCCCTAAGGTTGGTATTCGAAGATATGGAAAGAAAGGCAAGCTTGCTCCGAGGTATATTGGTCCATTTGAGATTCTTGGAAGAGTGGGAGATCGGGCGTATCGTCTTGCATTACCTCCTTCTCTTGATAAGATCCATAATGTGTTTCATGTCTCTATGCTTTGGAAATATGTGTATGATTCTTCTCATGTTCTATCTGAGGTTCCCGAAGATATTGAGCCGAGTATGTCTTATGAGAAACATCCGGTCCAAGTCATTGATTCGAAGGTGCAAGAATTGAGAAACAAAAGTATCCCTCTTGTTCGAGTTGTGTGGAGGAATCACAATGTGGAGGAATCGACTTGGGAGCTTCGGGAAGAGATCGAGAGGAAGTACCCTTGGTTGTTTGAGGGCCTCGGTAAGTAACCTAAAATTCGGGACGAATTTTCTTTAAGGGGGAGTGATTGTAGCGACCCCAAAACCCGTCCCTATTTATTTTATATTTTTGGGGATTTTTATTTGACTTATATGTGCATTTTATGTGCTGCATCATATTTTATGATTTGCATATCATACTTGATTATTTGTGTTAATTACTTAGTTAGTAAAAATAATGGTTAAAAGAGTTAAATGATTAAGTTGAAACTTTAGGGTCCTTGTTGAAATTATAAGTTAAGGGGCTTAAGTGTTAACTTTGGAAGTCCAGTGACTAATTTGTAAAAATTGGGTAAAAACCCTTTATAATTATCTTCATTCTCTCCCTTCTCTGTGTCATTTGTTTCTGCAACTATCTTCCTCGTTCTTTCCTAGGTTAAGAGAAAAAAGGTAAGTTCAACTCATTTCGATTTAATTCTTTTTATTTACTTACCCGTTTTAAAAACTAATTCTATAAAAATGATCAGGGCGTCGAATAGGTCATTTCTAGCCGAACAAAACTTATTTCAGCGATACTTTTTCCGGAACTAGGTAAGTTACTAATTCCCCTTTAAATGTTAAAATAGTCATATATGCTATATATGATACTTCTACTTGTTAAATTTGTGATTTGGGTAATATTTGCTATACTTGTAATTTTGGGACAAAGGGAGTATATGAACTTGGTTTAGCTGGGTGTTGTAATTGTTTAGAAACCATGTTGAAAGTTGCTAATGGAAGTTGTTATTGAAAGTTGCTAAACTTATGTTATATGTGTTATACTTGTGGGACGGAAGGAGTAAAAATTGAACTAAGGAAGAATCTGGGATTTGGCCCAAATTAGGAGGGGGCGCACGCACCCTAGATAAGGGGGCGCACGCACCCTATTGTCAATTTAGGCATAAAGTGTCTGATGAAGGGAGGCGTGCGCACCCTTTTGGGTGGGGCGCGCGCACCCTTAAGGGTCCAAAAATAGTGAGATTCTGATGAGTGGGAGCGCGCGCACCCTATGGGGTGGGGCGTGCGCACCCCCTCCCCCCCCTATTTTCCAGGTTTGATAGTTTGTGTTATTTGGGGTACAAGAGGATAATTGTTTGTGTCGTCCTTGGGGTTGTTTAGGACCTAAACGTGAATGTGTATGACTTTTATGTCGTTGATGAAAAAGAATGGGTTGTGACTAAATGTCCTTATTATGGTCTCTTTATCAGAAATCTTTCGTGTGCATCTTGTGATGTAATTGGCTTATTTCCTTCTTGGATTAAATGCCCCGGGTTTTGTTTAGCAAGTATTCATTACTGTGCTTCTTGTTAAAAGTCCAGCTGGTCTTGTTGTGGAGTCAGCCAATGGAAGAATTATAGTGGTACAGGTAAGTCCACTATAAGGTTTTCCATTGGAGCTTGTGAGTCAGGCGGTGGGAGAATTATAGTGGCACACAAGCCAAGTTTACTATAAGGTGTCCACTGTGCCTTCTAGTTTCCCTAGTCCAGATTGGCCTTGGATGGGATGAATTGCTCCCTTTGGTGAGTATTTGGGTTATGACGTTGTGTCATATTTCCCTCTCTGGTTACTTGGTTCTATTGGTTATGGTTTGGTTTTCGGGATCCCGGCTTCAGCTATTTATGCTGCTCAGATGGTATTCTCATCGGTTATGGTTATTGGATAAACCTTGGCTTGGTATCCACCGGAGTGTGGGCTATGTGACTAATGTGATATATGAGTTGATGTTATATGCTATATGCTATATGATTACTTGTTGATATTGTTTCTTTATGACTGTCATATCATCATGTAACGTAGTTGCATTTTAGTAGCTTACTGAGATTTATTCTCACCCTTATTTGTTTACTGTTTTAAATAAAGGCGGGTCCAGGGGATAGGACACTTGGCACGGGAGGACGTTGGATTGGTAAGAGATGGGACTTGTTTTGTTGAAGGTTACATTATGTAAATGTAAACCCTTTGGGTAGAGTACCCGTACTTTCTTATGGTCACATCTATTTTGGTAAATGTTGATGTATGTACATTTGTTTAAAAGTTTGTAAGCCTTCGGGCTAAGTACTTTCGTTGTGAAAGTGTTTGTAAAAGTTTGTTTCAAGTTAAGTGAAGTCTTTGAACTTCAAGTGTGTTTTTGTTCAACTTTCTAAAAGTATATTTCGAAAAATTTTCTAAGGAGTTTTATAACGTCTTCCGTTCGTGTCCCGAGCGTGGGGCCAAGTAGGACCACGGGTACGGGGCACGACAGTAACTATTATATTTAACAAATACTATAAATAGTAATAGTTAACTTGTAATGTAACTATTATTGTTAACTAATACTATTAATAGTAATAGTTAACTTGTATAGTAACTATTAATGTTAACTAATACTATTAATAGTAATAGTTAATTTGTATAGTAACTATTATACTTAACTAATAATATTAATAGTAATATTTAACTTGTATAGTAACTATTATAGTTAACTAATATTATTAGTATTAATAGTTAACTTATATCATAACTATTATTATTAGCTATTAGTATTAGCTAATAATGGGAATATCAAAGGTCACACATATTTAGGATGGTGATGATGTGGCTTCACACAAATGAAATTTTAGCTTATGTTTGCTTATGTGTCAAAACTATAGCCCTCCTCACCAATTTAATATATATATATATATATATATATATATATATATATATATATATATAAGATTTATAATAAATAATTTAATATATTGCAATATTTTTTAAAAAAAAGGTAATTGCATTTATCACTAAAGATTTAGTGAAATATTTATTTCAATCTTTTGCAATAATTACTAAAATTTATAGCAATATCTTTTTGATTTCCTTGCAATTATTGTTTCAACTCGTTTAATTATTTAAACACAATTGGTGAAGTATAAATCTCAATCTTTTTATCAAGAAAAATCTCTAATGCTCGTTGTTAGCCTATGAAAGAACGTAGAGAGGCGAAGAAATAGAGAGAAACGCAGAGATCTAAGAACGTCACACTACGCTGTTGGCCGTATGGAGAACTTTAAACCGCCCTACGGAGGTGCCGTGATCGCAGATGTATACTCCGAACTACAAATGGCCATTTTGAACGCAATGAGAAGTACGGCCAGCTTTAAATCCATCTTTCAGCGGCTCGAAATCAAAATTCTTTTGTTGGAACCAATATTCAAAGATATTAAAAAATTTGAAATACTATTCAACGGTCCTCTGATCGAAGGAGACAAGTTTGTGGATATGATGAAGGAAGGGAAAGAACTTATTCTCAAGAGCTCAAAAGTCAAAAGATGGAACTTGTACAAAAGATACATTTATTCGAAGAAGTTGACTGAGTTTGATAAATCACTTCAGAAATTTTTCCAGCTCGATATGCAGGTTGCCACGTATAAGATGATGAAGGAGGTCGAAGAGTTCTTGCTCGAGTGGAAACGAGAGGCATGCCCGGGGGGGGGGGGGGGGCAGGCTGGGCCACTAGGGGCCCATTTTATGGTATGAGTAGTAGTAGTATGCACTTATATTTTGGGCTTTTTTATTTCCTTTTATAATGTACTCTAGTTGGGCTATATGATGTGAATATTAATTAAATTTTTGGTTAGTCTTGGCCCAATCCAATTGTGGCCCATCAGCTCCTACTTAATTTGAGGTCAACGTTTGGGCCTTTTGATTTGAGTTGCCTTTTATATCTAGGGCCAATTGCAATTCGGTTACCTAAGTTTTACAAAATTTTGCAATTGGTTATCAGGTTTGTCAAAGTTGCTATTAGGCTCCTCAGTTTACTGAACCGGAGCAATCAGGTGTAAATCCCGTTACCTAGTTAAGAAACTAACGAAATGGAACCCATGTGGGAAACATGTGAGATTTTAAGAGGGCAAACATGCAATTTCATCAGGAAATTTAACGAAACTAACCAGGTTGGGAAAAAATTGATCAAATGTGTCCATATGTGTTAAAAATTTAACAAATTTCGCTACTCAAACACCATTTCCAACAACATTAACACCACCATCTTCAACACCCTTACACCACCAGCCTCACCACCAACCACCATCCCACTGCCTAAACACCACATTTTACCTCAATCAAGAACCATTACATCAAACCCAAAGAAAAAGAAGAAGATTGAAGATGAATTCAAGGAAGCTAAATAGGAAATAAAAAATGGAGATAAAAATATATTTGCTCGATTTTGCAGTAACCGGAGCCTCTTCAAGTTCCCCTACTGGTTTTCTTGGCTGCAAATTAAGCTTTGGCCTTCCACTACCACCTCCACTCCCAATTCCATCCTCTCTCCTCTTCCCCCAAATCTCTGAATCTGGTCCACCTCCAGCACTATACCTTCTTCCATCTTCCTCCTTCTTCCTCCCCCAAGTATCTGAATCCGCACCGTTTCCACCTCTCCTCCCTCCATCACTAGAGGGCGTAAAGCTCTTATTCGAAACCCAACTATCCGAATCATCAGCTCGAGATTGTGAATCGCTAAAGAACCCTACCCTTTCTCGCTCTGTATTTATATGTATACACCTATATATTCACATATAATATATGTATGTATGCAAGTGTATAATTTTTCTGGGGTTGCAGCTTTATAGAGGATTTTGAAATGTGGGCACCGTTCTTTTTGTTGAGAGAAAATTAAATGCAGCTTAAATTGTCACTAATTACAAGCATTTAAGCTTCAATTTCAGATCTGGGTCCATCGTTTGAGCATTCCGTTTGGCCTACAAACGAGGTGTGTGTTAGGGTTTTGAGTTTGGGATTTGCAAGGGAGGGGTTCCTGTTAATTAGGTGAGGATAAATATGCTATTTTGAGAGTTAAATATTGTTGTTTTGAAGATGAATCGAAGTTTTAGGGCACCGGAAAGGGGAATGCAAGGGGGTGGCGCGGCCCCAGGGGCGAAACATAGGCAACAAAATGGGGACAGTTTGAGAGCTTCTCTGATTAAAGAGAAAGAAGAGGAGCTGGGTTTGTTTCTTGAGATGAGAAAACGTGAGAAGGAGAGGGATAATCTTCTCTTTCAGAATACAGAGGAATTTGATGCCCCACTTGGTATGAAATTTTCTTGAAAATATGATTATGTTAAGGTTGATGTTATTGTTTTTGTAATTACATTTGATGATTGATTGTGTAATTTGTTTGGGATTTTTGAATTCTACTATAATTGTTGACTGGCTTGTGCAATTTTGGTTGAAATGTAGCTGTTTGATTTAGTTAGTTGATGTGGTGGTGTAATTAAAAAAACGTTTATATTCTCATTGGTTATCAGGTTTGAAATTTAACGAAACTAACAGGCAAATATATTATGTGACATTTTTACCCTCGTTTAAAAGACACGTGAATCGCACATGGTGGGATTTTGTTAGTTTTTTAACTGGGTAACGAGATTTACACCCAATTGCTCCGGTTCAGTAAACTTAGGAGTCGGATAGCAACCTTGACAAACCTGATAACCAATTGCAAAATTTTGTAAAACTTAGGTAACCAAATTGCAATTGGCCCTTTATATCTATCATAATAATAGTAGTATGAGTAGCAATTAAATTTGGAAAAAAGATTTGCTAATCTTAAATTCTTAATAGATGGAAGCATGAAACTTTTATTTTTAATTTTTTTCTGGAAAAACAACAACGCAAGTCACGTCTTTTCAATTTTCGATAAGGAAAGACAATAAAAAGAAAAATGGGACAAAACGGTTATACTCCCTCCGTCCCAAAATGATCTTCTCATTTGTCATAAAAGTTTTTCACATTTCTACATTTTAGGCTTAAACAAAGCATGGCTAGTGAAGTAAGTGTTCATATCCTTAAAAAGTTTGAATAGTCAAACGCGAAGATCATTTGGGGACGGATGGAGTAATTCTGTCTCTTCTTCTTTAAATACGTTTATTTAACTATTCCTCTCTTTCTCTCTTTTGACCTCTATTTCCAAATCTCTCTCTTTGGTGAAATTACAAAAAAAAAAAAAAAAAAAAAAAAAAGAAGAAGAAGAAGAAATGTGTCTACAGAAGAAACTGACTACATAAGTTACATAGAGCACATAGAGTAATTAAGTAAGTTTGCTCTTAATTTCTCTTTTGTAATTTTATGATGATTTTCGATTACATGATATCAAAATTTTATGTTATTTTCATCGAAGTATTGCATTAACATTGTTAAATTTGTGAGGTCATATTATTGTTTTTATACTTTGAAAATTATTTGAATTTATAAGGCAAAATTTTTAGGTCCCACTCATTTAATTTTGCCCTGGGCCTATAAATTATAAGGATCGGCCCTGACGAGAGGTCAGGGGTTCGAACCCCACCAACTGCGATTTCTAGCGCTTTGAGTGCACATTCTTGTAATAGATTAAGTCCATAATAAAAAAAACTCATTTTTTATATGTATAAAAAAAAAAGTTAAGATTATTAGGGAGATTCTGTTAATTGTAAATATTGCACTGCCGATTAAGATGGAATTTAATTTGTTGTTGTTTCTTTGATATTATGTATAAAAATATTGATTTCTGATATCTATATATAATTAAAGGCTGAACTAGATGGAGCCCCTTTCTAAAACAGTTTACCGCTCAAACACTCCTCTAAGTAGAAACTTGGATAACGCGTTATACAGCCGTTTTATTTGGTAAAATACGCGAGATTTGAGGATGATCTTTTCATATTTAACGTAATATATTATGGCTTAGAGTTTCTAATTTTTTGGATTGAATAATTAAAATAAATAATGGGGAGGGGGTAATTTTAAAAGACCAATAATTAATGAAGGTAGTAATAAATTGATTAGTTGTAACTTAATTAATTGACTTAATAAATGATTGCTGGTGTCATCAAGTGATTTTAGAGGGAAAGTTTTGCACCAGAAGACGCTATGTGTCATTGCTGATGTCACCGGCTTCTGTTTTATTAATAGTATATAGATATATATAGATATTTATTAAATGATTTAATTTTTAATTTAGTTAATTAATAATTAAGAGACTTTTGATAACCAAAATATTAATTCACCTACTCATTCATCTCTCTTTAAGATTTATAACACTAAAAAATATTTAATTAATAATGAGTCTTTCTTTTGATTTCATATGACTTTTCATATTCAGTCTATTAAAATTAAGTTACACTTCTAATGTTTCATCTTTAAGACTTATTATATTCATATATATATTTATTAGATGTTTTAATTTTAAATTTAATTTAATTTATAAGTAAAGGCTTTTGATTATCCAAATAAAAAGTCATCTAATAATTCATGTCCTTTAAAGACTTTTTGAATAAATAAATTAAAATTAATTCATGATGGATTTAATATTTCATTTTAAAAGACTTATCATATTCAATTAATCATTAAAATTAGTTTGCATCTTTTAGGACTTATTATATGAACATATATTTATTGAATGTTTTAATTTTTAATTTAATTTAATTCATAGATAAAAGATTTTTTGATGATCCAAAATCAACTACTCATTAATATCCATTTAAGATTTATAACATTAAATCTTAAAAGAGCTATTTTTCCCAAAAATCTCACATTATGGATGCTTTAAATTAATAAATTTTAATAAACATTATCATTTTCATCCAAATCCAAACTTTCATATTCCATAACGTATATACATGCATGAATTAGTACATGAATAAAGACTATTAATTCACGTATCGTCTATATTTTAATAATTATTATTCTTTATTTAGTCAGCAACATATTTACATATATTTTCTGATAAATTCCTTATCAGATTGATATAGACGAAAGCCCTGTTCTCTCCCCCCCCCCCCCCCCCCCCCCCGTGTTTTAGGTTTATTTTTATTTTATTTTTTGGAAAAAAATAGGCATATTAATATTATGTGTGTCAAATTTTGAACTTAACTTTTCATTTTTACTATTTGAAAAACATTCAACTTAATTCGTACTATATACATGAATGACCGCTTTAACGAAGACACAATATTGACTTTAAGAAACATGAAAACAAAATGTAATAAAAGAATAAAGCGGCATATCTAGTACTTGTTACATTGATTGTAGTCATAAGAATAACGAAGCAAAAAAAATAATAGTATTGATGTAGATAATGAATGAGGGTAAGCATAATTAATAGGTCATTCTAATGTTGATAACATTGAAATGTTAAAAAAAAAAAAAAAGCAAATTGAATGATTCATTAAGAAATATGAGTATTGGAAAGGCATCGGAATTGAAAAAATTTGTTAATAATGGTATAAAATAAATATTTTAATTAGCCGCATTTAAACTTTTTGAGCAAAATTAATTTTAAATAATACTTATCTTCTACATTTTCGGCCTCTTCAACTTTCACTGACCATACTGCATACTCCCTCCGTCCCATTTGAAGCTTCACCTTTTACCCAATTGGGTGTCCCGTTAAAATCCTCATCTTTTCCTAAAATGGTAAAAAATGTAGGCCCCATTTATCATACCCACTCATTTCTTCCTCTCATATACTTAAATTATGGGGCCCACTTGTCATACCCATTAATTTTCTCCTCTCGCATATTTAAATTGTAGGTTCTACTTGTCATACCCACTAATTTTCTCCTCTCACATATTTAAATTATAGGCTCTACTTGTCATACCCACTAACTTCTTCTCTCTCACAACCCTTCTTACACTCATCACTTAATTTGTGTGTCATCACCAAAATGGTGAAGCTTCAAATGGGACGGATGGAGTATACAATTTGGATTAAATTATAACACAACATTAATTTATCTTTTAAACAAATTAATCTTTATGACTCATGAATTTTAATCATCCTCTGAGTTTTAAGTTACTAATATAATTGAGTTTATATTGTATTCAGACTATTATAAAAATTACATCTAGTAAAGATATTTACACTATTATCGGTAGCAAAGACATCTCACATTTGGAAATTTTACTTTTACAATTAATTTTCTATGCTTTTGTATATATTGAATTATTTAAATGGATAAAATGCAATATCATGTAGAAATCACGAAACAAATTGAGTAAGTTCAATAGGGAACTGATGGATGTGTTTTTACCCATCCAAATCACATACTTCTATGACTTATTAGATGCTCAACTTTGGGTGTTTTGATGGTTTTTGGAGTGTTTATGAGTATAGGAAAGGAGCGAAAGAATGTATGGATTCATGGACGTTAAAGTGCGAAAAAAAGGATAAAGAACGGATCAGAACATAAAAATAAATAGATGTGACCTCTGATAAATCAATGCCATTGGATACTACTTGAAAATATCTTTCCAACGATAGTTTACACGTCCAAATCGGAGTTCGTATGAAGAAGTTATGGCCTCCGGAAGTTTGCGCGTAAAAGGTACAACCCGCGAAGCAACTGGTACAACACCATGGCACAACCCAGAAATTCCAGCAATATTCCTGATCCTCCATCCGCACACCTCATGCGCACACATAGCCGGTAGGGCTGTAAATGAGCCGAGCCGAGCCGAGCCGAGCTTTGAAGTTTTGGGCTCGAGCTCGTTAACGAATTATCGAGCTCGAGCTTTTATCGAGCTCGAGCCCATTTACCTTGTTCGAGCTCGAATCGAATCGAGTTTCGAGCTGCTCGGGAGCTTTTCACGAGCTGTTCGAACTCGAGTCTTTACGAGCCGAGCTCGAGCTTAAACATTTTTCTGAAAATTATGAAATCAAACGAGCTCGAGTTCGAGCCTTATGCTCGCGAGCTTTTCACGAGCTGTTCGAACTCGAGCCTTTACGAGCCGAGCTTGAGCTTAAACATTTTTCTGAAAATTATGAAATCAAACGAGCTCGGATTCGAGCCTTATCGAGTTCGAGCCTTACCGAGCTCTGATAAGTATTCTCTGCATTTTGAACAAAAACACTATTTTTTTTTCTTTTTTTTAATCTCAAAATGTGTCTAATTTACAAATGTAACCTCTTGTTTACTTTTTTTTTTTTTTTGAAAAGCTCTTGTTCATTTAACTTCTCATATTACAAACGATTAATTGAATCATATATATACCATCAGGTTGTAATATACTCCTTCTGTCCCAAATTTTATATTTGCTTATCAAATTTACTTAAACTTTAACTAATATTTTACCCTAAATTATTTATTCTCATAAAAATTAAAAAATGGTTGTTAAATCATTAATAAATTATGTAAATTAATAATTTACATAAAATATTAATCAAAATTCAAATAGTTTGACTCTACATAACCAAAATTCAAATAGTTTTACTATTATAGTTAACTATTATAGTTACTATGGTATTTTTTTTAAGAACAAATAGTTACTAAGGTAGTTAATAATTATAGTTAACTATTATATTTCACTATAAATAGCTAACTATTATATTTAACTATTAATATTTAACTATTTGTTTTAACAATTATATTTAAAAGTTGAGGCCGACCGTATGCTAACGGTGAATTCATAAAAAAATTGAAATGCATAGGGATAGGTAGGTTTTCATATTGTGGTCAACGTTTTATGGAGTTGACCATGAAAGTCAAAGTCAGACAAACTTTCTGGTTAGTATATAGCATTTAAATGATGCTATTATACTTAGTCAACTGTATTTAGTAAAACGTACGCTACACTATGTGTATAATATAGTATATGTTACATGTATGTATATATACATATAATACATACATACATCATACATACACACACATATACGGCTTTCGTCCCGCCCGACTTAAGAGGAACTAGAATGAATGGAGGAGGTTATGAGAACAAAAGTAATATTATCTTTCCATTTTTTAGCCGTACTACGTCGAGTATGACACTAAAAATGTCAAAATGTCCTAAATCGGGCAGGATAGAGGGAGTATATAATAATATATATAAATATGTTGTATATGTATGTATGTATATATATAACATCCAATATTCCATATAGACACACACATATCATACATACATATATTTATGTATATAAATATGTGTTACATGTATGTATATATAATATCCACTATACCATATACATAAATAAATAAATATATGTATGTATGTATGTATGTATGTATGTATGTATGTATGTATGTATGTATATATGTGTGTGTGTGTGTATATATGTATATATATATATATATATATATATATATATATTTAATAAATATTTTTCTACATGCAAACGCATTTATATGTGAAATATATATGTGTGTGTATGTGTAAATGATAAACATTTTGTTCATTCTATATTTGAGTAATTAAATATACTTGCATATATAACTACAATAATAGATGTTAATTTTATTTTTTATTTCAATGAGAAAAATAATATAAGACAAATATGTGTACATTTGAAAATAATAAATTAGTTTTGAAAAAAAAAACCCGACTATTGTGTATATATCTCTATGTTTTCATAATGAATGTTCATAGAATAAATTAATTTTAGTTGTTGTACAATCTATATTGTATTATTGTATTTTATGTGTATAGTCGCTATATGATCATTATATGAATGAATAAAAATTAAATTAATTTTAGTTGTTGTACAATTATTGTTGTTTAATTCATTTTGAAGATAAAAATATTTTAGTTATGATTTATTCCTTGTACAATGTTGTATATACATATAATGTATATGTATTCATTACAAAAGTAATAATGATGATTATTTAGTCGAGCTCGAGCTTAACGAGCCGAGCTCGAGCCAAACGCAAACAAAATAACCCGTGTTAACGAGCTTATCGAGCCGAGCCCGAGCTCGAGTTATGTGCGATTTAATTGAGCCGAACACGAGCCGATCTCGAACAAAGCTCGTCGAACAAACGAGCCGAACACGAGCCGGCTCGATAAAATTTCGAGCTCGAGCTCGAATAGCACTTCGAGCCCATTCGAACGGAGCTTTAACGAGCCGAGCCGAGCTCGAACGGGCTCGGTTCGTTTAACAGTCCTAGACCTTAGGGAATTTTCCAGGGAACTTTGAGGAATTATGCAAAATATGATGGGCTTTTCAATAATTTCCAAAATTCCAAGGGCTTTTCTAGAATTTTTGGAGGACCTTTAGGGAATTTTCAATGAATTTTCTAAAAATTCAAAAATACCAAGGGCTCCTGGGGAATTTTGGCCACCAGCACTTTATTTGTCGTTTCACTATTTTCAAAGCTCTTATATTGCTCAAAACCAATTATACTATTAATAATGATAGTAAACTATCTTTTACCTAACCATTTAATTACCCATGTAGTAAATTCTTTTATGAGTATTTGAGACTTTTTCACATGAATTAATGACATTTCTTAATATGTGTGAAATAGTCCAAAACGGCATCTATTTTATTTTGATACGGAGAGATTACTATGTTAGTATACTGTATACTCCATGTAAGAGTGTTGCTGAAGTCTACAACTTTAACTTTTTAAAATATGAATCGGATACATTTAACGATTTGAGGTGTGAATAGCATCACTCAAGTGTTAGAATGATTACTTATAATGGGACCATGGAGTATCTACACCTAACTTCAAGACCTGTTATTTTCACATATTTGAAGCATCCATTTCTTTCTTGAGAGAGAAAGAGACAAGAAAACAGGTTTTTGTACACTTTGTCAATCAGTTGGAATTTGGGTTTCATCAGGAAATCAGAAAATAGAGGAATTGGATCTTGGAAAGAATTCCTTTTAGGATAGATGAGTTCTTGCGCACCAGGTGCTTGAGGAAATGCTTATGTGTTTATGTAAAGAGTGTGATAATTGACAATTACCCAGCTAGTCACTGCATCAAATACATGGTTTTTGATTGAAGACTCCATAAAATGTAAGTAATTCAATATGTTTATACCTCTGTACTCATTCAAAATATACCTCTACTGGCTGTTTGTGTGTATGTATGTGTTGACTGCTTTTGTTAAATTGGTCTAGTGAGCTTCTCTCTAGAGTTCATCAAATCTGGTTGATGATCTTAGTTTTGGAAAACCGGTCTAGAGATCTTGTAATAGTTATGCACAAATATCTTGATATGAACATTCTTTGTTTGCTTATCTTCATTGTTTATAAGTATATTGAAGAAAAGTTATGGATTTTTTAATTCCCATGGATAAGGATTGATATTTGATTATGTGCCAATTAGACTGAAAGTCAGGACGGTAGTAACCCGGATGATTAGAATGAGTGCAGAAGGTTCTGATGTATGAGGCAGAACAGGCATTGTGATTGTTCATCTCGCCTTTGACTTCTTGATTTGGGTCAGACTAATAGAAAGTAAGGCTTTATTGTGTTACTTTTCCATCAATTTGAATGAAGGATTATAGATGCTTGGGCTTCCTTTGGTTTATGTAGTTTTTAATGGCGTACACCCTTCTCTTTTAGCAAATTTGATCATAAGATAGTAATCTAATATTCTAAATCCCTGAACTTTAAGCTAATATCTGCATCGAATTGCGGTCTGGATTAGTTAAGCGGCACATGGTAGTGGTTTGAAGTAGATGGTTAGTTCTAGAGACTAGCCTCTTGTTGAAGTCTTGGACCAGTCACTTTAAACGTTGAAGTCAACTATTTGAGGGACTTTTCCTCTAAAATTTACCATTTTTTATAATAGAACAAGCTTAGGACAATCTGAAACATGATGTCCTTAAGATCTGAGCTTCAGTTTAAAGAACTTCATTTTAATCTTATTGTCACCCCCATCATCTATTACGTTAAAACTCAAATCCATAAACTAATCACCTGTTTGAAATTGTTTTTGTATGCACAGATTGTCAAGATGGCTGAAGCTTTAATTTTAGGGGGTGTTGTTGGAGCTGCATATGCTGAATTACAGAAGGAGCTCATAGCCGCAATAAAAACAGTTGTTGGATTCAAATCCATCTTAGAGCAGATTCGTGATACTGTACAACGTCTCGAGCCAATGATTCGTGATATAGAGAAATCAGATCAAGCATTGGACCGTCCACAGGACAGTTCCAAGTATGTTTATCTGTTGACAAGAGGCAGAGAACTCATTGTCCTTTGCTCGAAAGTCAAATCTCGAGATCTTATCGATCGATATAAGTACGCGAATAAGTTGAAGAAATTTGAAGCAGATTTGATGAGGATTTTTCAGCTAGACATGCAGGCACAACAGACAATGCAGTTGGTGCAGATTTTAGCAACACTAAGAGATGGTACAGGTGTTTGTGCCGCTCCTGATCCTCCACGATATATAATTGGATTGGATATTCACCTAGAGGAATTGAAGGCGAGGTTTCTTGAAGATAGTATAGAAGGGCCCCCAATTACGCCAATGATAGCTTGTTGTTATCATCGATGAGATCACCTGAGGTTGTAGTGCTTTCAGCCATGCCTGGGTGTGGAAAGACTACATTGGCACAAATGCTCTGCCATGATAAAGAAATCAGAGGTAATTATACTTATATTTTGGATGATTTTAATCCTTCTAGAAAATTTTAATATTATATTTTTATTTGAATTGATGTGCAGGCATATATAAGTACATCTTCTTTGTACCCGTCTCAAAAACTGTCAACATCAAGGTAATTGTCCAGAGAATATATCGGCATAGAGGTTAATTGTAGATGATAATGATGCAATTTTTCAACTTAGTGTCCTCTTCAAGAAATTAGGAACAGCTCCTATACTCTTGGTACTGGATGATGTTTGGTCTCCAGGATTGGAAGCTCTTGTTTGGAAGTTCATGATTGCAGGCTTACCACGATACAAAATTCTAGTTACAACTAGATTTGAACCTCCAGAATTCAGACCAACAACATATAAGCTCAACTCGTTGAAGTTTGAAGAGGCCAAGGATCTTTTTTGTCACTCCGCAGAGTTGCCCAAATCTGGGACTGGGCATTCCATTGTGTCAGATGATCTTGTCAACGAGGTAAGATCATGAATCTTTTCAAAATATTGAGAACAACGGAATTATTTCAACTATAATGTGTACGCTCATTTATCGTCATAAAAGCAAATTTAAAATAAACGAATGTGTAAAGTTAATCTTATGCATATTGTGTAATACTTTTAACATATAGGTTATTTACCTCCTAATGAGGTGAACATAACTCATAAGCATCATCGGATTTAGGCCTTTCAAAATCTAATGAATTTACAACGAGAATATATGACATCATGAGAGAGTTTTTGTTCATAATTGAACATAAAACAAAACTAAAGGAATAGCTCTTTGTAAGGTTCAGTTAGATACACAAGGGTGAATGACTAGAATATGCAACGTACTTTCACAATTTTTACATCTTAATCCTATGTACTTTATTATTTACATATGATGCAGTGTACTATTTTACACCCTAACGACGTTAAAAAAAGTTAACGAAAATGCCTATGCGGCATCCTAATCAGCACGCCACATAAGAAGAAAACATATTCCCATTAAATACAGTAATCTCCGTTTTTAATAAACACTTCCATTTCAACCTTCCATCATCTTTCAAACTATGCCTTTAACCCACCATCACCACCGCCGCCTCCACTAACACCACTGTCGCCGCCGCCATCGCCATTAACAACACCAACAAGCAATTCTTCTACCACCACCAACACACAACACGGCCAAAATCCCCGGGAATCACCTTTTCATACATTAAACCACATTCCTCATAGTATCTTCCACAAACCCACTTTATTTTAGCTTTGGTTTCTTGGAATATTGAATTTTAGACACAAATACACACATACGAATCCGGACAAATCCACAACAATGATGTTTCTAAAAACAAGAAACTAAAACCATAAATTTTAAAATAGAAATCCCAATTTTCGAATTTGGGTTTCAATTTTCAAATTTGAAACCCCAGATTTGAAAATTAAACCTGATCCCTAGGTTTACCCTGGAGAGAAAGGAAAGAGAAGTAGGGGAGTAATGGTGGAAGGGGCGTGATGGAGAGGAGAAGAACGGGGATGGTGGGAATGGGGAAGGGGACGGCTAAGCTGGGAGAGAAAGGGGAAGACGTGGGTTGGGTTTATTTGGGGTGGGGGGGATGGTGAAGAATTGGGAGGGGGGTTGTTAAATCAGTAAGTGGGGTTAGATTTTTTAATGGGTTGGTTGGTCATTTTAATATCACTCCAAATATTATCCATGTCTTCATTCCGTAACCAGATTTAACGTCATCCAACTTAGTTGCATTACAACAACAAAGCCTTAGTCTTAAAATGATTTGGGGTTGGTTAACATGAATCCTCATATGTCGTCGTTAAAGAAACGATGTGAGAAAGAAAGGTTAAAAGAAGAAAAAGGTGGGAAAAATTTTAGAAAATTCAAAGAAGAGAAAAAGAAAAAAAATAAAAATAATGATAATAAAAGAATAAATATATAATAGATAAAAAAAAATAAAACCCCATCATCCACATGAATTTTTGCCCCTAACTCTGGCCTCTTCAGCGCCATACTTTCATCCAATCCAAGTAAACTCATATCATTTTCAATCACCTTAATCCAAGTTTGCTTGGGTCTTCCCCTACCCCTTACCATTTTATCGCTTCTCCACTCTTCAAGCCTCCTAACTGGTGCATCACTCTGTCTCCGTCTCACATGACCAAACCACCTTAGACGATTCTCCCTCATTTTATCCTCAATAGGCGCAACTCTTACTTTACCCATGATCACCTCATTCCTCAATCAATCAATGAAGTGACTGGGGGTAAAGTAAGAGTTGCGCCCATTGAGGATAAAATGAGGGAGAATCATCTAAGTTGGTTTGGTCATGTGAGACGGAGACCGAGTGATGCACCGGTCAGGCCTGAAGAGTGGAGAAGTGATAAAATGGCGAGGGGTAGGGGAAGACCTAAGCAAACTTGGATTAAGGTGATGTAAAAAATCCCGACATTACATTTCGTTAAGTTGTCACTAGATATTATGTTGTACTTTGTGAAATCGAGGGTATAGTACATTGCATGGTTATGTAATTTACTCTACAGAATTATTATGTAGGCACTCAAGGTTCACTATGTTGATTTGTTGTAGATGGTTAAAGCTTGCAAGGGATTCCCCCTCGCTCTTGATATTGTTGGTCGATCACTCAGAGGACAACCATATTGGACCTGGAAAGAAATGTTGAATAAATGGACAACAGGTCAATCGAATGTTTTGGATGCCAGTAGTGACCTTCTTGTTCGACTCACAACCAGTTTAGATGCCTTGGATGAAGATAGGACATCGGCTATAGCAAAACAGTGTTTCTTGGACCTCGGATCGTTTCCTGAAGATCAAAGAGTCCCAGCTGCAGCACTTTTGGATATGTGGGTAGAACTGTACCGCTTCGATGAAGATGGCATCTCTACTCTTGCCAACCTCTCTAGACTTGCAGACAGAAATTTTGTTCGTTTTGAGCCTAAAAGGTAAAATGAAGATTAAATGTTTTAAATAACTTGACAGGAGAATGTAAGGGTAAATGAAACTAGGAGTTTTGTTCCACCAGCCATCTATTTGTCTATTTAACTTAGCTAAATTTATTACATATGCCTAACTTGACCAATTTTTCCTAATCACAGAAAAGATGAAATAGACCTCGGCGGTTTTTGTGATGAAGAATTTGTTACGCTCCACGATATGCTGAGAGAGCTGGCCATCCACCAGTGTAACCAAGAGCCCATAGAACAAAGAAAAAGATTGATTATAGAAATAAATGAGGATGAACTTTCTGATGAATGGTTTGATAATATACAACAATCTTGCCTTCAAGCACAACTCGTCTCTATTTCGACAGGTCTATATTTCTCTATCCATCTATAAAATTTAAAGTTTAAGCTTAAGGTGAAGGAGAAGTATGCAACAAAAAGAAAAAAATATCATTAACATCCCAAATAATGCTTCTGTTTCGTTCTTGTATAAGCTTAATTTATACTCCCTCCGTCCCGGTAGAAGTGAGACTAGAGGAGTGGACACACTATTTAAGATAAAGTGATATATATGTGGTAGAAAATGAAGAGAGAGAATGAGTGGGGTAAATAATAGTGTTGGTTGAATAAAATGAGTGGTGGAAAATGAAGAGAGAGAATGAGTGGGGTTAAATAGTGGGGTTGTTTGAATATAAATATATTATAACATTTCCATTTTGGGCAGTCTCACTTGAAGTGGGACGGACCAAAAGGGAAAGAAGTCTCGCTTCTACCGGGACGGAGGGAGTATATTTGTTCCTTGAATAACTGGTTGTTAATTACAGATGATTCGTTTACTTCAAACTGGTACAACATGGAACTGCCAATGGTGAAGGTTTTAATACTGAACTTTCAGTCAAAGGACTACTCATTGCCCGAATTTGTGAAGGATATGAATCAACTAAAGGTTCTAATCATCACAAATTATGGTTTCGCTGCTGCTGAAGTAAATGACCTTCCACGAATAGAACATGCATCAGGTTTGAGGAGAATCAGGTTGGAACACATTTCAATTTCCTCTCTTGTTTCATCTCCATTACAACTAAGAAACTTGAAGAAAATATCTTTAATTATGTGTGAAATCGGTAAAGCTCTTAATGATTGCGCCAGAATGTTCCCAAATGTTACGGAAATCGAGATTGATTGTTGCCCTGACTTAGTTGAGTTTCCTAGTTCTCTTTGTAACTTGGTCCGTCTTAAGAAGCTCAGCATCACTTCTTGTAACGAGCTTAGTGAACTTCCATCAGAACTCGGAAAGCTGAAAACTTTGAAAGTGTTGAGGCTTAATTCTTGTACGAAGCTAGAAGAATTACCAGAGTCAATTGGAAATCTCCAAAGACTAAATTTTCTTGATATATCTGATTGTTTGAACATCACAAAGATGCCGACACGGATTGGTGAGTTGAGTGGCTTGAAAACGCTCCACATGCGAGGTTGTCGGGGATTAATATACGAGGAGTTGCCCTCATCAGTGGAGAAGCTACAAGGATTGACCGTAATATGGGATGAACAGAGCATATCGCTATGGGAAGATTACGACAACGTGGAAGTGATTGAGGTGAAAGAAGATCCGAGCCTTGATTGGCTTCACAAATCTACATCATTCAGTTCATCATTCGGTTCGTCATGACTGTTTCCAGCTTCTTTTTTTTTATGGCCCTTCCTAGTAATGTCTTTTAATGGGTTGTGGAAAAACATATAATTATATGTATTCATAGTGATTTTTATTCCCTTGTACATTGTATTTTCATGTAAATTAAGTGTTCTGAGGGTGTTTTGTTGTTTAACTAAAATGTGTATGTTCATAGTTGAGTTGCCATATTCTGGCACAACTGCAATACAGTTTGTTTGAGCATCTTTAAATTGGAAAATTGCAACTGAAATATGATGGTATTGTGACAGATATTCCCCTGATCTTAAATTGAGCGAATTTTTATGTATATTTTATTTTGGCCCTTTTTGCTTGGGGGAAACAAATTTTGCCCTCTTTTCCGGAAAAAAAAAAAAAAAATCTGACTCCATTGTTTTTAATTAAATTTGAATTTACGTATTTCAATGTACAATTTTATTTGATTGTGTTTTTTATATTACTTTTCTTGGTTATGTATTTTTGAACATTTCGTTTGTTATTTTTATCTATTTTGATTGCGTTTGTGAATGGTTTTCCATTGTTTTTCTTTATTTTGATTAGGATTTGATTTTTTACCTTTATTTATTTCTAACTTTGTATATGTATATTTTTAATATTGATTTTAGTTTGAGTTTTTGTTTTTTGATAGTAAATTTACAGTTTTTTTTAAATTTATTTGAGCCTATTTTCTATATTTGAATACTTCTTTTCCATTGTTTTTCCTTTGATTAAGATATGATATTTCTTTCTCTTTTGTTTTGATTTTGTTTTTCTTACGTATTTTGATTTTAATTTTTTTTTTTTTTGATATTTATTTTTACCCTATGATTTGCTTATGATTTTTGTGTTGATATTAATTTTAATTATATTATTTATTTTCCTTTTGTTGTCTATTTTGATTAAATTTGTGAAAAAATATTAATATTTTTATTAGAATTAGAATTAAAATTTCAAATTTTCATATTTTTTATTATGATAAATTTTTTATTTTTGTATAGTGATATTATGTAAAAGTGCATACAGTATGTTTTATTTTGTGACAAAAATTTTCTATTTTCATCAAGATTATGAATGTTTCTTTTCTATTGTTGTTCTTTTAATTAAGTTTTTATTTCGTATATTATTTACATTTTTTTACTTATTTTATTATGATATAAATTTAATTGAATTGACCATAAATATCAAAAAGTTATATTTAAAAAATCTTTTAAGATGGAGGGAGTAGAATGAGAATATATGTGTGCACGAACATGAAGAAGGGGAATGAAAATGTGGGAAATTTCAAAGGTCAATGCAGTGTGAATGTAATCATTCATGACATGATTACAATTAAAAGTAAATTTGTTTATTGTGATCATTATATTGACACCAATGTTTGGTCAAAGTTTATTTTTGTTAATCATAAAAAGTCAAAATGAGACTATCTTTCTCTGAGACAGAGTAAGTATAAGAAAGATTCTGATGAATGGTTTGATAATATAAAACCATCATCCCTTGATGCCAAACTCGGGTCTATTTCAACATGTCATCTTCTCTATTTCTTAACTCCCATATGTTTGCTTATGCAAGAAATAAAAGTGTCTTCGTTTATTTATTTTTTTCTCTAATAACAGCTTATTTACAGACGATTCATTTACCTCAAAGTAGTGCAAGGAATTGCCATTGCCTAGTGTTGTTTGCAGCTTGGTCTGTCTTAAGAAGCTCAGCATTACTTCTTGTAACGAGCTTAGTGAACTTCCATCAGAACTAAGAAAGCTAAAAAGTTTGAAAGTGTTGAGGCTCAATTCTTGTACAAAGTTAGAAAAATTACCAGAGTCAATTGGAAAACTCCAAAGACTAAATTTTCTTGATATATCTGATTGTTTGAATATCACAAGGATGCCGACACGGAGTGGTGAGTTAAGAGGATTGAAAACACTCCACATGCAAGGTTGTCGAGTTTTAGTATACGAGGAGTTGCCCTCATCGGTGGAGGAGCTACGAGGATTGACCGTAATAGGTGATGATTTCGCTATGGGAGGATTACGAGACTGTGGAAGTAATTGAGGTCAAAGAAGATTCAAGCCTTGATTGGCTTCATAAATCTACATGTTTCAGTTCAACTTCGTCATTCGGTTCGTCATACTTTCTTGGGTGATGTTGGAAAGTTTGTTTCATTTTGACTTTTTTGGTCAATACATGTTAACTTTGACCATACATTAGAGTCATATTTAAAATTTCACTAGGATGATTAGAAAGACATCAATATTTGTTCAAAGTTCATTTGTGTTAACCATAAATCATATGTCGATCTATTGACAAGAGACAAGTACCTTATTCACTCTTGGTTTTGAGAACTCTTTGTTCATCGTAATGAATGATGATCTACATTATCTGTGTTTATCTTGAATTTGAGAACTCTTTGTTCATCTTAATGGGGTGGATGTTTTCATTCTTCTTTATCTTTTAATTATTTGATCAAAGATCAAAATTTGCTACAAAAATACACCAAATCTACTAAAAAAATTACTAAGTTTAAAAAAAAAATCTCTTCAATATATTGCACCAAATTTTATACCAAAATATATTCTATTAAAATCACATTATTCTCGTTATTTCACAATTAATACTAAAAAAACAAATTATATAATTAATAACTTCTCTATTTTGACTTACATGTTAAAATTTCCCAAAAATAATATTTATAGTCTAGAAGACTATTAAATTGTACTTTATTTAATGCAATTTTGTAGCAAATATAGTGAAAAACGTTGGAGTTACCCTTTATGGGGCTGAAAACGTTGGAGCCAAATATAAATAACTTATTTATACCTCCATGTACATTTCCAATGTATAGCACCAAATTTGCTACAAAACTGCACTAAATTTGCACAAAAAATCCCATCCCATGCATTGTAATTTTTTTTCATACAAAGACTATTCCATTCACACCTGACTATTCATATTACTTTACAAACAACAATAAAAGTTTAAAGATGCCAAGTATCTTTTCTGTCACTCAGTAGAGTTACCCAAACCAGGGACCGGAGATTCTGTTTTATTAGATGGTTAGATATGGAGACTAGCCTCATGTACAAGTCTCGGATTAGTCACCTTAAACGTTGAAGTCAACTATTAGAGGGATTTTCCTCTAAAATTTACCCTTTTTTTGTAAAAGAACAAGCTTAGGACAAATCTGAAACATGTTGTCATTAAGATCTAAGCTTCAGTTTACAGAACTTCATTTTAATGTTATTGACACCCTCATCATCTATTACATTAAATTAAAATTCAGAATCTAATCACCTGTTTGAAACTGTTCTTGTGTGCACAGATTGTCAAGATGGCTGCAGCTTTAATGTTAGGGGCTGCTGTTGGAGCTGTATTTGCCTAATTACAAAAAGAGGTGTTGGTCGCAATAAAAACATTTGTACGGTTCAAATACAGCTTAGAGCGAATTTCTGGTACTTTACAGCGTATTGATCCAATTATCCACGAAATAGTGAAATATGTTCAAGGATCGGACCGTTCACAGCGTAGTGTCATATTCCAATATATCCATCTATTTATGAGAGGCAACCTCCATTTCCCTTTGCTCAAAACTAACACCTCGACAAGTAATACACTGATATCTCTATGCAAATAAGTTGAAGAGATTTGAGGCTGACTTGATGAGCACTTTTCAGATCGACATATAGGCACACCAGACATTAATGTTGACGCAGATTGGAGCAACAGTAAGTGTTAGAGCAATTAAACAAGACTTTGATTAGAAAAGAAAGCAATCACAAGAAGACATATTTGCGTGGTTCACCAACTTGGCTACGTCCACGGGGAGGGGAGAGAATATTATTATCAATCTGGAAAAACAATTATAAGATCACACTAATCTATCCTAGCACGAATTTTGGTCACAAAATCTGTGATTGTTCTAAAACTTAGATCTAGAATTATTGATCTTCTCTGAGCAATCTGAATTTGGTCTTGAGGTTTTTTTTCTTCTTTTTAGGATGATAGCCTCTATTTATACTAGTCATAACCTAACTCTGTAGACATAAGGAGTCCTAAAATACAACTCCCAAACATAATTAATTAAGTCCCACGCGTTTTTCTTCGTTCTGCTCGAAGTCGGACCAGATCTGTCATTATTGCACGACTCATGCTCTAATGCACGAGTCGTGTAAGATTTACACCTTTCTGACTCGTGAACCGCACTCGTGCAAATCGTACAAAACTGCCTGCACGGCTCGTGTTGTGGTGCACTACTCGTGCACTGTCCGATTTTCCCCTTCTTTGTCTTCTCTTCTGCTCTTTCTAGGAATTACAAAACCCTATCTTGTATAACCCTCTAATATGGCGTCCCACATTCAAAGGAATTATCCCAACAGTAAGAGACATAACAAGTACACTAAAAGACATAACAGCTATACTAAGAGACATAACAACAGGTGTTTGTGCCATCCCTAATCCTCCACCGTCCCTAATCCTCCACAATATATTTTGATTCAATACCCCCCTCGAGGAATTGAAGGTAAAGTTTCTTGAAGATGGTACACATGGATCACCTAAGATGGTAGTGCTTTCAGCCATGCCGGGCTCTAGAAAGACTACTTTGGCTCAAGTGATCTGTCGTGATGAAGCAATTTGAGGTATGGATATACATTTATACTTTGGATGTAGTTAATCCCTCCATTTAAAAGAAATATGTAAAATTGTTATTTTATTTTTTGATTTACCTGCAAATATGCACACATCTTCTTTGTACATGTTTCAAGAAACCGCAGCATTAAGGGGATTATCGAGAGAATATACAGGCATAACAGTTTTCAATCTCTTCAAGTTGCCCACGATGATGATGCAATTTTTCAACTGGGTCTTCTCTTCCAGAGATTAGGAACAGATGGTCCTATACTCTTAGTATTGGATGATGTTAGGTCTCCAGAGCTAAAAAAATTTGTTCGCAAATTCATGATTGGGGGATACCAAGATATAAAATTCTTGTAACTACTCAATTTGAACCTCCAGCTTTCAAATCTACAGTATATAAATTCAACCCGTTGAAGTTTGAAGATGCGAAGAAACTTTTCAGTCACTCGGCAGATTTAGCCAAGCCTGAGGACGGAAATTCCGGTGTATCAGATGGTCTTTTATATTTATTTTTTTGACTGTTTTTTTCGTTTGCCAAATGTAATACTTAGTACAATTAAATGTAATAACTGTGTTACTTATAAAGTAACATTGTTTATAAGTAAACGTAACACCAGTTTTACAAAAAAAAATCTCATTTTACTCATCTTTCAACTGTAATACTAACTATAAATACGTGTAACACTAACAATAACTAAATGTAATTATCGTTATACTGAAATGTAATAGTGTTTTTCCATAATAATTTTTATTTTTGAGTATTTTGATTTTATTTTTTCAAAGAAAGTAACATTTGAAAAATAACAACTTATATACATGAATGTAATTATTTGTACAAGTAAATGTAACACTTTAGTAGATGAAATTGTAACAGATTTCTATAGATAATGTAATAATTTTACATGTATCATGATAAATTGAACCCATTGTAACTTATTATTTGAAAACATATAGATATACTATTATACAAGTAAACGTACTGTTTTACAATGTTTGAAGAAGTATGGGCATACTCGTCTTTTTCTTTAAGTATCTTTGTGATTCTGATTTGTATATATTGTTAGTTAGTGTAAATATTTAGGTAAGTTTAAGTTTGATTTATTTGACTAACATACTTATGTTATCTTTGGTAAGTGGATATATTTTGTAGGGTTTTATTTTAGGTGGACTCTTATAAGGAAAGAATGTATTCTTGGAGTGCAAGGAGGCGGCCAAGCAAAGGATAAATACAAGCCGACTCCTTCATTGTCAGTCACGGATTCTTAGCAAAATATTCAAAGAGAAATAAGTTCTTGAGAGAGTCTTATTTTCTTAGGTGTTCTTGTGAAAAAGAACTCTAAGGTGTTGGGTGTTTTAGTACGGTCTAGAGATTTAGATCGATTTGTTCTTTTGATACTTTTGTTTTTCTTTCATTCGATTTGTACTCTGCAAATCGCTTTTAATATATGAAAGTTTCCAGCAAGTATTCTTGTTGAAGTTTTAATTGTTATTAAGTTCTTTAAATTCCGCTGCAAATCTGATAACTGTAAAGACAACTGTCTGAACAACTGTTAGCACGTTTGAATACACAGTTAGTCACACAGTTGGTCAGTACCCAGAACAGTCCTAGCCGCCTTAATATCTTACAATTGGTATCAGAGCCTAATCTTGACACACTGAGATCGATCTGTTATGGCCAGTATGGACTGTTCTCATACTCGTAATAAGCCGCCTACTCTGGATGGTTCTAATTATACCATTTGGAAGGCTAAGATGATCATGTACATCAAGAACATTGATCATCGGGCATGGGTCAGCATTCTAGTGGGATATTCATCCCCTACTATGGAATGGGTTGATCCAAAAGGAAAAGCGTCTGTGTCTGATGAAGAGAAAAAAGAAAAAAAAATTGTTCCAAAACCCGAGCAAGACTGGAATGCAGAAGAAATTGCTCTTGATAACTTCAATGCAAAGGCAATGGATGCAATTTCTGATCATGTCGATCATAATATGTATAGGTTATTCTCTAACCATACAGTGGCCAAAAATGCTTGGGACATTTTACAACTTCATTGTGAAGGGTCAGATAGTGTTAAACAAACTAAACTAAGAAGACTAATGACTGAGTTTGAAAATCTAAGGATGGGAGAAGATGAGACTATTCAAAATTACTCTGCAAAATTAATGGATATCTCTAATGAATCCTTCGCATTAGGAGAATCTATTTCCAATGCTAGACTTGTGAGTAAAGTCTTAAGGACTCTCCCAGAGAAGTTTAATATCAAGGTTTCTGTCATTGAAGAAACCTGTGACACAAGGACAGTGAGTCTTGAAAAGGTTCTGAGTATTCTTACTACGTTTGAACTGAACCTTGAAGTGCAAAAAACAAGCAAAGCAAATTCAATTGCTCTTGCTAGTGCTCTAACTGTGTCCAAAGATCTTGTGGAACTTTCTAAAGACATGGATGAGTCAACCTTGGAGGAGGATAAGTGTTCCATGATCACTCAAAAGTTTAAAACTGTGTTGAATAAAAAACGACAACAGAGATTTCCAAATAAAGGATTCACTCCTTCCACCAAGGCTGAACCATTCAAGAAAGATTCTGGCGTGGTAAAACCGGGGTTTGAAGGCAAGAAATCGATTGAGTCAGTTCAGTGTAGGGCTTGTCAAGGTTACGGCCACTATGCTAATGAGTGTGCTAACACACTCAAAAAGAGAGGAATGAGCTTAACTGCTACCTTGAGTGATTCAGATGATGATGAAGAGATTGCAAATCTCTCATGTCTTCATTCATCTTTGTCCTCTCTCTCTGACAGTAAAACTGATAGTGAAGTTGTGGAGTCAGATGACAGATCAACTGACTATGAACAAAAAGGGTTTTTGGTGTTAACCATTGTTTTTGAAAACATGAAAATGAAGGAGAGTGAAACAATAATTGATTTTACTGAAATAATAGAAAAAATTGTGTATGAGTTGGAAGTATTAGGGGAATCATTTTCTAATGCTAGACTTGTAAACAAGGTAATAACATCCATTCCAAGAGGTTTCGATGTGATAGTTTCTGTGTTAAAAGAATTCTATGATATAGAAAACATGAGTTTCATGGAACTTAGAAGGAGATTAATTATTCATGAAACATCTTTTCTGAAATCATCACCTCCTTCATCTTCGAATTCTAAAAGAAAATCGTGTGTTTATGCGAGTCATAGTGACAGTGAATCTGACAGTGACGATGAACAGTCAAGTGTCAGCACAGAAGAAGTTACTGAATATACTTGCTTGAATTCCACGTGTGCAGGTAAAACTGATGAGTCAAAGCAGGATGAGGATGATTTCCTTACATATGAGGAACTACATGAGAACTATGTTGAGTTGTTCGCAGATTGGTCTAAGCGAATGGAACAACTCAATGAGTTCAAGAAGGTAAATAAAAAACTCACCTCTGAAATTTTGATACTCAAAACTGAGAATGAAAGGTTGTCGAGTGAAAGTGAGATTCAGAAGGACTCCATGGCTAGGTTAGAGGTCATGCTTACCAAGAAAGACAATGAGAGTGAAAAATATAAGAGGGAACTTGAAAAAGAAACTAATGCTCTCATGAAACTTAACAATGGCAAGGCTAAATTAGAAGAGGTTCTGAACATGGGAAACCAAGGAAGAACAGGAATAGGCTATGGAGATCCATTGTTTGTTAAAGAAGGTGAGGGTACTTCGAAAAACAAAGAGATTTTGAATGCTAATCAAGTATCTTTTCACAAAAATAGGAGAAACAGCAAGAGGAGATTTGTGTGTCATCATTGTTTTGTTCCTGGACACATTCGTCCATTTTGTTTTAAATTGAAACAGGAACTCGGACTGGACAAGAACAGCGGCCACTTGAGCAGACAACTGTGGGCACAATCTAACAGTCAGTTGCACAGTCAAGTGCTCAGTCAGCAGCAGCAGGTAAGAAAGGTATGGGTAAAGAAAGATACTCAGCAATGCAAAGTGGCTCTTACCTCCTTCAAGAGTAGTGTGGAAGAAGGATGGTACTTCGACAGTGGCTGTTCTCGCCATATGATAGGTGCACATGAGAATCTCAAGGACTATAAAGCCTTCAATGGTGGAAAAGTCAACTTTGGTGGAGGTGCAAAAGGACAGGTAATCGGCAAAGGTAAGTTAAATGTTAATGGTTTGCCCAACTTGCACAATGTTTTACTTGTTGATGGACTTAAGTCAAACCTGATCAGCATTAGTCAGTTATGTGACGATGACTTGTTTGTTAAGTTTGATAAGTCAAAATGTGAAGTTTTTGATTCCAAAAGTGTGTGTGTTATGTCAGGCATTCGGTCATCCGATAATTGTTATAAAATTGGTGAACATGAGTCTTGTTTGTCTGCAAAATCAAATGAACTTGAAATTTGGCATCAAAAACTTGGACATGCCAGTGAGAAGAAAATAAGTGAGTTGATTAAATTTGGGGCAGCCAAAGGTTTACCAAAATTGGATCTGAAAAAATTAAGTGTGTGTGGACCATGTCAAAAGGGAAAACAAATAAAGTCAAGTCACAAAAAGGTTCAAACTTTTGGAACTTCTAAGTGTCTTGAGTTGATACACACTGATTTAATGGGTCCAATGGAAGTAGAAAGCATGTCTCGAAAGAAATATTGTTTTGTGTGTGTGGATGATTTTTCTCGTTATACTTGGGTCATTTTTTTTAGGGAAAAATCCAACACAATTGAAGAGTTTAAAATTTGGTACAAGAAAGTGAAAAATCTCTATGGTTTAAAAGCCATTAGGATTAGATCTGATCATGGTACTGAATTTGAAAACTCTGTTTTTTCATCATTTTGCGATTCAAAGGGAATTACTCATGAATTCTCAGCCCCCAAAACTCCTCAACAAAATGGAGTAGCGAAAAGGAAAAATCGCACATTACAAGGAATGGCCAGAGTCATGTTGAGTGCTAAAAACTTGTCTAAGAAATTTTGGGCTGAAGCAGTTAATACGGCTTGTCACATAGGGAATCGTGTCTTCCTAAGAATTGGAAGTACCATGACTCCCTACGAAATTTTACTTGGAAAGAAACCCACGATCAAATATTTCCATGTATTTGGATGCATTTGCTACATTCTAAATGACTGTGAGTATCTCTCTAAGTTCGATTCTAAAAGTGACAAGGCCATTTTCATTGGATATTCTCAGAATAGTAGAGCTTATAGAGTCTATATTTTGAAAACTAAGACAATTATGGAATCTATAAATGTTATATTCGATGATGCTACTGATCTTAATGTCAAAACCGCTGAGGATGATGTTTCAGGTTACACCTGGGAGCATGAGCAGGTTAATGATGAATCTGAACCACAGAATGCCAAAGAATCTGCAGAAACATAAACTGTGAGAACAACTGACAGACAGGATGAACAGTCAGTTAACCCATCAGATGGTCAAACAGTAGTCGATTCTTGTTCAGATTCTGAAATCGATAGAGATCAGGAGAGCATCGGTAATGATCCATCTTCAAGGATTCAGGAAGACCACCCAACTTCCCAAGTAATTGGGGGGGGTGAATGCAGAAAGAAAAACAAGAGGTAAGAGAATCAATTACCGGGAATTGGCCGGCTTAATATGCATGAATTCCGCATATCATCAGGTAAACTCTTGTTGCTTTGTGGCTGATTATGAGCCCAAAAATGTGTCTGAAGCCTTGAAAGATGATAATTGGATCAACGCCATGCAAGAGGAATTGATCCAATTTGAAAAGAATGAGGTTTGGTTCTTGGTCCCTAGGCCCTCTAATATCAATGTTATTGGGACCAAGTGGATATTTAAAAATAAATCTGATGAACAAGGAAAAATTATAAGGAACAAAGCACGTCTAGTGGCTCAGGGCTACACTCAGTTAGAGGGTGTGGACTTTGATGAGACTTTTGCCCCGGTAGCCCGCATTGAGTCCATTAGACTGCTATTAGCAATATCATGCTATTTAAAGATCACTCTACATCAAATGGATGTAAAGAGTGCGTTCCTAAATGGTTTTTTAAATGAGGAAGTGTTTGTTGAGCAACCTAAGGGGTTTGAGGATCCCCATAAGCCAAATCATGTTTTTAAGTTAAATAAGGCACTCTATAGTCTGAAACAAGCCCCACGTGCTTGGTATGAGAGACTAACATAGCACCTTATTCAAATTGGCTTTAAAAGGGGAGAGGTTGATAAAACCTTGTTTTTTTGAAAAACAAAAAGGATATTCTCGTGGCCCAAATTTATGTGGATGACATAGTCTTTGGATCTACTTCTAAAACTATGCTTGACATGTTTACTGAGAGTATGACGTCCACATTTGAAATGAGCATGGTTGGGGAATTGAAATTCTTTCTAGGATTACAAATATCTCAAACTAATGAAGGAATGTCAATCTCCCAATCAAAGTATGCCAAAAATTTGGTTAAAAAATTCGGCCTCGAGAATGCCTCTCATTTGAAAACCCCCATGGGATCCTCTCAAAAATTGTTTGAGGTACCACAACTCTGGGGTTAAGCTATACGAGGGACACAAACACGAATCTAGTTGGGTTTAGTGATTCAGACTGGGTCGGGAGCACTGATGATAGAAAAAGCACCACGGGTGGGTGTTTTTATCTTGGGAAGAATCTTGTGTCTTGGTTTAGTAAGAAACAAAACTGTGTTTCTTTATCAACTGCTGAATCTGAATACATCGCAGTTGGTAGCTGTTGTACCCAATTATTGTGGATGAATCAAATGATAAAAGATTATGGTCTTAAAAGTGAAACCTTGATGGTATATTGTGATAGTCTAAGTGCTCAGAACATTGCCAAGAATCCTATACAACACTCTCGAACCAAGCACATAGATATTAGACATCATTTTATTAGAGATCTCGTTGAACAAAAAATCATTACTTTGGAACATGTAAGTACAACGGATCAACTTGCTGATATCTTTACTAAAGCGTTGGATTTCGAGAGATTTTCTTCCCTTAAGAAGTCTCTCGAATTGTGTGTTACCAGTTGACTGCACAACTGTGCGGACAACTGTCTGCATTTCTGTATAATGGTATAATACAGTTAACACAAAAAAAAATGCATTCATTCTAGCACGATTGTCTCTTGTGATCACTTGTTCTTCTTCTAGTTCTTTGACTCTGTGTTCTGACCCTTAAATGTGAGACCCTTCTTAACATGATAATAAAAAATTGTCATGTTAATTCCTGCGTGTTGTTTATCATGGAGTGGGCATTTAATTTTGTTGCGGGGAAAACATGCTGCCTCCAATCTTTGAAGTTACTACCCATTTAAGCAAAAAGCTGAAGTGTTTCAATACATAACTTAGGAATCAGTGTAACACTGTATTGAGAGAGTGAATAGCTCCTCCCCGCAGCTAATTCTTAGTCATAAGCCTTAAAATGGGAATGTTCTAGAGGCTACATGATTAAAGGTGAATCTCATTGAATTTCTGTGTGTTGGAACCGAGTCAAGAACTGAGTTGATCATACTATTTCACACCCAAATTGAGACAATCTTCACTTGTGTGTTTAGGTATGTTTTCCTTAAGTTTTTTTTCCTTTCGTATTTATATCAGCAAATTGAATTGTTTTCCTTCTTGTTACAGATTTAGTGATTTCATGTGTTCATCGATAATCCAATAACGTGATGTTCAATTTTCATGCAGGGAGTGATTTTTTTTCGTGTGGAATAAAGGATTCTGTGGAAATATGGCAAGTTTATTTTGAGTAACTGAGATTTTCACAATGTTTATCAAGATCTCTCTTGTGAAATCACAATTCCAGTCTTATTTGGATTTTTAAAAGGGTGTCCAGCACTAAAAAGGAGCCACACTTCTTTTTCTCCCGCATTCAGTGCACCAGGTTGTGTCTGAGTTCTTCCCCTCCTGGATATTACTCTTGTCTTGTCAACTGTAAGGTCTCACCTCCCTCATCATAAGTACTGTCACCTACCTTCTCTTTCTCCTTATCAGAAATCTCTTCTCATTTTTTTTCTCTCTCAAAATTTGCTGTTCAAAGACCATTACTCCGGGTTTGTATTTACGGTTTGTGCAGAAAATCTTCATGGCAGCTTCGTCTTCACAAGCTCCGGCACTAACCTCTTGTGTCGCCACTGTCGCCGACTTAATCAATGTCCGACAATCCGATTTGGCGGTCGATCCTCGATTTCTAGGGTTGCCGGAGCATGCAATCGACGTCGAAGGTTTCAGCCTTGTCCAAAGCTCGGAAAGTCATGGCTCCCGGGTCTCGCCGTTCCGACCGTCTTGAAAAATTGGGAACAGGGGCCTCTTCTGGGTCTTTCAAACCCAATGAAGTTCGTGCCACCATGGATGCCGAGGTAAGAAAAAGGGCGAAATCATCAGCCAAAAGTGGTTCCCGTCGACGGTTGATTTTAGCAGAATCAGAGGAAGACGACCCTCCGTCTTCTCCGGCGCCGGCAACTAATGCCGACGATTTTAATGAAGATGTGCCGGTGGTGACTCTATTCCGGGCAACAAGGGCGAGAAAATGTACTCCGTTCAAAAATCCACCTCTGTCTACATCATCTCCGAAAATTCCTAGGGTTCAAACCCGAAGTGCTAAAAGGAAGGTTCTGGAAACTTCCATGCAAGAAGAGGGGTCCACATCTCAGCATGACGATTCTAGTGACAAAGATGTTGAGGTTGACTCTGAGGAAACCCCATCCGAGCAAGAGGGCCCACGCCGTGTTCGTCAGTATGCATCTTCTGGGGTCAAGGCATCTGACAGGTCAACTGTGAGGAAAACTGTAGGTTCATCTCAGCCTGCAGTTAGACAGTCAAGGGGTTCGGCTGGAAAATCAAAAAGGGTACGTAAATTCTCTTCTTTCATTCCTAGTGTCCCCTTTAATCTAGACCTTCCACATGATCCAAAGTTTTATTATCCTTCTTCTGCTGAGCGTTTTGCAAAATATTTCAAAAGAAAATTTTCTGTTGAGAGGGTAAAGGATGATCGTAGTTTTGGGAAGTTATTCTTGTTTGATTTTCTGGGTGAAAGAAAACTGGTCAAATCCTTATCGTTTGCTAAAGCCTTCTCTCGTCAAGTAGTGACTGAATTTTATGCCAATCTCTCACGCGATGTGGCTCTGTCGGAATCCCCAAACTTCCATCACACTTTTATTAGGGATAGGGTAATAGAGTTCTCACCTCAGTCAATCAATGCTTTTCTTGAAACCCCAAACACTCCTCTCTCTGATATTCCGAATGACCTGGATGAGGCTGTTAGGACCATTACTGGTCATTCTGTGTTATCTTGGCCATCTGATCTTAGGTCCACTTCTCTTTCCCGCCGTTACAATTGTCTCCACCATATCATGCTCACCAACTGGAAACCATCATCTCAACCCTCCATTGTGACCAAAGAACAGACCCTTCTTCTTTATCAAATCGGGATAAATAAATTCAATCTAGGTGCTGAAATCTTTGAGACGGTTGTAAGCTTCTCTGAGTCTCCTGATTCACCTTACCGTTTTCCTCATCCTTGTTTAATTTCTGCTCTTCTGGGTACTCATGAGATTGTAGCCAATCCAAATGAGGATTTTATTTATCTTCCTCCTCCGTTAGTCCAACCCAAAACCATGTTTGCTCCGAATCGTTTCAATGACTGGCCTATGCCAGTTAACATTCCTGTTGATAGGACATCTGCCAGTGCATCTGTTCCTCCAGATCAGCCATCAGTTCATCCATCAGATTCCTCCAAAGCTATTCTGCAGGCTCAAATTGATTCAGTAAGTAACCAGATTGCTGCTCACAAGGCAGATATATTAGCCAAACAGATTATCGTCTATGGATTGGAGCAAACTCTAATTGAGCTTAGCCGGGCATTGCATGGTTCTAAACAAAAAGGGGGAGAGAACTTGCATGAAGGGGAGCAGCTGGTACAAATGCAGGGGGAGAGAATGGAAATGCAGGGGGAGAAAATGCAGGTGCTATGATTGTTGCTGGTCCAAGTAGGACTCAAGATGATGATTTAGAATTTTCTTTCGAAAGGGACATAGCCACTGCGGTTGAAGATGAAGTTCTTGGAGAATACCTATATTCTGGACTTTAAAGTTTGTTTTTGTTTTTTTTGGGGTTTGTAAAAACTTTGACAGTTCTTTTTATTTTCTGTTCTAGCTGGTTATAAATTGTTCTTGGGAAATATGTTTTTATTAATTTTTGCAAGTTTTGTTCAGAACCACAAAGATAGGGGGAGATTGAAGAAGCATGGGCATACTCGTCTTTTTCTTTAAGTACCTTTGTGATTCTGATTTGTATATATTGTTAGTTAGTGTAAATATTTAGGTAAGTTTAAGTTTGATTTATTTGACTAACATACTTATGTTATCTTTGGTAAGTGGATATATTTTGTAGGGTTTTATTTTAGGTGGACTCTTATAAGGAAAGAATGTATTCTTGGAGTGCAAGGAGGCGTCCAAGCAAAGGATAAATACAAGCCGACTCCTTCATTGTCAGTCACGGATTCTTAGCAAAATATTCAGAGAGAATTAAGTTCTTGAGAGAGTCTTATTTTCTTAGGTGTCTTGAGAAAAAGAACTCTAAGGTGTTGGGTGTTTTAGTACGGTCTAGAGATTTAGATCGATTTGTTCTTTTGATACTTTTGTTTTTCTTTCATTCGATTTGTACTCTGCAAATCGCTTTTAATATATGAAAGTTTCCAGCAAGTATTCTTGCTGAAGTTTTAATTGTTATTAAGTTCTTTAAATTCCGCTGCAAATCTGATAACTGTAAAGACAACTGTCTGAACAACTGTTAGCACGTTTGAATACACAGTTAGTCACACAGTTGGTCAGTACCCAGAACAGTCCTAGCCGCCTTAATATCTTACAATGTTATTATACAAGTAAAATGTAACATTCGTTTATAAAAATTGTTACTTTCTTATTTTTACAATGTTACTAACACAAGTGTTTTTAGTTCTTAAGAGTAAATAGTTGAATTATTACTGTTCTATACATATGTGTTACAATTATGTATAAACACTGTTACATATAAGTAACACGTTCGTTACATTTTAGTTGTAATAAGTATTACTTTTGGAAAACGAATAAAACATTAAAAAAAACACTGTTACTTTTCTGTATATATGTATTACTTTTATGCATACAAACTGTTACATATAAGTAACACGTTTGTTACATTTTGTTATAGTAACTATTACTTTTGACAAACCAAAAAAAAAACCAAAAAAATAATATAAAAATAATATATATATATATATATATATAAGTATCCGAAAAAAAAAAACCAAAAACTTGTATGAGAACATCATGACCCATCTCATTTTTTGACCCATGACCCAGATCCATGACCCACAGGCCCAATTTTTTTAAATTTTTTTTTATTGGACCTGTGGGTCATGGGTCAAAAAAATGAGACGGGTCATGATGTTCTCATACAAGTTTTTGTCTTATTGAAATTGTAACTTTTAATAGTTTTACAAATTTATTATTAAGAATATATTTACATTTTATTATTATTTTTGTTATCAGTGCATTACACGTGCATAGCACGATTTCAAAGATATTTTAACTATAAACGTTTTTTTACAATATTATCACCTCCGTTTCAAAATATATGTCGCTTTAGGCTTTTTCACACATATTATAAAATGTAATGAATGCATGTTGTAAAGACTCAATTACCCTTAAAATTATTCAATTTTCTAGGTGAGTAAATGATTATACAAGAAATGATTCACAATAATCAATAAGAGTATAATTGAGACAAAATAATAAAAATATCTTGATAATAGTTAAGCAGGAGATATTTTGAAAAACAAATTACTTCTAAAGCGACAAATATTTTGAAATGGAGGGAGTACTATTATCCGTGCATAGCACGTGCATCGCACTATTTCAAAAAATATTGTAATTAATAACAATTTTGATGATTATTAGTTTTCATATTACTGTAATATCTATATATATATATATATTGTAATAATTAATAACAATCATGATAATTAGTTTCCAAGATATAAATTCTTGTAACTACTTGATCTGAACCTACCGCTTTCAAATCTTCGGTAGATAAACTCAACACGTTGAAGTTTGAAGACGCCAAGAAACTTTTTTGACACTCGGCATAGTTGGCCAAGCCTAAGGACGGAAATTCCGGTGTATCATGGTCTTGGCAATGCGGTAAGATTACAAACTTTTCCAATGTATTGCTTAAATGATATGTATGTTAGATATAAGGAAAATTACTAGACTATGCAACGTATTGGTTTTCAATAACCGGTTAATGCAACGTAGAATCTAGTTCCGGAATTGTTCAACGTAGTATGTTTATGTTTGTAATCAATTTGAGGTTTTTTAGATTTAAGCAAAATACACAAAATTCTTGTCTGGTGTTGGTGTTTATTTGTGCTTCCATCCCCACTCCATCGCCCCCCCCCCCCCACCACTCCCATCTCTTTTATTTCAGTTTCAGTTTAATATTTTGATTTTATTTATTTGATTTCCTCAATTTCTAAAATTTGGGCCTATGGTTTTTTATTCATCTCCTTTTAACGGGTATCAATGGAAGATTGTGCCGTAGTTGTGTGGTGATGGAAATGCTAGTATAGTGTAGATGTGGTAGATAGGTATTTCATTATGTGGGCAATAAGCTTAAGAATGTTGATGAATTGTAGGTAGTTGAACTTTGCAAGGGATCCCCTCGCTCTCGACATGGTTGGTCTATCACTTAGAAATCAACCATGCTGGATGTGGATGGAGATATTGGATAGATGGTCAACGCCCCAATCGAATGTTTTGAATGTCAATCGTGACCTTGGTCAACTCACAACCGATTTAGAAGCCTTGGATCAAGATACGATGTTGGCTATAGAGAAAAAAAAGTGTTCCTTTGACCTCAGTAAAAGAGGATTGCCTGACTCGAATGTGATAGAATCAATATTAACTAGCCAACAATATTAACTAGCCAAAGAGAAGGGGACGACGACGACTTTGCTACAAATTGGTGGAATGGCAGAAAAGGATCCAAGAAATATACCAAATTGACTGATTGGGAGTAAAGCTAAAAGAAAATGTTAGTAATTATGAAGTTTAAGTGGATTAGATTAGTTGGTAAGTTGAAATTCTAATAACCTTGTGGTTGTGACTTTAAGTCCCGTAGTTGACATTATAACTGTGAAGTTTATCTTAGATTAGTTGCTAAGTTGCAATTCTATTAACCTTGTTGTTGTGGCTTCAAGTCTCATAGTTGGCATTATTATTATGAAGTTTATCTAAATTAGTTGCTAAACTCGATTAACACCCGTGCGATGCACGATTTCGTTAAAATTGTTACGAATTTTACTTTTAATAACCTGTTATTGTTACAATGTCTTCATTATTCTATAAATTTATCTATTAAATAAAATAAAATAAATTATGAACTCTAATTGATTCAGCTCAACGGTGAATTCATTACACAAAAATATTGAATAAAAAGGAATTTATAAATTAATCAATTCATCTAAGAACAGCAAAAATAATAATGATTTTAGGTGGAATTTTTTTATGCAAGATTATATATAATAATATTAATTTTTATAAGAAAAATAATTATTTATGTTCACCTAGAGGATAAGTAAAAAAACATAGTTGTCACGGCTCCTCCCAATTTTTAAATGGAAGACATCCAAAAAAAGAGAATTATACACACTAATTATTATAAGCATACATTATATTTAATTATATTCAGAGATTTGTTTTACATAAATTTTTTTTTGGAATAAATAACACAATTGTTCAACTATTTCAATTAAATTATTAAAATCAGAGTAAACATCAATTTTTAATTCTACATTTTCAAGCCATTTTTTACTATTTTCTCGCCGTAGTCTTAGCTTTGCTAATAGCAGTAACATTTTTATATTCCTAGCGATTAATATTTCAATCATAATAATTAATCATGAATATTAACTACTCCCTCTGTCCTTTAAATCCATACTTGTAGTATATTAAAGTTGGTGAAAATGCCTATGGGCATGACACCTCACATAATTTTTGGTGAATCTTGCTTCTTAGTGTGCCATCTCATCATCCGAGTATTAATGTTTGAACCTTTCGTTTTCTGCTACTTAGACATAATTTCTAGGTTATATGATCAGGTATGGGTATGAGTACTTATTGCATAGGTAAGGCTAATAGTCACCATGACAATGTGTCCTTTCAAAGTATATTGCATAGGTAAGGCTAATAGTCACCATGACAATGTGCCCTTTCAAAGTATTTATGCATTATATGTATACATAGTAACTATTACAATGCGAATAATACCTCTCATAAGTCACAGCACATAGCATAATCACCCATGCATTTGGAATTAGAATGGGTATCATTCATTATATCTAATCAATACCTATTCAATAAGAATATGTAAGATGTATAGTCATAATGAGAAAGTATCTATTCATATGTACCAATAGTTATAGGCATAAAGATAATGTGAACATGCATTGTACTTATGCATGTTGTAAATTCATTTCAACTATTACAATGATAATTATAAATGTAATAAGACTAAGTACATGTCATTAAACCTTATTCAATAGGAATAGGAATAGGAATAGGTAAATAATCATTGTAGATAATTATTTACATTTAATATTGGACTATTGAACTTACTTATGATGTATTACTCTATATATAATTCTATGATTATGTGAATTAAAATATACCAACTGATATAAGAAGAATAACATACATTTGCAATATACTTGGTAACACCTTTGAAAGCCTTCCTTTTAAAATTCGAGAAGTGGAAGCATTAGAGCCCAATAATTGAAAAGTCACACAATAAGACCCATTAATAAAATAAACACAAATCTCAAATGCCCACACAACCTCCTCCCTTTCCATCTCTCTATCTCCCACGTATCTTTCTTTTTTTTTCCTACACAATTGTGTGTTTCTCTCAAATAGGTTAGGAGACGTGATCTTTTGGGTTATATGCCATTACCAATCAAACTCCAAGAAAGATCCAGTTCCAAGTAAGTTAACACTAATCATTCTTTTCATCATAATCTTTCATTTTGAATTATTTTCCATTCTCTTTGAATTTGTTTTTTATAATTCGATTTCATTTACTTCTCTTTTGTTTTTCATTTCTTTTTGTCGTATTACACCTTGATAAAAATTATAAATTTTCTCTTAATTATTATTTTTAGATTTGATTAAGATTTGTTTTTTTTTAATATATATGTATATATACTTTTTAGTTCTCTATTTTTGCTCTGTTTAGGTTTTTAAATTTGATATTGATTTTAGTTTTACTCTTTATTTTATCTGGCCTGTTTTTATTTTTGATTTGATTTTATTTATCACTTTTTTGGTTTCTTTTGATTACTTTTGTTACTGTTTTCTTTTTTTATTTTTTTAATTAAATTTGAATTTACGTATTTCAATGTACAATTTTATTTGATTGTATTTTTTATATTACTTTTCTTGGTTATGTATTTTTGAACATTTCGTTTGTTATTTTTATCTATTTTGATTGCGTTTGTGAATGGTTTTCCATTGTTTTTCTTTATTTTGATTAGGATTTGATTTTTTTACTTTTATTTATTTCTAACTTTGTATATGTATATTTTTAATATTGATTTTAGTTTGAGTTTTTGTTTTTTGATAGTAAATTTACAGTTTTTTTTTAAATTTATTTGAGCCTATTTTCTATATTTGAATACTTCTTTTCCATTGTTTTTCCTTTGATTAAGATATGATATTTCTTTCCCTTTTGTTTTGATTTTGTTTTTCTTACATCTTTTGATTTTAATTTTTTTTTTTTTTTTGATATTTATTTTTACCTTATGATTTGCTTATGATTTTTGTGTTGATATTAATTTTAATTATATTATTTATTTTCCTTTTGTTGTCTATTTTGATTAAATTTGTGAAAAAATATTAATATTTTTATTAGAATTAGAATTAAAATTTTAAATTTTCATATTTTTTATTATAATAAATTTTTTATTTTTGTATAGTGATATTATGTAAAAGTGCATACAGTATGTTTTATTTTGTGACAAAAATTTTCTATTTTCATCAAGATTATGAATGTTTCTTTTCTATTGTTGTTCTTTTAATTAAGTTTTTATTTCGTATATTATTTACATTTTTTTACTTATTTTATTATGATATAAATTTAATTGAATTGACCATAAATATCAAAAAGTTATATTTAAAAAAATCTTTTAAGATGGAGGGAGTAGAATGAGAATATATGTGTGCACGAACATGAAGAAGGGGAATGAAAATGTGGGAAATTTCAAAGGTCAATGCAGTGTGAATGTAATCATTCATGACATGATTACAATCAAAAATAAATTTGTTCATTGTGATCATTATATTGACACCAATGTTTGGTCAAAGTTTATTTTTGTTAATCATAAAAAGTCAAAATGAGACTATCTTTCTCTGAGACAGAGTAAGTATAAGAAAGATTCTGATGAATGGTTTGATAATATAAAACCATCATCCCTTGATGCCAAACTCGGGTCTATTTCAACATGTCATCTTCTCTATTTCTTAACTCCCATATGTTTGCTTATGCAAGAAATAAAAGTGTCTTCGTTTATTTATTTTTTTTCTCTTATAACAGCTTATTTACAGACAATTCATTTACCTCAAAGTGGTGCAAGGAACTGCCATTGCCTAGTGTTGTTTGCAGCTTGGTCTGTCTTAAGAAGCTCAGCATCACTTCTTGTAACGAGCTTAGTGAACTTCCATCAGAACTAAGAAAGCTAAAAAGTTTGAAAGTGTTGAGGCTCAATTCTTGTACGAAGTTAGAAAAATTACCAGAGTCAATTGGAAAACTCCAAAGACTAAATTTTCTTGATATATCTGATTGTTTGAATATCACAAGGATGCCGACACGGAGTGGTGAGTTAAGAGGATTGAAAACACTCCACATGCGAGGTTGTCGAGTTTTAGTATACGAGGAGTTGCCCTCATCGGTGGAGGATCTACGAGGATTGACCGTAATAGGTGATGATTTCGCTATGGGAGGATTACGAGACTGTGGAAGTAATTGAGGTCAAAGAAGATTCAAGCCTTGATTGGCTTCATAAATCTACATGTTTCAGTTCAACTTCATCATTCGGTTCGTCATACTTTCTTGGGTGATGTTGGAAAGTTTGTTTCATTTTGACTTTTTTGGTCAATACATGTTAACTTTGACCATACATTAGAGTCATATTTAAAATTTCACTAGGATGATTAGAAAGATATCAATATTTGTTCAAAGTTCATTTGTGTTAACCATAAATCATATGTCGATCTATTGACAAGAGACAAGTACCTTATTCACTCTTGGTTTTGAGAACTCTTTGTTCATCGTAATGAATGATGATCTACATTATCTTTGTTTATCTTGAATTTGAGAACTCTTTGTTCATCTTAATGGGGTGGATGTTTTCATTCTTCTTTATCTTTTAATTATTTGATCAAAGATCAAAATTTGCTACAAAAATACACCAAATCTACTAAAAAAAATTACTAAGTTTAAAAAAATATCTCTTCAATATATTGCACCAAATTTTATACCAAAATATATTCTATTAAAATCACATTATTCTCGTTATTTCACAATTAATACTAAAAAATAAATTATATAGTTAATAACTTCTCTATTTTGACTTACATGTTAAAATTTCCCAAAAATAATATTTATTGTCTAGAAGACTATTAAATTGTACTTTATTTAATGCAATTTTGTAGCAAATATAGTGAAAAACGTTGGAGTTACCCTTTATGGGGCTGAAAACGTTGGAGCCAAATATAAAATAACTTATTTATACCTCCATGTACATTTCCAATGTATAGCACCAAATTTGCTACAAAACTGCACTAAATTTGCACAAAAAATCCCATCCCATGCATTGTAATTTTTTTTCATACAAAGAATATTCCATTCACACCTGACTATTCATATTACTTTACAAACAACAATAAAAGTTTAAAGATGCCAAGTATCTTTTCTGTCACTCAGTAGAGTTACCCAAACCAGGGACCGGATATTCTATTTTATTAGATGGTTAGATATGGAGACCAGCCTCATGTACAAGTCTCGGATTAGTCACCTTAAACGTTGAAGTCAACTATTAGAGGGATTTTCCTCTAAAATTTACCCTTTTTTTTTGTAAAAGAACAAGCTTAGGACAAATCTGAAACATGTTGTCATTAAGATCTAAGCTTCAGTTTACAGAACTTCATTTTAATGTTATTGACACCCTCATCATCTATTACGTTAAATTCAAATTCAGAATCTAATCACCTGTTTGATACTGTTCTTGTGTGCACAGATTGTCAAGATGGCTGCAGCTTTAATGTTAGGGGCTGCTGTTGGAGCTGTATTTGCCTAATTACAAAAAGAGGTGTTGGTCGCAATAAAAACATTTGTACGGTTCAAATACAGCTTAGAGCGAATTTCTGGTACTTTACAGCGTATTGATCCAATTATTCACGAAATAGTGAAATATGTTCAAGGATCGGACCGTTCACAGCGTAGTGTCATATTCCAATATATCCATCTATTTATGAGAGGCAACCCCCATTTCCCTTTGCTCAAAACTAACACCTCGACAAGTAATACACCGATATCTCTATGCAAATAAGTTGAAGAGATTTGAGGCTGACTTGATGAGCACTTTTCAGATCGACATACAGGCACACCAGACATTAATGTTGATGCAGATTGGAGCAACAGTAAGTGTTAGAGCAATTAAACAAGACTTTGATTAGAAAAGAAAGCAATCACAAGAAGACATATTTGCGTGGTTCACCAACTTGGCTACGTCCATGGGGAGGGGAGAGAATATTATTATCAATCTGGAAAAACAATTATAAGATCACACTAATATATCCTAGTACGAATTTTGGTCACAAAATCTGTGATTGTTCTAAAACCTAGATCTAGAATTATTGATATTCTCTGAGCAATCTGAATTTGGTCTTGAGGTTTTTTTCTTCTTTTTAGGATGATAGCCTCTATTTATACTAGTCATAACCTAACTTTGTAGACATAAGGAGTCCTAAAATACAACTCCCAAACATAATTAATTAAGTCCCACGCGTTTTTCTTCGTTCTGCTCGAAGTCGGACCAGATCTGTCATTATTGCACGACTCATGCTCTAATGCACGAGTCGTGTAAGATTTACACCTTTCTGACTCGTGAACCGCACTCGTGCAAATCGTGCAAAACTGCCTGCACGACTTGTGTTGTGGTGCACGACTCGTGCACTGTCCGATTTTCCCCTTCTTTGTCTTCTCTTCTGCTCTTTCTAGGAATTACAAAACCCTATCTTGTATAACCCTCTAATATGGAGTCCCACATTCAAAGGAATTATCCCAACAGTAAGAGACATAACAAGTACACTAAAAGACATAACAGCTATACTAAGAGACATAACAACAGGTGTTTGTGCCGTCCCTAATCCTCCACAATATATTATTTGATTCAATACCCCCCTCGAGGAATTGAAGGTAAAGTTTCTTGAAGATGGTACACATGGATCACCTAAGATGGTAGTGCTTTCAGCCATGCCGGGCTCTAGAAAGACTACTTTGGCTCAAGTGATCTGTCGTAATGAAGCAATTTGAGGTATGGATATACATTTATACTTTGGATGTAGTTAATCCCTCCATTTAAAAGAAATATGTCAAAATGTTATTTTATTTTTTGATTTACCTGCAAATATGCACACATCTTCCTTGTACATGTTTCAAGAAACCGCAGCATTAAGGGGATTATCGAGAGAATATACAGGCATAACAGTTTTCAATCTCTTCAAGTTGCCCACGATGATGATGCAATTTTTCAACTGGGTCTTCTCTTCCAGAGATTTGGAACAGATGGTCTTATACTCTTAATATTGGATGATGTTAGGTCTCCAGAGCTAAAAAATTATGTTCGCAAATTCATGATTGGGGGATACCAAGATATAAAATTCTTGTAACTACTCAATTTGAACCTCCAGCTTTCAAATCTACAGTATATAAATTCAACCCGTTGAAGTTTGAAGATGCGAAGAAACTTTTCAGTCACTCGGCAGATTTAGCCAAGCCTGAGGACGGAAATTCCGGTGTATCAGATGGTCTTTTATATTTATTTTTTTGACTGTTTTTTTCGTTTTCCAAATGTAATACTTAGTAAAACTAAATGTAATAACTGTGTTACTTATAAAGTAACATTGTTTATAAGTAAACGTAACACCAGTTTTACAAAAAAAAAAAAAAAAAAAAAAAAACTCACTTTACTCATCTTTCAACTGTAATACTAACTATAAATACGTGTAACACTAACAATAACTAAATGTAATTATCGTTATACTGAAATGTAATAGTGTTTTTCCATAATATTTTTTTTTTTTTGAGTATTTTGATTTTATTTTTTCAAAGAAAGTAACATTTGAAAAATAACAACTTATATACATGAATGTAATTATTTGTACAAGTAAATGTAACACTTTAGTAGATGAAATTGTAACAGATTTCTATAGATAATGTAATAATTTTACATGTATCATGATAAATTGAACCCATTGTAACTTATTATTTGAAAACATATAGATATACTATTATACAAGTAAACGTACTGTTTTACAATGTTATTATACAAGTAAAATGTAACATTCGTTTATAAAAATTGTTACTTTCTTATTTTTACAATGTTAGTAACACAAGTGTTTTAGTTCTTAAGAGTAAATAGTTGAATTATTACTGTTCTATACATATGTGTTGCAATTATGTATAAACACTGTTACATATAAGTAACACGTTCGTTACATTTTAGTTGTAATAAGTATTACTTTTGGCAAACGAATAAAACATTAAAAAAACACTGTTACTTTTCTGTATATATGTAATACTTTTATGCATACAAACTGTTACATATAAGTAACACGTTTGTTACATTTTGTTATAGTAACTATTACTTTTGACAAACCAAAAAAAAAATATAAAAATAATAAATATATATATATATATATATATATATATATATATATATATATAAGTAACCGAAAAAAAACCAAAAACTTGTATGAGAACATCATGACCCGTCTCATTTTTTGACCCATGACCCAGATCCATGACCCACAGGCCCAATTTTTTTTAATTTTTTTTTATTGGACCTGTGGGTCATGGATCTGGGTCATGGGTCAAAAAATGAGACGGGTCATGATGTTCTCATACAAGTTTTTATCTTATTGAAATTGTAACTTTTAATAGTTTTACAAATTTATTATTAAGAATATATTTACATTTTTTTATTATTGTTGTTATCAATGCATTACACGTGCATAGCACGATTTCAAAGATATTTTAACTATAAACGTTTTTTTACAATATTATTACCTCCGTTTCAAAATATATGTCGCTTTAGGCTTTTTCACACATATTATAAAATGTAATGAATACATCTTGTAAAGACTCAATTACCCTTAAAATTATTCAATTTTCTAGGTGAGTAAATGCTTATACAAGAAATGATTCACAATAATTAATAAGGGTATAATTGAGACAAAATAATAAAAATATCTTGATAATAGTTAAGCAGGAGATATTTTGAAAAACAAATTACTTCTAAAGCGACAAATATTTTGAAATGGAGGGATTACTATTATCCGTGCATAGCACGTGCATCGCACTATTTCAAAAAATATTGTAATTAATAACAATTATGATAATTAGTTTTCATATTACTATAATATATATATATATATATATATTGTAATAATTAATAACAATCATGATAATTAGTTTCCAAGATATAAATTCTTGTAACTACTTGATCTGAACCTACCACTTTCAAATCTTCGGTAGATAAACTCAACCCGTTGAAGTTTGAAGACACCAAGAAACTTTTTTGACACTCGGCATAGTTGGCCAAGCCTGAGGACGGAAATTCCGGTGTATCAGATGGTCTTGTCAATGCGGTAAGATTACAAACTTTTCCAATGTATTGCTTAAATGATATGTATGTTAGATATAAGGAAAATTACTAGACTATGCAACGTATTGGTTTTCAATAACCGGTTAATGCAACGTAGAATCTAGTTCCGGAATTGTTCAACGTAGTATGTTTATGTTTGTAATCAATTTGAGGTTTTTTAGATTTAATCAAAATACACAAAATTCTTGTCTGGTATTGGTGTTTATTTTTGCTTCCATCCCCACTCCATCGCCCCCCCCCTCCCCCACCACTCCCATCTCTTTTATTTCAGTTTCAGTTTAATATTTTGATTTTATTTATTTGATTTCCTCAATTTCTAAAATTTGGGCCTATGTTTTTTTATTCATCTCCTTTTAACGGGTATCAATGGAAGATTGTGCCGTAGTTGTGTGGTGATGGAAATGCTAGTATAGTGTAGATGTGGTAGATAGGTATTTCATTATGTGGGCACTAAGCTTAAGAATGTTGATGAATTGCAGGTAGTTGAACTTTGCAAGGGATCCCCCTCGCTCTCGACATGGTTGGTCTATCACTTAGAAATCAACCATGCTGGATGTGGATGGAGATATTGGATAGATGGTCAACGCCCCAATCGAATGTTTTGAATGTCAATCGTGACCTTGGTCAACTCACAACCGATTTAGAAGCCTTGGATCAAGATACGATGTTGGCTATAGAGAAAAAAAAGTGTTCCTTTGACCTCAGTAAAAGAGGATTGCCTGACTCGAATGTGATAGAATCAATATTAACTAGCCAACAATATTAACTAGCCAAAGACAAGGGGACGACGACGACTTTGCTACAAATCTATATATATATATATTAAAGTTGGCCAAAAGAGCTATGGTATTGACATGTGGACAAACAATGGAGAAAGCTTGCATTTGGAGAAGCCACATCAACAACATACTAATAAATAAGTGACTTTTCATTTTCTTTTCATTAGCTAATACTATTAGCTAATAATAATAGTTACTAAAAAGGGTAACTATAATACTTAACTATTATAGTAACTATTACTATTATTAGTAATAGTTAACTATAATAGTTAACCATTATAGTTAACTATTACTCTTATTAGTTATAGTTACTATTATAGTTACCTATATTAGTTAACTATTACTATTAATAGTATTAGTTAACAATATTAGTTACAATACAAGTTAAATATTACTATTAATAGTATTAGTTAACTATAATAGTTACTATTATAGTTAACTATATTAGTTAAATATTACTACTAATAGTATTAGTTACTACTATATTAGTTAACTATTACTATTAATAGTATTAGTTAACTATAATAGTTACTATATAGCTAATTATTATTATTAATAGTATTATTTAACCATAATAGTTACTTTATAAGTTATTTTTTACTATTAATAGTATTGGTTAACTATAATAGGCTACATACATTAACTATTATTATTATTAGTATTAGTTGATTATAATAGTTATTATATAAGTTAGATTATTAATATTTAATATTAATTAATCATAATAGTTACTATATCAATTAACTATTACTATTAATAATATTATTTAATTATAATAATTATATTAATAATTATTATTATATAGACTAATCATTGCTATTAATATATATATATATTAACTATTACTATCAATGGTATTAATTAATTATAATAGTTATTATAATAATAGTAATCATATAGATTAATTTTTATTATTAATAGTATTAGTTAAAATGATGATTACTATATCAGTTAACTATAGTTAAAAGACATAGTATTGGTTTCCGTGCAGAGCACGGGTTACCCGCTAGTTGATGGAATGGCAGAAAAGGATCCAAGAAATATACCAAAGTGACTGATTGGGAGTAAAGCTAAAAGAAAATGTTAGTAATTATGAAGTTTAAGTGGATTAGATTAGTTGGTAAGTTGAAATTCTAATAACCTTGTGGTTGTGACTTTAAGTCCCGTAGTTGACATTATAACTGTGAAGTTTATCTTAGATTAGTTGCTAAGTTGCAATTCTATTAACCTTGTGGTTGTAGCTTCAAGTCTCATAGTTGGCATTATTATTATGAAGTTTATCTAAATTAGTTGCTAAACTCGATTAACACCCGTGCGATGCACGATTTCGTTAAAATTGTTACGAATTTTACTTTTAATAACCTGTTATTGTTACAATGTCTTCATTATTCTATAAATTTATCTATTAAATAAAATAAAATAAATTATGAACTCTAATTGATTCAGCTCAACGGTGAATTCATTACACAAAAATATTGAATAAAAAGGAATTTATAAATTAATCAATTCATCTAAGAACAGCAAAAATAATAATGATTTTAGGTGGAATTTTTTTATGCAAGATTATATATAATAATATTAATTTTTATAAGAAAAATAATTATTTATGTTCACCTAGAGGATAAGTAAAAAAACATAGTTATCACGGCTCCTCCCAATTTTTACATGGAAGACATCCAAAAAAAGAGAATTATACACACTAATTATTATAAGCATACATTATATTTAATTATATTCAGAGATTTGTTTTACATAAAAAAAAATTGGAATAAATAACACAATTGTTCAACTATTTCAATTAAATTATTAAAATCAGAGCAAACATCAATTTTTAATTCTACATTTTCAAGCCATTTTTTACTATTTTCTCGCCGTAGTCTTAGCTTTGCTAATAGCAATAACATTTTTATATTCCTAGCGATTAATATTTCAATCATAATAATTAATCATGAATATTAACTACTCCCTCTGTCCTTTAAATCCATACTTGTAGTATATTAAAGTTGGTGAAAATGCCTATGGGCATGACACCTCACATAATTTTTGGTGAATCTTGCTTCTTAGTGTGCCATCTCATCATCCGAGTATTAATGTTTGAACCTTTCGTTTTCTGCTACTTAGACATAATTTCTAGGTTATATGATCAGGTATGGGTATGAGTACTTATTGCATAGGTAAGGCTAATAGTCACCATGACATTGTGTTCTTTCAAAGTATATTGCATAGGTAAGGCTAATAGTCACCATGACAATGTGCCCTTTCAAAGTATTTATGCATTATATGTATACATAGTAACTATTACAATGCGAATAATACCTCTCATAAGTCACAGCACATAGCATAATCACCCATGCATTTGGAATTACAAAGGGTATCATTCATTACATCTAATCAATACCTATTCAATAAGAATATGTAAAATGTATAGTCATAATGAGAAAGTATCTATTCATATGTACCAATAGTTATAGTCATAAAGATAATGTGAACATGCATTGTACTTATGCATGTTGTAAATTCATTTCAACTATTACAATGATAATTATAAATGTAATAAGACTAAGTACATGTCATTAAACCTTATTCAATAGGAATAGGAATAGGTAAATAATCATTGTAGATAATTATTTACATTTAATATTGGACTATTGAACTTACTTATGATGTATTACTCTATATATAATTCTATGATTATGTGAATTAAAATATTTCAACTGATATAAGAAGAATAACATACATTTGCAATATACTTGGTAACACTTTTGAAAGCCTTCCTTTTAAAATTCGAGAAGTGGAAGCATTAGAGCCCAATAATTGAAAAGTCACACAATAAGACCCATTAGTAAAATAAACACAAATCTCAAATGCCCACACAGCCTCCTCCCTTTCCATCTCTCTATCTCCCACGTATCTTTCTTTTTTTTTCCTACACAATTGTGTGTTTCTCTCAAATAGGTTAGGAGACGTGATCTTTTGGGTTATATGCCATTACCAATCAAACTCCAAGAAAGATCCAGTTCCAAGTAAGTTAACACTAATCATTCTTTTCATCATAATCTTTCATTTTGAATTATTTTCCATTCTCTTTGAATTTGTTTTTTATAATTCGATTTCATTTACTTCTTTTTTGTTTTTCATTTCTTTTTGCCGTATTACACCTTGATACAAATTATAAATTTTCTCTTAATTATTATTTTTAGTTTTGATTAAGATTTGTTTTTTTTAATATATATGTATATATACTTTTTAGTTATCTATTTTTGCTTTGTTTATGTTTTAAAATTTGATATTGATTTTAGTTTTACTCTTTATTTTATCTGGCCTGTTTTTATTTTTGATTTGATTTTATTTTATCACTTTTTTGGTTTATTTTGATTACTTTTGTTACTGTTTTCTTTTTTTATTTTTTTAATTAAATTTGAATTTACGTATTTCAATGTACAATTTTATTTGATTGTGTTTTTTATATTACTTTTCTTGGTTATGTATTTTTGAACATTTCGTTTGTTATTTTTATCTATTTTTATTTCGTTTGTGAATGGTTTTCCATTGTTTTTCTTTATTTTGATTAGGATTTGATTTTTTACTTTTATTTATTTCTAACTTTGTATATGTATATTTTTAATATTGATTTTAGTTTGAGTTTTTGTTTTTTGATAGTAAATTTACAGTTTTTTTTTAAATTTATTTGAGCCTATTTTCTATATTTGAATACTTCTTTTCCATTGTTTTTCCATTGATTAAGATATGATATTTCTTTCTCTTTTGTTTTGATTTTTTTTTCTTACGTCTTTTGATTTTAATTTATTTTTTTATATTTATTTTTACCTTATGATTTGCTTATGATTTTTGTGTTGATATTAATTTTAATTATATTATTTATTTTCCTTTTGTTGTCTATTTTGATTAAATTTGTGAAAAAATATTAATATTTTCATTAGAATTAGAATTAAAATTAAAATTTTAAATTTTCATATTTTTTTTATGATAAATTTTTTATTTTTGTATAGTGATATTATGTAAAAGTGCATACAGTATGTTTTATTTTGTGACAAATTTTCTATTTTCATCAAGATTATGAATGTTTCTTTTCTATTGTTGTTCTTTTAATTAAGTTTTTATTTCGTATATTATTTACATTTTTTTACTTATTTTATTATGATATAAATTTAATTGAATTGACCATAAATATCAAAAAGTTATATTTAAAAAAATCTTTTAAGATGGAGGGAGTAGAATGAGAATATATGTGTGCACGAACATGAAGAAGGGGAATGAAAATGTGGGAAATTTCAAAGGTCAATGCAGTGTGAATGTAATCATTCATGACATGATTACAATTAAAAATAAATTTGTACATTTACTCTAGAAAAGAATATAAAATGACGATTCGCTTATTGTGTGGCATATATGTAGTAGGGAGCTTCCAAAAAGAAAAACCAATGAACTAGCAAACCCACAAAGTTGAGGCCTATATAGTCTGATGTTTTAAAAGTCAGACCGTTGAATGGTCCAAGCCCTCATTTTCTACAAATGAATAATTTCAATTGGTTTGTAGTATTGGATATCGAAATATAGAATCATTCATTAACTTCATGTGCTATTCTTTCAAAAAAAAAAAAAAAAATCATGTGCAATTGACCCACTCATTTTCTTTCCTCAAACTCCATCCATTATTTCTATTATTGCACTTGCAAGTATTATTTTGAAAAAATGGGTTGCTAAATTACATGAACTCCACGTCTATTTTCAATTAGATCTTCATCTTTATTTTTATTTAATTTTTCAATTTTTTGATTATAAGTATCAAATTGATTATTTCAAATTAAGTTTTTATTTAGGTTTTATTTTAACATTTTAGAATTCAATTGGGTTTACTATATAAATTAGTTTAAGGGAAAATGCAACAAAAAAAGTACTTTGTGTGGGTTTAGTACCTTATGACATTTTTGTTGCAAGAAAAATACCTCAACTCAACTGGTAAAATTTGTGTTTTTGTGGTCACTAGTGCTATAGACATTCACATTATTCCATTTAGTCATTTATTAGGCATGTTGCTTCTTTAAAAGGTAAAACATGAACTTAGAGTCTCTTCCAGTCCATGGCCACTACCCCTTCTTCACCAACACAACCACCACCACTAATAACATCACAAAATCCACTTTATCATCGCTAGTTTAGAGGGGGTATATTCTGACAGACCATTCAGACAGACTACCAAGGTTACTTCTTTATTCTATCTAACACTACCCCTTTTTTATTTCGGTCTTTCTAATAACTAGTGTTACACCCGTGCCTTGAAGGCACGGGCAAAAGACTTTGAGAAATAAAAGAAAAATGAATAGCTATAAATGTAATTAAAAATTGGTAAACATTAAATTAATAGTATAATTACAAATTTTGAAAAATTTCTTTGTAAACAACATTTGTTGTTTCATCGACAGTTTTTCCTTCTTCATTACAGATTCATTTGGGTTTCCAATGGCAGAAATCTCTTGAAAAGACATCAAGTTAAATAATGTCTTTGTACGAAAGTTTTTGTCCTTTACTCCAAAGATAAATGTAGAGTCTAAAAACACGAGTTTGTATCGATAAGCCACAATTTTGAATCTCCGACCAGCATCGGCAACAATAAGATTAGAGATTATATTCAGTTGTCCCCCATGCAATTTTTTTTAAAACTTGCTTATCAATTTGGTAGGAGCTGTTGCTTGTATTCCTTCTCCCTAGAAAAAAAAATAGTTTTCATTTAGTAAAAGTAGACATATAAAAAACTTCACCATAAAAAATAAATCAAAGCAGGTAATACTATTTTAGTGCTTACCTCTGAATCTACAAGAATAAACTCAAAAATATTAGGTAACTTCAAAATGTCATCATATTCTACTTCCCACTTGCGTGCAACAAATACCTTCACACTCCGGTCAGATCGACCCTTCTTTAGTTTACGAAAGAGACTTCTTTTCATTTTCATTTTGTGTTTTTACTTGAAGAAGAATCTATGTTTACAAAGTGAACATGCAATATAAAGACATATTGCTTTTATTCTAAATAAAAAAAAACCTTTCATATACCAATAAGTAAGAATTAAATGTGTATTATTCTAGATTACATTTTTATTTAACCAATGTGTATCGTTACCAATGTAACATTAAATATAGAATATGAAAAGTTATAAAATCATAATTACATATACATGAATTTATTATAAGTTTGCACACACATTTTCTTGATTGTAGTTTGCTTTCAATGTTTGTGTTTGAATTTGCCTAATAAATGGGATGTATAATGTGAACATTAATTTGGTTACATGTTTTCGAGGTTATTTATTTTTTATTCAAATTTATCTCTTAATTCTTAGATTTTGATTCAAAACAAACTCTAAGTAAAAAAAAAATGTATAACTTAATTTTCTTTAACGTATTTTTTTTTTTTTGTTATAGTTTATTCCAAACTTATTTTGTATGAGTAACTAATGTTCAATTTTATTAAATATAGAATATGAAAAGTTATGAAATCATGATTACAGATACATGAATTTATTATAAGCATGCATACACATTTCTTGATTGTAGTTTGCTTTCAATGTTTGTTTTTAAATCTGCTTAATAAATGGGATTTATAATTAGACGTGTCCATGTCGGTTAACCGCCGGTTAACCGGTTATAACCGCCGGTTAATTTTACCGGTAATCCCTAACCGTGGAGTAACCTTCTAACCACCACATCCGGTTACGGTTATCCGGTTAACGGTTAAACCGGTTAAGCCGGTTTTGCCGGTTAACCCGGTTATGAGACTTTTTCAATTATTTATTTTTTTTATTTTAAAAAGAAACAGTTTTTTATGATTTTGTTAGAAAACTGACTAAAAATCATTAAGAAACTAACTGAAAATGAAATAAAAACACCAATTTTGTTAGAAAACTAACTGAAATCGTTAAAAAACTGACTGAAATTGTTAAAAAAAACTGACTGTAATTCTTAAAACTAACTCGAAAATGGTAAGAAACTGACGGTTAGTATAGCCGGTTGAACCGGCGGTTAGCTTCCCGGTTATAACCGCCGGTTGACGGTTATCAAAATGGACTAACCTTAACCGAACCTTGAAAATACGGTTGACGGTTGAGACGGTTCACGGTTAACCGGTTAGCCGGGTTTGACCGGTTTTGAACGGTTAAAAAATCTCCGGTTAGCCGGTTCCGGTTAGATTTTGGACACGTCTATTTATAATTAGGACATTAATTTGGTTACATTTTTCGAGGTAATTTTTTTTATTCAATTTTATCTCTTAATTCTTAGATTCTGATTCAAAACAACTCTACATGTATAACATAATTTTTTTAACATAAATTTTTTTTTTTTTTGTTATAGTTTATTTCAAATTTATTTTGCATGAGTAATTAATGTTCAATTTTATTAAAACAAATGTTTAGAGTAAACTTTAAATTACAATCGAACATTATTAGCTTAGTCAAAAAAAATTGGCATTTAAAAATAAAGTTAAAACAATTTACTCTTAAATTAAATTTTTTATTTAATTATATTTAAGAATAATTTATAAAAAAGTTTTGTCGTTTATGGAAAAAAATTAAAATATAAAATTTCATTTTAACATTCTGAAAAAAATCCATGGGGGCGGACATCAAATTGGTTACGTGTTTCAAGGCAATTTTTATTACTGATTATTTTCTTAAATCTATCTATGTACTCTTCGAATTAAATTAAATCTATCTATCTACTCTCCAAATTTTGAACTTACATTTAAGTTCACTAACATGTCTTCAACAAAACACCAACTTGATATCAAATTTAAACTGATTAAAACATCTAAAATTCTAAATAAACTATATAACTATTTCCACCCTAGTACACAAGTAAAAGATGACATCAATTATAATCTCTTCATGACTATTTCCACCTTAGGCACCTTTTCTTTAAACCAATTGCAATCCCTTCTTTCAGTTGACTTCATCTTTGTATCTTCCATTGGAGTGGTTGATGTAATTTTTCTGCCAAAAATTAAAGTGACAAAATGATTTCAGAAAAAGGAAATGCTAATACATTAACTATAATATATAATGGAATGATATAATATATTTAATATTTATTGCATTACCTTTCTTGAAAACCTGTAATCTTAGACACCTTGACTTTGATTAGAATTTCTGAAGCTTGAAATGTGTTGAAAATAGTTATTTCACCTTTGTACAATTTGCATGATACCATCTTCCCTTTGCATAAAATATCATAATAACAAATATTCAATAATAAAATTAAGAAAAAAAAAGTAAAAAAAAATATGCGATGAAAATATATTAATTGGATGTTTTCTAAACTTATTTCCAACATCTTAACCTCCCTTCCATTAAATTCGTCATCCTGTGTAGTGTATGTACTTACAACCCTCCCTATGACATCTGTTAGAAAAGTAGAGTAGTTAAAAGATATGACAAGAAGAAATTGAAAGAATAGTAAAATTTTATATCAAAATTTAGATAACATTGAATGAAAACATGTTTACCAGTTAAAATGCTTTCATCAACAACATCAACATTATAAAGATCATGATAGCTTTCGAAGGCTCGAGTTCACGGATGTAGAATAATGATGACGGCATTTTCGTTCAAAGTGTTGTTGTATGTAAGTTCAATTGAGTGGGTTTGTTTTGGGATGACTATATTTATAGTGCATTCATGGTTGTTCAAATAACAAAGCTAGATGAATGTATCTAGCAAGAAAGGGGTGCCCTTTCATTTTTCTTTTATTCTTGTTAAGTGATTTTTCATATGTCTTCCCAACTGTTATCCATTATATTGTATCGGTAATCATAGATAGAATTGAAGATCATTAAATGTATACATTCCCCACTCTCTTTGGTTAATGAAGGGGCTCTTTGGTTAATTAAAAATGAAGGCGCCCTTTCATTTTTCCTTTATTCTTGTTAAGTGATTTTTCATATGTCTTCCCAACTATTATTCATTATATTGCATCGGTAATCATAAATAGAATTGAAGATCATTAGTTGCACATATTCCTCACTCTCTTTGGTTAATGAAGAGGCTCTTTAGTTAATTATAAATGAAATGGATCTTTGCTTAATTATAAATGTTGTTTCCAAAAAGCTGCTATTAAATAGACAAAATAAATGCGATCTCCAAAGTGGGTGCTAAAAAATGAGCGGGAAAAGGGATTGTGTTAAGTTTACTTGATCTTCGAAGGCTCGAGTTCACGGATGTAGGATAATGATGAAGTCATTTTCGTTGAAAGTATTGTTGTATGTAAGTTCAATTGAAAAGGGTGTGTTTTGGGATGACTATATTTATAGTGTATTTATGGTTGTTCAAAGAACAAAGCTATATGAATGTTTCTAGGAACAAAGAGGTGCCCTTTCATTTTTCCTTTATCCATGTTTTGTGATTTTCATATTCCCCCCAAGCTGTTATTCATTAACGCTTGATGAAGGTGCATGAAGGGTCTCTTTGGTGTATTATAGTGTTGTCCTTATAATTATGTAATATGTACACTACTGCCATTAAATATGGCCATAATTTTTTTTAAAAGTAATAATTTTCGAAAAATGAATTAGGAATAAAGGGGTCCCCTTTCATTTTTCATTTATCCATGTTTTGTGATTTTCATATTTCCCTCCGCTGTTATTAATTAACACTTGAAGCAGGTGCATGAATGGTCTCTTTGGTGTATGACAAATTCTTCCGTGCGGCTGTTGTACGGCGTGCGGCGGGCCGACCCACCCCGCCCGACCCGCATTTCTTCCAGCCACAGAGCGACACGTGGTGCGCTGTGAGCCACTCGCTGGTTCACCCAGCCACGCGCTGCCACGTGTCCTCCTTTAAAAAAAAAAGTCAAAAACTTTAAAATGCTATATCTTGAGATTTATAACTCAGAAAAATAAAATAAAAATACCGTTGTGTTCGTCTCGTCGAGACGAAGAAAACTACATAGGTCATGATATGGTTTGATTTTTTTGAAAAAAAACATACTTTTTAAGACACAAAAAAAATTGATCTGCTTGTCAGCTCAAATGTAACACTCTGTTCTGATAAAAGCAACACTTTTATCTTCAAAAAGTAACACTTTCTACTGTTAAATGTAACAGCAGTTTTTACAAAAAAAAATTGGGTTTGCATTTCAATTGTTACTTTCTCAATAAAAAATTGTTACATTTCATATATAATGTTACATTTAAGAATGTAAAATGTTACAATTGAGAAAAAAAATGTTACATTCATTTTTTATAAAATGTAACATTAGTTTAGTTGTCAATCCTATGTTAATGTTGGGGGAAAAAAGTGTTACATTTGAAAAAATGAGTGTTACATTCTTTTAGAACAAGTGTTACATTAGTTTAGTTGTTAATCTTTATGTTATCTTTATTTATTGCAGCAAAATTGTGGTACATTTGTTTGTTAAAAAAGTGTTACATTTGAATAAAAAATGTGTTACATTTCGTTATAATAAGTGTTACTTTTTGTTGGAGGAAAAAAGTTAGGTCGGCAAAAAAAAAAAAAAAATGGCTCGGCTCGGCTCGGCGCCGCCGCACGGCGTGTGGCCGTTGTACGCGAGACAGGCTCTTGGTGTATTATAAATGTTGTACCACAACAATTAATACATGGGTATTATGAGAATAATTGTTCTTTACCGTGGTGTATTGTAAATTTCGAGACTTTATTTAATAGTTAAGCATGTGTCAAACATACATTTAATGATAATTTATTTTTTTAATCAAATTATGCTTTAATGATGTTCCATTAAAAGTTACTATTTATAGATATGAAGTTTAGGCGCCAAAATTCCATCTATAGTAAGTGTGTTAAGTGAACTTCTGCCATTATAAAGATATAGATTTGTCAATTTTGGCAACGCGCTGATTTACTGGACAGTGGATAGAGAGAGGTTGATTTGCAAGTTTTTACTCAAAATATTTAAGATTTCATAATAAAGAAATAGATTTTTGAGGTGGATTTTGTGATGTTATTGGTGGTGGTGGTGGTGGTGGTTGCACGTGTTGGTGAGGAAGGCATGGAAAGCAAAGAATAAAGGAAGAAGATGGGGATTGGGGTATTTTGCCTCTAAATTTTTACTTTGCTCCTTAAAAAAAAAAGTCACATGCATGGCACATGACGTATTCAATGGAAAAAAAAAAAGTAGATGTCACTAGTGCCCAGTTAGGTACTTTTTTGCATTTTTTTTCATTAATTTATACTCCCTCCGTCCCATTTCAATGGGCACAAAGTGGCTCTCGCACGGGAATTAAGAAAAGTATAAATGTTGTGAGTATGAAAAGTGAGTGGGAGAGAGAAAGTGTAAATGTTGTGAGTGTAAAAGAAAAGTAGGAGAGAGAATGAGTGGGATAAATAGTAAAGATTCTTTCCATTTTTAGTAATGTGCTCATTGTAATGGGACGCCCAAAATGGAAGTTTGTGCCCATTGTAATGGGACGGAGGGAGTATATAGAAGTGTTTGACTTGTGTTCCAAATTTCTCTTGATTGTCAGTTTCCTAATATTTTTTAGTTAACAGATGATTCAAATATGAAAATATTTATCTTATCGCCCTGCCTCACTTCACTCCCTCTCACGCATGCACACACTTGGTGAACGAATTTATAATATTTAGATCTATAATATTTATCACACACCACACCCTTATTGAACAAAATTTATGGTATTTAGATCGATAATACTTATGGCGTCGCACCCTGCATCACTGCACTCCCTCTCATAAACACTGAATGTGTATGTGGGCTTACGCCTCGAAAAGTTTCATCATCCATGAAAAACTGACTTTGGGCGCTCAGAAAGTTTCACAATTCAGTCGCTGGCTCTAGTAGCATACAAGGCGACGCGTGCCTAAGCAGATTGCTACCCCATCACCTAGCAGATTGATCAACAGTTGCAAACTAAGTTTTGCATCCAAGACATTTTATCAAAACACGTTAAAAAAAAACACTCATGTGCAATTCGACAGCACAAGCCCCAAATACGCATAATATACCATACTTGGTCTAACATAGTAAGAAAATACAGATTAATATTTCACAGTAATAGTAAAAGAGGAATTCACATTAACTCCTCCGTCTTGAGGTCGTGTTAAAATAAAAGAAAAATAAACATAATTTTCTGGTACAAACAAACGGCAGCTTTTCATCATCAAGCAACGTATTAGTAATAATCAGACCAACTTCAGAACCGGTCATATTTTGTTACAGATCCAAATAGTAATTTTAGGGTTCTTCTTCGTGCCGCTTCTTCTTCAACATGAATAGAATACCAAAGCAAAGTTTTAATTTGTTTGCATACTATTATTAGCATGGTACTTCTCCAAATCATCATCAAGATCTTTAGCCGACACCTCAACCTTGTCCCCACGACCTTTGCCACGTGGCCCACGTCCTCGACCTCTCGTGGGAGGGTCACCGCCTCTAAGTCTCCCCATTACTCCACCTCTCCTTTGACCACTGTCTCGTTATATCAATAGAAAGAAAGACACCCATCAGTAAACAAGCCTTCTCACAAGGAATCAAATGGAAAAGGCAAAACTTTTGAATGAATACACACAAAAAACCCACACACTCAGTGGCGGAGCTACAAATTTTGCTAAGGGGATCATGAATGGTTGGGGAATAAAAGGTACACTTATTATAAAGAAATTTGGGATAAAATCAAAATCATATTGAAGTACAAATTTTTCTCCATAAATCAAGGGGGTCAAACTTAACAAAAATGATAGATATAATGCACTTTTTACAAATTTAAGGTACTAAAATGACAATTCCCAAAAAATCATGGGGTCGAGTGACCCCATTGTTATAGGGTGGCTGCACACAATTTCAGTAAACACTACCTCTGTCCCAAAATGAATTCTGAAATTGCTCTTGATCAAGAGCAACTCCTATGAGCTGACCGAATTATATTATTGACTAGATAGTTCAATTTTTAAAGATATAGATATGAGTGTAGAGAGTTAATCGACATTCTTCTATCAAACTTTTCACATGTTCTTGACCTTGGGTTTTGGAGACTCTGAGTCCTTGAGAGATCTTTCCTTCCTCCCAAATCCTTTATTTGACAAGTCAATGTATATTTTGCTCTTCAAGGCACATGTTTGTTCTCAATATAATTTTTTTCTTTTATTTCCTTTAGAAATGCATTATTTCCATTCAACCAATCTTATCGAATATCGCATAATGAGTTTCTAGGGTAGCATACAAACACTAAATTTTACAGAGAATAAAACTAGCGTGCTTCTAAAGAAAACAAGGGATGACGGTAAAAAATTGAACAGAGCCACTGACTTGGAGGGAGATTTTTACTAACGTGGACATTAGATAATCAAAGTCATCCATTAATTCTTACAACTCCATCCCTTTTTTCATTAATTGAAAAAAGAAGTGGAAGTACGATACTATATTTTCCATATTAGAAGTAACGCTAGTTTACTCATCAATTATGCTACCATATAAGGGCGTTAACCATTTCAAATATTACCACATATATTATCAAGGGGCATGGCCTACAAAAGAAAGTATTATTATGGAGGTCAAGTGGCCATGATTTCTTTCAAAGACCAATCAGCAAGTCACTCCAACTTTTATCCGGTATTATCAATATCGTAATCCTAGATCTAACAAAATATCTACACCGTAAATGGAAAAGGAACAAGTATCCTCAACTTGAAGTACAACAATTAGCAAGAAAAAACATTTTCTGCTTGATACATTCAAATACTAAAAAATAAATAACAAATAAATATAGCGAAAGAAAAATACCTTCTGGGAGCAACATTTCGATACATGTGGTTGGTAGCTGGAGGTGCCACAGCAGTTTGAGCCTTTGTTCCCACGATTTCAATTTTCATAGGCTTTCCATCTAGTTGAACATTGTTGTATTTCTTGATAGCGACCTCCGCATCTCTTCGGCGGGAGTATACTACTTCAGCCGTTTCCTAAGAGAAACATTAACTCAACCAAGGCAGATGAAGACAAAACTTACTCGAACGGGTGGTAATTTAACTCCAAACTTGTGTAATACCTTTGATCTGCCACTCCTGTCATAGTGAATCATAACTCGTTTTACATCACCGACCTCCCGGAAGAGCTCCTACACAACATTAACATTTTTTAAGCATGTGCGTAACCATTAGAATCTCAGCAAACACAGGGTAAATAAGAAAAATGGATGGCCCATTGTTGCAGGTCCTAGGTATCTGATGTAGGCAATCTTACTCCTATCCATTAGGTAGAGAGTGTGAAACTTAAAAAGTACTCATGTTTATATTAACAAGACGAGTATAGTAAAAAGGTGGATGTAAATATGAATACTAGGTAAAACTAGACAAGAGATAGTTTCTAATGACAAGGTAAAAATTACCCTAATAGCAGGTATAAAGGATATAGCATTTACTGCACTATTTAGGAAATGTGATAGTATCAATATCAACAAGCCAAAAACTAGGGGAAGACCAATGCAAATATATACATTGGCAATAAAGAAAAGCTTAAATCGAGTGAAGAACTTGCTACAAACCGAAAAGAATTCAAGAAACCTACACATTTGATTGGGAGTAAAGCTAAGTTGAGTCATACACAACAGTTTCTCTTTAAAGTGAAAATACATTGAAGAACAAATCAAAAGGGGGAAATAAATAATACCCTACCTAGTTCATAATGGTGCAAGTGCACCTAATATTTCCTGCATCTAATAGAAAAGCTAAAGTTAATTATATATGCACAGAGTGCACCCAATAATCATGTAATTCATCGAGCTCTATGATGCAATGCTTTTAACCTTAGGGCTGTGAGTTCATGTTCCATAGTTTTTTTTTTTTTTTTTACAATTACATTTTTGAAGCTTTCTAGTGTAATTTCTGCACCCAAATACAAAAACTCTTGGGTCCACCACTTAATACCCAAATTATTATTATTAGTGGTATAACAAGGGCAAACTCTTAGGAGATTACAAAACCTTAACCCTCACCGGTTACAACCTAACCTATCCACTCCGAAGGCTCGAAGCACGTGAAATATGGCACATGGCACACATTTTTAGACCTCACTCAAAATGTAAACAAGGCCCAATTACCAAATATTCAAGTAATGAATGCAGCAATTGCACGCATAAAAGACCAGTGCTAAATGCATCATCACAAAGACTAAATTCTTCACAGAAACACAAATGTGAAAACTGCATCTAGTTATATAACGCTAATTTATCATTTGCGGATCATCAACTTTAATACTCACTCCGTCCCAGCTCAAATTGCAAATAACAAAAAAAGGTTGTGCACGGAAATTATGGAGAGGTATATAGTAATATGGTGTTGTGAGTATGTATATTAGGGTAGAGATTATTAGTGGAATAGGGAATAGTAAGTGGGTTGGTTGATGTGAGTATGACAAGTGGGTCCCATCGATTAAAAATATTATTAATTTTCCATTTTGGGCTTTTGCAATTTTAAATGGGACACCTAAATGGCAAATTTTGCAATTTCAAATGGGACGGAGGGAGTATGCACAGTTCACGCGATTACCCAATTAACATTGCAAGAAGAACCATGGTAATGCCTTTGTCATGGAACTCAAAACGTTATTCTCCTTAAGAAAATTTATGACGAAAACAAAAAAAAAAAAAATAATAGGAATGGCAATCTCGTCATTATCTGCATATATCTAACGGCTCTAACCAACAGACCACTAAGGGATAGTGGACTATTTCCATAATGTACTAACGTTAACCTTCATAGTTCATGCATCATGTGGGTATTTTATCATGGCCATCACTCTGTGCAAGCTAAACTTTCACAATGACTTTGTACATACCCAGAGCTTCCCAGTAATAAGAAAGCAAAAATATGGACTTAACCAAATTGGCAGAAAATAATACAAGATGACCACAAGGAAAAAACATCTACTTTGAACTTAAAAGTACCAGCTAAAACTGCCTCAAATTCTTACCTTGATGTCGTCAGAAGAAACCCCAAAATCCAAGTTAGATATCAGAAGCTTTGTGCCAGTCTCTATCGATGATAATCTCTCCGATCGTACAGGGTGTACCCCCGCATCGCCTTCAAACATATCATGTCCCCATGTTGTATCCGGTGCTTCAACCTGTATGTGCAGAGAAATCATTTCAGAATTACCTGACACAGCTAATAAGTAGCAATTATCACTGCTACCAAAAATCTAATTTAAATAATGCAAAACACGCCCACTAGTATATGAACACTATAACCTCCTCTAATCCCTTACCCACACATAGAGATCATTTACAAGTATGCTACGTAGACACAGTCAATCACCACCATTCTCCATTGTTTCGCAAACCCACAAATATATATTTTTTACACTGTACAAGGAAAACTTCTATGATATTAACACTACTCTCACACACAGACATAACCCCCCATCCCACCCACCCCCGCGCAAACCACCATCCTCGTTGTTTACAGACACCCAGCAAAGAAAAAGAAAACAAATCAAACTCAATAAGCCAATGTGCACTGCCCTGTAACCCACCTACAACACACATGTAACAGGCTGGCTTGCGTGAATCGGTTTTGCAATTTGAAACTGAAATATGTATCTAGAAATTCAGGTAAGCAAAATAGCAGCAACGAAATGATAAGTAAATAGGGTAAATTCTACTAACAACAACTACTACAACCCTTTCCATTTGAATAAAACTATTTAATAACCACAAGCACCCATCGTCAAGTCCCGGACAACACACGGGTCAAACACAGTCAAATCACTACTATTCCGTTGTTTCCACAAAGATGCCAAGAGTTTCAAACTAAATCAACTAACACACTGATATTATTGAAAGATGAGCCAATCCACACTCTGAAAAAACCCTCAAATCACAATATACAATTTAAACTAACAACCCACCATTCTATTAATTTTCAGAAACTGCCAGCAAACAAATTAAATAAAGCAAAACACACTTCCAGCATCCCCACGCACAAAACAACACAACCCACATAGCTAAGGTAAAGAGGGTGCAATTCACTGACCTTTCCAGCAGTATATGGAGTGCTACGGCCGGCGCTGCGATTGGAGGACCGACGAACAGGTCCCGGTCCGGAATTGCGAGCTCTGGGTCTAGGGTTAGAGTTAGACCCTCCTCCTCCTCCTCCTCCTCCTCCTCCTCCTCGTTTGGATTTCTTGTTCATCTTTATCATATCGTCCAGAGACATGTCCAGATTTGACATTTTTCCGCAAACGGAAACAAACCCTAGAGCTAAATTATGTGAGGGGAATCAAAGATTGGGGTTTGGGGGTTTAGATGAGATTGGGAGCGATTTTGGTCAGTTTGATTTTCTGGTACTTGGCTGATCGATTGAATCAAACATATGCGATGATGTCAATTTCAATTGTTGACACTTTACCGCCTTTAAATATACAATTTTTCCAAATTGGTCCCTAAGTCAATTGCTGACAAATTTAAACATTTATTTCGGAACAGTGAGAATAATTGCCTTTTCTCCAACAAGGATTTCCAATATTAAGCAAAATTACTAACATTATATTACCTCTTAAATAACCAAAAATACTCTATCCATTGCAAATGATCTGTCAATTTTGTTATACTCCTTCCGTCCCAGTTTAAGGTTTCTTACTTTCCTTTTTGGTATGTCCCAACTTAATGTCCTTAGTTGCTTTATTCCTTAAATGGCAAATTATGAATAGTGTTTTGGACAATCTTTCCTCATAAAGTTCATATATTACAAAAAAATCATCACTCACCCATCTACTTTTCACCCACTTGCTTTAAGAATGGACAATTATATCCTTCATACACTAGCGTGAGAGTCAAACTAAGAACCTTAAACCGGGACGGAAGGAGTAATTATCGATAAATAAATGGAAATCGTTTTGGAAGAGATTACTTATTTCTCAAGATGTAATTTAACGCAATAGGTTGTAAATATGATAGTAAGACACTTCTCTCTCTCTCTCTCTCTCTCTATATATATATATATATATATATATTTGTGTGTGTGTGTGTGTGTGTGTATATAGGTAGGTTCTCAAATGAGAACCACAGTTGCGTGAGAACCAAGCATAACCATTAGATTAGAATCAAAATCAAGGGTCCAGATTATAGATACATTGAATACACTTGGATACAATACGTAAATTTTGATATTGCACTTGGATACAGTAGCTAAATTGTTTAGCTACTGTATCCAAGTGCAATATCAAATTTACGTATTGTATCCAAGTGTATTCAATGTATCTATAATCTGGACCCTTGATTTTGATTCTAATCTAATGGTTATGCTTGGTTCTCACGCAACTGTGGTTCTCATTTGAGAACCTACCTACCTATATATATATATATATATAATAGTATACTGAAAATAGACTCCCGCAAAAACATGATTTATATAAAAAGAAGATTCATTCATGGAAAACTCTTTAGTTTAATTGAGAAACATTGAACTGCAATTATGTTGAATTGAAGAAGGTTTTGTAAGTTCAACTCAGTTAAATTAAAAACGTCGGATTAGTCTACACTACATAGCATTTTGTGAAGAAAATATGAACAGCCTATAATTAATGATAAACCAAAAAGTTGCTTTGATTGATTTTTGACAGTTATTATGAACTAACGTTGTAGTTTTTCTACTTATGCTCCCTCTTCTTTACATCTCATGCTCCCTCCTCCACACGGCACGTAAACATCGCCGCCTCAACATTTTGGCCCCTATCATCCTCCTCCACCAGCTCTTCCAACCACTTTATTCACTTAAGAGTTATGATCATTCCCAACAACAAAATGATTTATTCTTCCAACAAAATGATTATAGGTACATTGAATACACTTGGATACAATACATAAATTTTGATATTGCACTTGGATACAGTAGCTAAATTGTTTAGCTACTGTATCCAATTGCAACATCAAAATTTATGTATTGTATTCAAGTGTATCAAATGTATCTATAATCTGGACACTTGATTTTGATTCTAATCTAATGGTTAAGCTTGGTTCTCACGCAACTGTGGTTCTCATTTGAGCACCTACCTATATATATATATATATATATATATATAATAGTATACTGAAAATAGACTCCCGCAAAAACATGATTTATATAAAAAGAAGATTCATTCATGGAATACTCTTTAGTTTAATTGAGAAACATTGAACTGCAATTATGTTGAATTGAAGAAGGTTTTGTAAGTTCAACTCAGTTAAATTAAAAACGTCGGATTAGTCTACACTACATAGCATTTTGTGAAGAAAATATGAACAGCCTATAATTAATGATAAACCAAAAAGTTGCTTTGACTGATTTTTGACAGTTATTATGAACTAACGTTGTAGTTTTTCTACTTATGCTCCCTCTTCTTTACATCTCATGCTCCCTCCTCCACACGGCACGTAAACATCGCCGCCTCAACATTTTGGCCCCTATCATCCTCCTCCACCAGCTTTTCCAACCACTTTATTCACTTAAGAGTTATGATCATTCCCAACAACAAAATGATTTATTCTTGCTCTAACATCCATTCATCCACGCTTACCCTCAATGCTAGTGTTATATCTCCCTCCCTCATCTCATATTTATGACTAATCTTTAAGACACAACTTAAGAACATTTTCTCAATATCTCACCCAAATAAATCTCTTTTTCCATTTCCTCCTTTATCACTATGTTAAAACCAAACCTTAAAATATCGCCCTTTCTTCCCTTTCCTTATTAACATAGACCATCCAAATCTTAATATATTCAACCTTGCCATCAACTTTACCACATTATTTACACATGGCCCCGAACTCTCATAATATTCGACCCTGCAACTCAACTACTTAAATTATGCAAATGAACCCAACAAATAAATGATTGTTTACTTTTTCGTTAGTTGATTCCAAAATCTCCTTTGTACCCTCATAAAAATGAGAAATCTTAACTACAATTTTAGGTTTTGATCTAATATTTTGGTAAAATTTGCAAGTTTTTAACTTTAACGGGTAGTCAATATTTTTTTTACATGTGAATTTAAATTATAATGTAATAAATTTTAAGTTAAATTACCATTATTGTAGTTATGTTTGTAAACATTTTAAATTATAATTAATGAGTTGTAAATATAAAACTGCAACATGCAATTTTAAAAAAATCATTTGCAATTTGCAATTTTGTTTTTAGAAAAATAATAGTTTTAAAATTGTAACTTACAATTAAAAATTGAATATTGGTTCTTATAATATTGTTGTGTATAAAAATATTAAATTACCAATCGGAGAAGTTTATATATTAAATTTTTTATATGTAACAAATTTTTAACACCAATATGTACTATTGATTTTTTTAAAATATATTTATATAAAATTAAATTGACTTTCTATTAAAGATGATAATTTCCCAATTTTATCAAAACAAAATTATTACACAGTCAAACTTAAATCTGCAGTTCAACTTTCTCATATTTATTGCGTATATACTAAAATTAAATTTATAGCCAACAATTTACAATTCAAACGTGCAATCAATTTTCGCTCTCTTGAGGGTCTAAATGAGATTTTGAAACTAATTAACGAGAAAAGTTAATGGTCATGCATTTGGCGGGTTCGTTTGAAATTCTAGTAAGTTGAGTGGCATTGTTTAATGTTTTAAAGTTCAGAACAAAGTTGAATATTTGAAATTCAAATGATCTGTGTGGATAATATGCTAAAATTTAGTGATTTAAATGATAGTCTTGCCTCTACAGGTGCAAATAACAACACTTTTTTTTTTTTTACCAAACGCCGCATCTTTAACGTTAGAGCCAGTTTTATGAAAAATATGTTTTACACAAAGAGGTATCTAAAACCTGTTTTACATTAAGAGTTTCTGTTTTTTACATTAAGGGATGAAAACAAATTTTGCACTAAAGCGAGTGTAAAACAAGTTTTTTTTTTTTTTTTGAGATAATCACTATCATTAATTTTCTGCTCAATAATATGCTCTCTCCGTCCCAGAAAGATAGTCCCCCTTTTTTTTTTGTTACTACGAGGGAACTTTGAGTAATTATAAAGGCTACTTATAATTATGTTAATGTGAATTTAAAAATTGGCATAATAGTATTTATAATATTGTATCAAGAACAATTTTAAAATTTTTATTAAAATAATTAAAAGTAACCTTAATTATTGCTCAAAGTTCCTTCATAATAACCACGAAAATATGGGGACTATCATTTTAAGATAAAGGGAGTAATTACCAAGATTTTCTCTACCGTTAGATTAGGGTGTTGTTATACACACCCGTAAAATTTATGTATAAACCCGTAATGATGTTTCTTACAAAAATGCCATTGATCCAAAAGTCATTAATAACCCTTATCAATTTCATGTGGGTTCTCCCTTCCTAAACCCAGGTTTCACACAAATGAATAAATTCTTCTCATCTTCTTCTCCTTCCTTCTATGGCAGCCTTCTCAAAAAAATGAAGAATGCTTTTCCTCCATATCTATCTACCATGGCAGCTTCGGTTTTCTCCCTCCCTATGTACCCAACTTTTGTGCTGCACTGTTGTCTCAGAACAAGCTGAATAAGACCAAATGTAAAAACACAGATCTGAATCCCTCGTTACAAGAAAGATCAACCACGATCTCTCCTTCATCTACGCCGACCATGCCACTTTCCGTTCATCTTACAAGCCGACATCATTCTTCGATCTGATACCACCCACACAGATCTTCAGTGTCCGTCTCTCTCTTTCCTCGATTGGGAAAGGGGGTTTTGTGGGGAAGAAGATGATAGGTGTCCAGAAGTTAGGGAGATGAAGAAATTTGGGAATGAAGATGAACTTGGCCGAAAATTTTGAAGGTGTTGGCCGGAATTTATGAGGATTGACGGAAATTTTGAAGGTGGCCGGATATAATGAAGGTGTGTGTTTTGGCCTTCTGGGTTTAAAAGGGTAAAAGAGGTAGAATGGAAAATTTGTGTTATGTTAAAGATGTTTGTTTGAGGTGTACTTATCATTACGGGTGTATTCATAAATTTTACGAATGTGTATAACAACACCCTTATATTATTTCTGTATACAATCATGCGCCGTCATGACTCGTGACTACCTAATTGGACCAAAAGATCAAATAAACAATTTCACCTAATTCCCAATTTAAAGAAAAAAGAAAAAAACTAATGCGTTCTCCACTAGAACAAGATAGAAAAACACAGAGACGGGAGAGAGAAAGAAAAAGGATTCTCCTTTGTGTTAATTTTTATTTTTATAATATTTTCCGGATCTCAAACTCTTATGTTCGTCTCCACCCATCGGCGCGCTTAAACCCTAACTCACAAATTTGCCCCCAAAGAGTTTTTTTTTTTTTTTTCCAATCTAACCCACCATCTCGCATAGATCTATCTATCCTTTTCTGGGTATTTGATTAAATCTGTTAATTTTTTTACAGAGGGGGTGTTTCTTATTTTTTCTGTGTATGGTCAAGATCGAAGAGCCTTTTTAGCTGGTAAGTTTTTGTTTATTAGTATTCTTCTACGCAGAACACATACATGTGTGTATGTTTTAGTGTTGTATACATGCAAGCGGTTAATGTTTGAACATGAGTTTCTTGTAAAGAGAAGATTTTACTCAGGTTTTTGGTAAATGTGAGAGGGGGAATGAGATGAAGGCGGATTTTTGTCAGTTGTCTTTTTTTTTTTTTTTTTTTTGGTAAATTGGTGGTTTGGTGGGAGGAAAGTCGTTGGGTGGAGATTTATTTTGGTTGCATTGCTTAAAATGAGCAAGTATTTTGCTGGGAATATGCTAATTTTTGTGGGTTCAGTCGTTATTTGTTGTTTTTTAGGTTTGAAGGTGCTTAGAAAAAGCTGAAGCTGGTTCTTGAACATAGTTGTCAAACGCGAAAGGCGAGAGGCGGGCGAAATGTACTTAGGAAAGGCGAAAAGCGAGGCGAGAGGCGGGCGGCATAAAGGCGAGCAAGGAGGAAAATAAAACTAAAAAATAGTAACCCGTGCTCTACACGTGCTTTGCACGAAATACTAATTTTCTATTTTTTTATTATTATTTTTCTCTTTTTATATTTTATATTCAATAAAGTAGCATAATATTTATTTGTAATATAAATATATTATATATAAAAAATAATTTTCTAATTATAGTTAACTAAAATAGTAACCATCATCTTAACTAATACTATTAATAGTAATAATTTGTCTATATTATAACTATCATAATTAACTAATACTATTAACAGTACTTATTAATATCTATAATAACTATTATAATTAACTAATTTTATTAATAACAATGATAACCTAATATAGTAACTATTATGATTAACTAATACTATTAATAGTAAAAATTAACATATATTGTAACTGTCATGATTAACTAATAATATTAATAGTAATAATTAACTTATAGAGTAACTATTATACTTAACTAATACTATTAGTAGTAATAGTTAAATTATATAGTAACTATTATTGTTAACTAATAATATTAATAATAATAGTTAACTAATATTGTTAACAAATACTATTAATAGTAATAGTTAACTAATATAGTAACTATTATAGTTAACTAATACTAACAATAGTAATAGTTAACTTGTATAGTACTCCCTCCGTTCCAATTTAAAGTTCTTAGTTTGATTTTGCACAGAGATTAAGAAAAAATAAATGATGTGAGTGTGAAAAGTAAAGTAGGAAAAAGAAAGTGGTAGGGAGTTTTTGTTGTGAGAATGACAAGTGGGTTCCATTGTCCATTTTAGGTAATAAAGTAAAGCAAGAACCCTAAATTGGGATGGACCAAAAAAGAAAGTAAGAACCTTAAAGCTGGACAGAGGGAGTAACTATTATAGTTAACTAATACAACAAAAGTAATAGTTAACTAGTATAGTACGCCCTCCGTCCCAATTTAAAGTTTTAGTTTGACTTTGCACGGAGATTAAGAAAAAATAAATGTTGTGAGTGTGAAAAGTAAAGTAGGAAAAAGAAAGTGGATAGGGAGTTTTTGTTGTGAAAATGACAAGTGGGTCCCATTGTCCATTTTAGGTAATAATGTAAAGTAAGAACCATAAATTGGGACAAACAAAAAAAGAAAGTAAGAACCTTAAAGCTGGACAGAGGGAGTAACTATTATTGTTAACTAATCTATATATTATATGAAAGCAGAAGCAATTCTAGGCACCACAGCCCGCCACGTGGCATTATGACGTGGAAAGCCACGTGGCGGCTTTCAAGCTCCCAGCAAAATTTTGTTGATTCTCAAAAAAAAAAAAAAACAGCCTAACAAGTTTATTTTAAAACCTTAACATGAATCTAGGAGTTTATTGATTTAATTGGTCGATTCAAATTTCAAAAATTTCATTTTAAGAAAGAATTGAATTTTAATTGCTATCCTAATTTAACCACAAATTTACAGTCATTTTAAATTGCAATTCAATCTAAACAAGAAAATAATATAATATTTGATTGTCTGTATTAAAATCAACGTTTGTTTAAATATCCTTCTTGATGATTCCAAAATTAAATTTATTTTTATTGTTCATAGAGTCATGGAAATGTATAAAGAGAATGATAGATGCAGAAGAAGTTCATTTGGAATTTGCAATTCAATCTAAATTATTAAGTGATGATTTAGTGTATTTTTAAATATTTATTTAATAGTTCTATTCTAACTTCTCCAAAAGCATCTCATTCTCAGTTAATTTTCCATTGATGACTTAAATATATTCTTTTGATTTGTATGCAGAAGAATATGATGAAGCTTGAAGATCGGCTCATGAATTTGATATGGATGGCAGGTTTATGTTTTAGAATACCAATAAGGAATGAGTCAAGTAATATATAACTATATTGTTTATGTTCATATTTATACCTAAATGACTACTAATTTCAACCTCTTCCTTGTATCTAATAATCTGCGTGAAGTCGATTTGGTTGAAATAAAATTGAAAATTCATTTTGGGACATAGTAAATAATAAAGATCAAAGCACTCTCTATACATACCAACATGTTTGGTATGAAATCTGTTTTTAAATATTATTTTATTATTAACTATTCATAACTAAAAATGCTTATAAAGTTAATTCCTCATGGCTTTAGAATTTGAGGGTGAGATATGATAAAGCGTGGTTCAATATGGTATTGTTTTGTGAAAACTTAAAACTAAAAAAACTCACAAATGGAGATAATAAATGATTAACATTGCAAAATCATTTTCATATTGGTACTAAGAAGAGTTTGAGGGCAATTATGTCAATATGTTGATTGATTCTCTAACATTTTATTGAGTTTAGTGGATAAAAATAATATGTAGGGGAGATAGCCCCTCCCTATAAATCTAGCAAATTTGTTGATGCCATGTTCAAAGCTACCAAAATAAATCAAAAGGTCAAACACACCACAAATTAATCTATACATTTGCTGTAATATCTCAAAAATCAAGTAGGCCAAGCATTAGTCTTATTTTGCTTTACCTCTCATACAAAAATAGTACTTCCTCTGTCCTAGAAAGATAGTCTTATTTTGACTTTTTATAGTAAACAAAAATGAATTTTGACCAAGCATTAGTGACGATTTATTCATTTAGTTAAAGTCTAAATTTTGTAATTGCTAAAATATTAAATGATTTATCAATAACAATTTTTAGAATTTCATTGCCTGTTTTGATTTGCACCAATGTTTGATCAAATTTATTTTTGTTGATCATAAAAAATTAAAATGAGACTATCTTTCTGGGACAGAGGGAGTAGAATTCTTTGATCATGAATTGTTGATTAAACATAATAATGTCCCTGAGAAAAAGAAGTTGACTTGGATATTGACAAGGTGGTCAGAGCTGATTCAGCTGTTAAGGAAGTTGACTTGGATATTAACAAGGTTGTCAAAGCTAATATTGTTACAGAGAATGAGCCCCTACCAAGAAGATCTGTGAATAGTGAATCGCCAAGTTGTTCTGAGAGTGTCGAAGGCAGTATTATTGGATTGGAGGATAGTGGAACTTCTCAAATGGAGAAACCTTTATTGAAGGTAAGATAATTTTCTTTATTTCGAATGATTATTGTGTTTATTTGTACAGTATGATGTTGATATTTCAACTGACCTTTTCTCTTTCTCCATACAACAACATTTGAATTTTATTCAAGATGTTCCGCCATCTGCAAGAAAGATAAATCAAGTACTTTCTTCCAATAGGTCAGTTTTTCGTAAATCATATAAAGTTTCAACTTCAGCAGCAACATTTGAAATTGACTCATGAATATAAAACACATGCCCCTTTTTTCCTGTTTCTGAGCGAGCAAGGCGTCCCTCTTTCATTTGATATCATCTTGATATTTTTTACCATTTGCTTATTGAACTACATTAACATCATAGGGTAAAGATCTTCATGTGGTGATTTTAGGTTTAGTTATTGAATTTTTCTGCTGACGGAAATAAATCGGTAACAAAATGGGCCGTTATCCCATCTGGATCTGCTGACTCAATGTCTAAAGGCGCGGCAACAGTGTGTTATTTTTGCACGTGCCCTCAAAAATCTTTCAACTATCTTCTAATTCGCTATTGTTATTGGCAGAGTATTGTTTCACGGATAGCAAATGATGATTGAGGTCGATCCTAGGAATTCGCTTTTGCTTAGCAATTATGCAAGTTCCTGAAAGAGGTAAGGCATCAAATTTTATTCCCATTTGGAGTATATGTTTAAATTTGTTATAGAAATGGATTTGTTCAAAGAATAATTTGGAGTCACTTTAAAGGAACTGCTTTTAGCGTTATCAAAATGGAGAAAGCATCTTCCGTTGTGTGTTTGTTTGTGTGTGTGTGCGCGCATGTGTTTCTGCCTTCAACAATAATTTTTTTGTAGATGCAAATTCTAACCTAATATTTATATGTTTTGTATAGTTAAATTCTGGTCTCAAGGCTTTTGAGATGCCAATAGAATTACTTTATTGACTGTAAATGAAATTTTGGCAGAAGTAACAATTTATGAGATTTAAACATGTGTGTCTATCAAACCTAATGAAAACAATATTTTGATCACCCAAGCTCTTTTCCTATTTTAATACTAAGTTATATTTAGTTTTTAAAACAGGTTCGTGGGGATTTTACTAAGGCTGAAGAATACTGCGGAAGAGCAATATTAGCTAATCTGAATGATGGAAATGTTCTCTCTTTATATGCCGATATAATCTGGTAAACTCATAAGGATGCCCGACGTGCTGAGAATTACTTCGATCGAGCAATACAAGCTGCTCCTGATGACTGGTATAACTTTAGTCAGTTGTTTGCTTCACTCTTTTCAATATCACCTCCAAAAATGCATTTTGAACTTCTTTTTTTTTTCTTTTTTTTTTTTCAGACACGGGAATTTAATCCATTTCAGTTCTCTGATCGATTTCAATCTCTCTCTGATGTTGGGGAATTGGGGGGATCACCGCATCCACTAGCCCATACTAGCATTCGTCAATATGAAGAAAACAATCAACACATGAATAATATGAAAGAACAAGAACACCATAATTTGTTAACCCGGTTCACCACCCCCACGTGGCTACATCCGGAGGCCCCAAGCCAAGATATCACTATAATAATATGTTGATTGTTTTACAGTTTACACATACACTCACACATATCTAGTATGTATACTCTTCCATGAACAACCCTCTCCTACATATTATTATCTCTCCCCATGAACACACAAACAGTATGACTATAGCCCGGTTGTAGGATCGCCCCCATGGCTCTCCTAGGCCCCCGGCCCCCTCCTACACATTATTTTGTGTTCTCTCTTGATATTATATCTCTCTATTTTTGGGTACACAATATTCTGAACGAAATCATGCTTATATAGGTGTACAAGGAAGCCCTAAGTCTATTTGGAAGAGATACAATCAAAATAGGAAACAAATCAGCAAACCAGATCTGACCCGGCAGTAGTGTGCAGTCGCCCACTTCCATGTGTGCGGCCGCCCACTTCTCCAGTTTAAGGCCCAGAACCTTTCAGGACCATTGGGCGGTCGCCCAGCTCCTCCCTGTGCGGCCACCCACTCCTCCGGCTGCTGTTTCCTTCTCCTTTTCGAACTCCTCTTCGACCATTCCACCCCCTTTGACTTAGACTCCTTTTCCCCCTTGGTTTCCCCTTATGTTTAGGACTCCAATCCCAACAATCTCCCACCTGGAGACTAAACCCATAAGCGTAGTAATCGTCCCATCAAGCTTCCACCACGAAGATGACCTCCTTCGAATATTGTAACAATGTGCACTAAACTTCTCCATTGTGTTGATGATAAGCCTCCACGCTCCACCATTACACCATGTTGAGTCTCCACGCTCCTCCACCATGAGCCTCCACGCCCAAGTAATAAGGCGAGTTGAAACCAAGCGACACTTCAACCTCTCCGTGTTAGATCCTTCTTGCCTCCCCAAATCAACTTATACCTTGATTTCTTTGCAAGACTAACTTCGCCTTCTCCCTCCTAAATCCACTCCCCTTGCAATGCTCCCCATGAAATTCGGACACACCTTGCTTCTTGCATTGTCTTCTTGTGGTCTTTTCTCGCTCTCTGTTAGATACTTGTGACTGTCTCCTTGCTGATCAGCTACACATTGTCACCTCTCCACCCTAACACACCGTTTATTGATGTCTCTCCCTTTTACACCAATAGGCCGGTCTTTACGCCTCTTGCTCCCACCTGGAACGAATTTGATGTTGTTGGTAGAGTACAACATCCTCCTAACCCCCATCCATCGTTTGCGAGAAGTCCTCCTCTTCCCACGTGGTCAAACCGGCTTATACCACTCACCTTTGCATCGTCGGTTGCTTACGCAAGTGCCTGATGCATTCCTCCTTTCTTTCATATTTTTCTCCAACCACCTTGACTGCCCCAAGATCCCTTGAACACCTCCAGATCCATCTTGATCTCTGCATCTCCAAATCCCACCTCGAATTTATGCAGATCTCATAAGAAACAAACGAACTTTTTGGACATTCTGATCTTCCGCACGATCGTTGACCTATTTGGCACATGTCTTGCTTCAACCATAAACCCTAGAGGCTCTCAGATCCCTGCACGTCTTCCACACGAAAAATCTGCACTGCACGAAATCTGCACGTGCGCTCCACCGAGCCTGCACGTGCATTGCACGAATTCTGCATGTGCGCTGCACGAAAATCTGTTGTCGCTTTTCTTCGCCTTGGATCTCCCCTAGATCTCGAACCAAAGCTCTTGATACCAGTTGTTGGGGAATTGGGGGGATCACCGCATCCACTAGCCCATACTAGCAGTCGTCAATATGAAGAAAACAATCAACACATGAATAATATGAAAGAACAAGAACACCATAATTTTTTAACCCGGTTCACCACCCCCACGTGGCTACATCCGAAGGCCCCAAGCCAAGATATCACTATAATAATATGTTGATTGTTTTACAGTTTACACATACACTCACACAGATCTAGTATGTATACTCTCCCATGAACAACCCTCTCCTACATATTATTATCTCTCCCCATGACACACAAACAGTATGACTATAGCCGGGTTGTAGGATCGCCCCCATGGCTCTCCTAGGCCCCCGACCCCCTCCTACACACTATTTTGTGTTCTCTCTTGATATCCTATCTCTCTCCTTTTGGGTACACAATATTCTGGATGAAAACATGCTTATATAGGTGTACAAGGAAGCCCTAAGTCTATTTGGAAGAGATACAATCAAAATAGGAAACAAATCAGCAAACCAGATCTGACCCGGCAGTAGTGTGCGGTTGCCCACTTCCATGTGTGCGGCCGCCCACTTCTCCAGTTTAAGGCCCAGAACCTTTCAGGACCATTGGGTGGTCGCCCAACTCCTTGCGGTCGCCCACTCCTCTGGCTGCTGTTTCCTTCTCCTTTTCGAACTCCTCTTCGACCCTTCCACCCCCTTTGACTTAGACTCATTTTCCCCCCTTTGTTTCCCCTTATGTTTAGGACTCCAATCCCAACATCTGATTCAACAAAGTTTGAACGATGGCTACAGCTAAGATTATTGGTTGTCTTGTTGGGGCATTTGTAGTTGCATTTGGAGCTGACCATATTATGTCCGACCGCAAGCTTTTTGGAGGTACCACCCCAATCACTGTTTTGATCAAGGAATAGTTGGCAGAGACGAACAAGAAGTTCCAGGCATGGCCATGCACTGCTGGCCCTCCACTTGTGATGAACCCCATTAGTTGTCAAAATTTCATTGTCAAGTCCCGTTTTGATTTTTGAAGCTCTGACCATTCTTCTTGAAAAATTTGTTAAGGTGGCATAAATTGTAGACAAGAATCAATGAATGCTCTTGGACTCAAATTACCGGTTTCTGTGGAACTTAAATAGTTGTTTTTTCTGGTGCACTTGGCTGCATTATAACTATTTTGCTTATTGGCAAAGATAATTGTAAGAAATATTGGTTCCTCTTATTATTATTCCATATTTTTGTTTTTAAAAAAAGAGGAAACTCATGCGGCTTTGGATATCTTAACAGCTCCTTTAATACTTAGAGCAAGATTAGCATATCCATGTATACAATTATGTTCTTTTGTAATAACTTTTCATTAAAAATTTATTCTATAATCAAAACAATTCAGTGTTACCAATTTTCTTTGACAATTTTGAATATATCGAGTATGGTTTGCCTTCTTTGTACTTCTTGGAAGGATTATTATGATTGTTCGTATTTCTAGTCCAAGAGCTCGCGGCAATCAGCGCAATGTATGTTGGCAACTGTGTGAAGAACAATTATGAGATGCCTCTCTTTTTTGGTACCCATCACAATGAAAATAAAATTTTTATGGGCCAAAGATTGATATCAATCGTTTCTCTCTCTCTCAGTATGAACATAACTTGCATCAATTTTTCTTAACAAATTAGCCTTATAATTCCCGTCGAATTTCGACGGGTTATTCACTAGTACTATTAATAGTAATAGTTAACTATAACTTGTATAGTAAATAGTTAACTAATATTATTAGTAGTAATAGTTAAATTATATCATAATCAGGGGCGGAACTTGCATGTAAATAGGGGGTGCCCGGTCAACCCAAATTTTTAATTTTTTTACTAAGTGCACCGCAAAAAATAATAATTAGAGTGGTAATTTAACTAAAAGGGATGTGAACTTAGTAGAAGGAAAATTTAACAACAACGCTGACATAAACGAAGCGGAGCCGCGGAGCCACGCATTCGCGAAATCAGGAAAAAAGAAAAAACACAAAACTTACCGACTGGTGTGGCGGCGACCTTTGCTCCGTGGACGAGAGAAAGAAAGAGCGCAGATCCGCCTCGATCTTCATCACCAAGCTTCTTAATCCTTTGCACAATGGCACGCTTCACTCTTGTAAGCATCCTCAAGTCTCTCATCTATTTTCTCTCTCCGAATTGAAGTAAATTGACATCTAGGGTTTGAATATAAATTTGGGGCTTTGATATTTCTTTTCAAATTTCATGGGTGATTTCAATATAATTGTTGATTAAATGTTTGAATTTAAATATATATATATATATATGTGTGTGTGTGTGTTTGAATGGTTATTCCATTGATGTTTTTTTAGGATTGTTGGTGTTTTTGGTTGATTATTGAATATGGACAAATTTCTTATCAAAAGGAAAAAAATTGAGGATGGTGAAACTAGTTTTGGGGTGGGTAATTCCTAGTCAACAATCAGTCCTTGTGATGGCTTCTGGTAGGAAAGAATTTGTTGATATGAGTACTCTTCCTTCGGATCCTGCATTTAGAAAAAGCATTTATGAAAACGCGTAAGGGACAGATTTGATTTGTTAGTTGCATTGTTTTCTTTTATGAGACAATTGTTTTGAACTTATGTACTCCCTCCGTTTCATGTGAATTGAGACCAAAAAAATGGGCACAATAATTAAGAGAAAGTAGTGAATGTGTGGTGGAAAATGAAGAGAGAGAATGAGTGGGGTAAATAGTAGTGTTGGTTGGATAAAGTGAGTGGTGGAAAATGAAGAGAGAGAATTAGTGGGGTTAAATGGGTGGGGTTGAGTGAATATAAAATATTAAAAAGTTTGCCATTTTGGGCAGTCTCAAGGTGAAACGGACGAAAAGGGAAATAAGTCTCAATTCACATGAAACGGAGAAAGTACTTAATTATGTACTTGAATATAATTGCGTTTTGAAATTTTTTGGTATGAAGTTATTTAGTGTAAATTGTGCACCCGGTGTTTGGAAATCCTAGATCCGCCACTGATCGTAACTATTATTATTAGCTAATAGTATTAGCTAATATTGGGAATATCATAGGTCACACATATTTAGGATGGTGATGATGTGGCTTCAAAACTAAAAATTCTAAAAGAAAAGGCGCATGAATTAAAATTACGAAGTTCAAATTAACAAAACAAGTACTAGTTTAAGCAAGTGAAATAAACTTAAGCCCTTAAATATTATCAAGAAAAGAAATCAAGCTCTAAAGTCATGCAAAAGTAAATGAAAATTTGTAAAACATGGGAAAAAGAAAAGAAAAGAAGAGATAAAAAATGCAAAAGGGCGAGAGGCGGGCGGGTAAAAGGCGAGCAAGGCGAACGCCTTGTGAAAAAAGGCGTACATCCGCCTGCCTGGCTACAAAAAGGCGACCGACCCCCCAAGGCGCCAAAAAGGCGAGGCGGGCGGTCGCCTTTGACAACTATGTTCTTGAAGTGGGTGTTCTGTTTTCATTTTTGTTGGTGCAGGAATCGTGTGATACGATAATGGTGTACTGAGAAAGTCATGGCCTCCAAAGGTCCAAAGTCTAAGCTCGATCATGAGACAAGGGCCAGGAGGCAAAAGGTACTTGAAGTAGTGATTATGTTATTTCTTGTAATTTTAGTCCTTCTGCAATGTTTACTTTTGTTTGTTTTAGCCCAGTAACTATAACTACCAGCATTCCGCCTGTAGCTTTGAACATGTAATGAGAACAAGTAAGAACAAGCCCTAGTTGGCTTGAAAATGATCTTGGTTGTTCTTCAACACGTTGGACAGTGAAAGTGGATCACCCAACATACTGATTCTTTGTTGGAATCAGTTGGGAGTTTATGTTTTATCTTCACCAAAACCACATGTGTGAATTCTACCCTCCGACCATAAACTGGGCTAAGGAGTGCTATTACTACTTAAGCCAACTATGAGTGTACTACTATCATTGCTGAAAAACCCCTCATTGAAGTTTAAGTTAAGCCTCTCCCTACCGTCTAAATTGATCCTTGCATTTGTTAGTCAAATGGTCTTCTTGTTTTTTATAAGCACCTTGGAATCGTGATGTTGAACATATCGACATTTTGCTCCTGCTCCATCCATCCCTAAATGTCCATTTTCCAAAAATAAATTGTCTACTGAATGTGCATTTTTGGAGAAAGTTACTTACCCTCCCTCATCAATCATCTTGTTCTACTTCACGCTTACAATCATGGTCTTGTATAATGAGATCATTAAGGGTGTTTATGTACTTATGCTACTAAAATGCACCAAAACTAACTTTTCAAATTGCCCCCAATTTTTGAAAATGGACATTCATTTTGGGAAGGAGGGAGTATTATATATTTGAGACGCACAAAACTTGACAATACAATCAAATTTCTCTTATTGAAGGCTACTAAGCCTTTCGTTTCCCCTTACATTTTCTTGCAATTTGTCAGTCAAATGGTATTCTTGTTTCTAAAGTATAATGAAGCACCTTGAAGCCCGAATGTGGTCCTATTATGATTTTTGAATGGAACTGCTTATTTGTAACCTGATGTGGGCTTCCATGTTTACTCATTAGTCACCACACCACTCTTTTGGGGTTGAAAATTGAAACATGTTTAGGAGGCCTTGGATGAGTTTTCTTCTGAATTCTGGTTGAAAGGAATGTAGCATCGAAGAATGGGCTTGGCATCTAAGTTTTTCGCTGCATAATTTGAATGTTGGTTTTCCTATTGGGATAGCGAGGATAGTCAATCCATTCCATTTGAAGCTATTAAGATACCAATGCAGGATTCTTTGGGTTAGATACCGGTCAAAAGCTTATATGGCTCAACAAGCAGTCATATTCATGCTTATGTAAGATTCTAGTGCTTGAACAACATGTACATTTGTTACAAAGTTGAAGAAAAGAACAGAAGGAAGTATCCAAGTCTGAGAAATGCTTGTCTACTGGAGACTTGCATATAATGAGTTAAAACAATCACTCTCATGGTATAAAACAACATGGGTCACTAATTCATTGTAAAACCTTCTTTGTGAGTGGGTGATTGTGTCGAGGCTGAACTGTGAGGGTATCTGGCCATCTGCATTGTTTAAGCATAGTGGACAATTTGAATGTTTGTTCTAGTCTGGAGACTGTTAGGAGTTGATGATTGTGGATTTAGTAACCGGAAACTAATTATTGTAACATATTTTCATGTCCGCATTGCACTAAAAGGTATTTTATTTTCAGGATACTGCCAGTAGGTTTCCATGCATCCTAGCAACTTTTAGGCCAGGCTGAGGGCTGTGCTATATCTGATATTACGAAGATTGACTTGATAGTGAAGTCTATGTCACAACAAAAAATGGAGAAGTTCCATAGGATTTTCTCTAGAATGTTTCGGACAACTCTTGATACTCTTTATTATGTGGAAGAAGATTTATGGACCAATTACAGTGTGAAGGGGGGGGGGGTATAAGGAAGCATAGTTTTTTGTACAAGGGAAAATCATTATGGTACTTCTCAAAGGAGAATGCTATGTGAGGTACATTACTGTTAAAGAATTATGCTTGGTGGGTTAGAATAGGGAGGATGGTAGTCAAGAGGGAGTAATTATTCGCATCGGCTTGACTCGTATATGTTTAATGGACTAGGTTGTGATTCTGACTAATAGTTGACTTAAATGGAAGAGGGTGGAGCTAGAATCAGATTTTTGTTGGACCCTTAGGATATGGATGACAATAATGTGGAATAGATTCCCTAACATGTTTTATCTAGGTCTGATCCAAGTCCTGTTTATATTAGATATGTTTTAGGTCTGCTCGTTGTGACCGTTTATCGCTCGGAGGTTGAGGAAGTTGAGCAGTTTACTAATGCTGTACAGAAGCAACTACTTTAGCAGGTACTGAGAAACTCCTTGAGATCTTCTATGCATATATGGAGTACTTTGGGAAAAATAGGGGAAGTTTCGAAAAAGAAGAATTTTTTGGTACATTGATTAGAGGATCTAGCGTGTACTTTCTTGATTTTGGTCAAGTTATGTAGTTTATGGATAATTGGAAACATTTTGAGAGAGAGATTACTGGAATCTTCATATTGACTTTTGGTAAGATAATACTCTGTACATAGAGGGTTTAGCTTTTGCTTCTCTTTCTATGATTCTAGTACTTTGGTTGTGCCCCTTCCATTCGTTTTAATAAAAAATATTCATATATGTTATTAAATAGTGGTTTATCTTTGCTTCTTTGGGGTTCAGTGAGACAAACCTTTATCGGGGCTCTCCTCTCTGTTAATGGAATGCGGCGCTTTTTAGTCTTTACCTTAGCTGTTTCATTATGCTTATCTTGATGAATTTCTCACCCGTCCCCGTCCTCGTCCTCGTCCAACTTCTTTACGCACGGCTATTATTTTATTAAAAATAATAATAAAAGGAAGTGCTTTTGAACTCTGCTCTTGCAAAGGATTTCTCTGACACAGAAGTTTGAGATTTGCATGTGTCAATTTTCTCCTTTTGGGTTATCTTTACCTATCAAGACAATCCATTGGTGACCAAAATCTTTAGGTACATAGAAATTGTTATATGAACATCGAAGATATCTGAGCATTGATACTCAGCTTGAAGCTAGATACAAGTGTTGCATGGCCGAGAAAAGAAATGTTGTAATGAAGCTTTAGATCCTCTTTCTCTTGGCTTCCTTGGTGTTGGGCCTTCATCATGTTCATGAAAGAAGTACGTTTAATCACATTGTATTCATGGCTCTTGAGCCCCGCTTTTTGGGCATTAGCTGTGTTGAGTCTTAATTAATCTTTTTTTTAGAGTGAATGCCTTATGAATATTATCTTCAACACAAATCATCCACACTTTCGTGAGCTTCTACTGTGATTGGAGAACTTTTTGCATGGCAGTGCTGGTTCATCTTCCCTGTTTAATTTGCTTATTTTAGTACTCAAGCATGATGGAAACATTGTTTTTCAATCTGAGACGATTGTTTAAGATTTTTTTTTTTTGATACACGACAATTTGTCTGTTTATAGGCTCTTGAGCCACCGAAAGAACCTAGGCGGCCCAAAACGCATTGGGATCATGTTTTAGAAGAGATGGTTTGGCTGTCAAAGGTAATGGTTTGTACTTTGTGGCTGTGAATATCTTGTCCCGAATCATGTATGTTGACTTTTAATACATTTTTAATGCTTAATACGTACTTACAATCAGGATTTTGAATCGGAGCGAAAATGGAAACTGGCCCAGGCAAAGAAGGTTGCCATAAGAGCCAGCAAAGGCATGGTGGATCAGGCCACAAGGGGAGAGAGAAAAGTGAAGGTCTGAGTTTTCCCCTTTCAAGAAACATCTGATTGCATATTGGCCCGGACAAGATCAAACATCATCCTTTTATACTGGATTGATATAAACATTTTTAATGATTATCTCATCTTTTCCTTGTCCCAGTCCCAGCTTATGGTTATTTACTTTTACCAGTATGGGATTATATATGTTGTCAGGAAGAAGAGCTTCGTATGAGAAAAGTTGCGCTCAATATATCCAAGGACGTAAAGAAATTTTGGATAAAAATAGAAAAACTGGCAAGTCATTTCTAAGATTAATTTCCTAACATCGTACATACTCTTCAGATGAGCTTCTGAAATGAAATGGTCATTAAAATATGCTTCCAGGTTCTGTACAAGCATCAGTTAGAGCTTGATGTCAAAAAGAAAAAGGTTCTTGATAAACAGCTCGAATTTCTTTTGGGGCAAACGGAAAGGTATGATCTTACCAATTAAATTATTCAAGTAAGAGTAGTTTATTTATTAGCATGTCTGTGGACCGTAAGAACTGTTAAATTCCCTTCAGGTATTCAACAATGTTGGCAGAAAACCTTGTGGATGCACCAGGTCCGTCTAAGCCAAGACAGCCATCCTCCGCTCTTGAGCAACTTACCATACAGAAAATAGATGAAGATAATGCCTCTAAATGTCCTGAGCCAGAAATTGGTAGGACAAAACTGCTATCTTAAGTTATTCAGTTATGTTAATAAATTTTAAATGTTAATTTAATTATGTTCATGTAATATATTTTAAGGGGATGTGTGAAGGGATTGACCTGAAACTCCACAGCTTTGTGAGTCCCCAGGTCTACCGCTTGGCCATCCCTTAGGGGTTTTCCGTTCTTCAGTTTACTCCAAGATAATCGGGGATATTGATATTTCGCTAATGATTTATTTATCCGTGCTGCTTATGACAGAGTCTGAGTCGAATATTATAGAAAATGATGAAGATTATGCCGTGCAGTCTGAAGATGAACCAGTAAGTTAACATTATTGTTCTTGCAGCGCATCTTTTTATCTGTTAGTAGATACTATTAGCTCATATCATACTTGACATAGCAGGATATCCTTATGTTTTTTTCACATGTAATTAAATGCTTGTCGTCTTCATCATGCATTTTTTTGTTTGTGTATATATTTATTTATTGTTGCAAATTGAGCTCCCCCTATTCAGACTGAAAACACAATTAGTCTCTCCTATTATTCCGTGAACACATGTGCAAGCCAAATGAGCTATCTGGAGCACATGATAGCCTTTCTGGCGAACATCAAATAAAATGAACTGTTAAAATTCATGAACCAAGATTCTTCTTTCACCGTTTTCTTAGACACTAACGACAATAAGCTATTATGTCGATGAAAGGCACCATGAGGAAGGTTTGCGTTGTGTACAATTTGTGAAAGAGGCTCTCGAGTAGGTTACAATAGTCAATTGCATCGTTAGCCATTGTTGTTCCACACTGATCTGTTTGTCTACACTCTTTTTTATGTCCTTGTATTGGCGTATGTTCTCCTTAGTATTACTATCTCCTCGTGCCATCATTGATTATGCATATGCATGTTATGATATGCCGGGTGAAATAGTGACTTCGGCAAGTACTAGGCCTTTCTCTTGACCTGGCTGCGAGTTGGATCTTGCATTCCAAAATCCAAACTGCCTTCTTCTGGTCAGGGTTCCATGTGTTACTATTCAGAGATTTAGTACTTTCTTTTCTTCCAGTTTTTCTTTGCCTTGTAGATTGAGGATTATAGTCTTTCTCATGAGCGGAATTGGAAGGCAGTGATGGCTTTGTTGATGGAGGGTGAGTTGGTGGTGACCAGATATGGTAATGTATAGTTTAGTGCGGTTGTTTGAGGGTGTCGTTGGGAAGTGTAAGGGAAATGATGGTGCTTAATGGTAGTGTTTGGTAAAAAATGAAACTGATTGAGATGTTGATTTTTTGTCATTGATTGCTGATTAAGGTGTTTTAGTAAGTGGCAAGTGTATGGCGAAATATTAAACACCAGTACACTTGGGGCAGTTTTAACTTCTTTTTTTGTGTGTGGATGTCTAGGAGTACTAGCGAAACCAATTGTGTTAACAATCAGCATGTGGTGTTGGTTGTACTGGACTTCAATGCAAGGAAGTGTGCAATAATTAAGGGGGCCATAAACTCACTTATTATTTGCCATACTGATTTTGATTTTGCATGGCGATAATATGGACCAAAAATAAGCGTCTTGAAAGAACTTAGATATCCTGGCCTGAGATTAGAGGTTTCTGCTGAGCTGTTTCCCAGGGAGATGATTCTTGTGGGGGATTTTAAGACTAGTCTTTTGCAGTACTTACTACTGCCCAGAAATGTTTGCTTGAATTTCTTTCTCCGTCATTCAAATGATTCTTTGGAGGTTGCTTGTCGTTGTCCAGGAATAATATACAAGAGACAGATAAGCAGTTCGTAATTAAAGTACAATCGACCAATAGTAGATTATGACAGCAGACCCTTCTCGCGTCAAATCCATAGAACCCATGAAAACCTCTGTTAGCAGATGTCCAAAGAGATGTCTTAAAGACCACTTTGTCAAAAGAAAAGGGCCATTGATAGTTAGTGATCGCTAAGAGTTCTGAAATTTCTCTCATTCCATAAACACCACAAGACTGCAAACATTCCACTCCCTCCATAACAATGCCACATCACCCGTTTCTACTTAGGCTGGGATAGGTGTTTATGGAGCCATCAATTATAAACACAGTTTTACTTCCATTTCATTTATGTTTGGTTACGTACTTTGATGTTTCTGAATGTACTTCTTAGCGGAAAGGGATTGATTTGGTGCTGGTATAAGGACATTTATTGCCGTTTCAAGCTTGAATGTATACTTTAAAAGCATGAATGCTGATAATTGTGAGCTAAGTATGCACTTACAGATGTCTCATTTTTCTTTATGTTGCTTTAGGAAGATGATGAGCACACTATTGAGGAAGACGAGGCGCTCATAACTGAACAAGAAAGGCAAGAAGAACTGGAAGCTTTGCAGAACGAAATAGATCTTCCTCTTGAGGAGCTACTAAAACGTTACACTGATGGGAAAGGTGAGCCATTTATGGAAAAGTGACATTAAGCTTCTTCTACTTCACCATTATATTCCTTTTTAATACGAGTCTCACAATCTTTTGCATTGGAAGTGCTTTTAAGTATCTTTTATCCAATAAAATGTCGCCCTTTAATGGATACCCACTACAACATGTTTATATAACTTTTATTGCTTTGTATGCAAGTTTTCAGATTTTTTATTTTTTGCACCACGACAAACAGGCACTCAGCAGTACTGAAGTTTCACACTTTTTGCCCATCTGTCTTTTTATGTCGGAGCTTCATAATTAACATGAAATCCGTTCCTTATACTTGGCATTAATTAATTGGAATCACTATGAAATTCTCAGCTAGTCGAGAAAGTAGTCCAGAGAGGAATGTGGATGTTGCCGAACCATCTAAAGGATTGAGAGATGACAGTCAGCGTAAGTAGAGTGAACTTAACTTTTATTTATTTTTCATGAGGTCGTCCTAATTGTTTATTAGTTTCTGCAGAAACTGAAAATGGTGTTTCTTCTGACCTTCAAATTGTGAGACACAGCTCTCCTACAGTCCTTGGTCATCGTTCTGTAAGTTGTATGTGTTTATAGCTGTTTTCTTGAATTGCGGTGAAGGTAAGTGCTGAACATGATATTATCTCCTCATCACTTTTGTAGGTTGAAAGTAATGGTGGTTTACCAGTTTCAGAGAACCAGGCTCATCAAACTAGAAATAGTGAAAAAGGTTTCCAAGGGTTGAGAAAAAAGCAATTGCAATATGACTTTCAAGATGAAAATGTAAGACTTTTTTTTTTTTTTAACTTCAGTAAACTTGATTTTCACATTGACCACCATCATGAGCAAATTTAGAAGTTCTTGTCAAGTTGCTGTTTAATGGCTTTATGTTAAGCAGTGGAGGAACTTACAGTAAACATGGTCTGTACATCAATTGAGAGAGAAAAAAATCACATGTTTTCTATGAATCTGTTGTATCATCAACCAAGTAGTTGAATATAGGCCAAAAGAAAAGATTCTTTTATCACCAACCAAGTAGTTTGTGCCGATAAAGGCTTAGTGAGCTGCTTATTGCTGCTTTTTTACATCGATTGCCGTGAGGGAAGCTCTTGAGTAGGAGTGCAAAAGTAAAAAATCTTGCCGTTGGGAGTTGGTATTATTAGTAATGCATGTACATACTCTAGTTCCAAAAAACACCAATTCCGTAGAAATTGCATTTTGGAACAAGGATATGAGATCATGGGCCAATTTGCCTAGAAACCAGTGTTCTAAAAGACGCCCGTCTAGGCCTCCTAGGCCCCGCCTAGGCGCTAGGCGTTCATGAAACGCCTAGGTCCCTTCTAGGATATTATAATTATTTTTGAATTCTCGGCCCCGCCTAGATCCCGCTTAGGCGCCCCTGCGGCGCCTAGTGACCGCCTATCGTTTTTTAGAACCTTGCTAGAAACGCTCAACTATCTGAAGGTTTTTTTTTTTTTGCTTTTCCTCTAGCAGCACAGATGTTAGTAGATTAGAATATGTAGGATTTTCTAACTTCACAATTGTCTTAAGATGAAGAAACTTGTAAAAATAACTACTTCTTCGGTTTCAAAATATTGACGTTTTCTCACACATATGACATATTGAGAAATGTATTGAATGAATGTTAAAAAAATTCAACTACCCTTAAAATAACCCAATTTCCTGGGTGATTAAATGCTTATACAAGATATACTTTATATTCATTAATTCATTAATAAGGGTAAAGTTGACACAAGAGTGAAGATGCCTTGATAATAATAAATGTCATTTTGGAATATTTTTCACATCTAAAACACAACTATTTTGAATCAGAGGGAGTTGTTACTTACTTGTAGGAGTGTTTTACATTTTGACTCTAATATGCAACCGGATATAAATAACCCTAGTGTTCTATTATGACCCTTTAAATAAGTGCGGTTCTGTAGGCGTTCCATTAACTCTAGCAATCCACATGGAGCTCATTTGAGGTGATATAAATGTATGCGAGGGAGGTTAAATTGTGGCTTGTACAGGACATCAGAACCGTTCCTCTCTCTTTCTCTTGATTACTTATGGCTTGTATCCTCCCTATCATTAAGTTAAAGTATCGACCTATGTGTTATGACTGATAACCGATGTTTAGTTATTTCCATAATATCTTATGCGCTATTTATTTCTTGTTTTCTATAGGAGGATGGTGATTTTATTCTTGCTAATGGGGAGGAAAAGGTATGTAACATGATATGTTGTATTATACCGTAAAGAAGTCCATTCTTGTCTGTTACTAGTTTCTGGCCATAGAAACTGTGTTCTTGAGTGCAAGTCCTAGTCTGAATTGTTATACCTTCACCGAATCTACTTATCTAATAGTTGGCCCATTCATCTGATTTACTTGTGTGTATGCGTTACTGGCATTACTGCAAGTGACTAAGATAATGATGGTATTTTATTTATGAACATTCTTTCCCCTTTTTTCACTTGAATATGATTATCCGTATATGAATTGCCAGATGTTGTGATTCGATAAGCACCCGCCTGATTTATGACTTTGTCTAAATTTTCTATGTTGGTTTGCAGGATGATGAGGCTACATTGTCAGAGGAAGAAGAACTAGCAAAGGAAGAAAATAATGAAGCTATAGATGAGGTGAAGAAATTTAAATTTGTTTATATGTTATTACCACTGCAATACAGGGAAATTATTCTCCGGGACTAAGGTTTTGCACATTCCTTGGCCTCAGTTTTACGCATGTGTAAAATGAACAGGCATTCTTTTTCATTAACTTGTAATGGCTGGAATGATGTCTCAAGAATGACAGGCTAACTCATATTAGGTTTAGTGATGGAATCTTCTTATACTCCCTCCGTCCCGGAATAAATGTCATAGTTGACAAGTCAACATTTTAAAGCTCTGTTGTATGTTGCCTAAACTGCCCCATTCTTTCCAGCTTGTTTTAAGAAAGGGATAGTGAGTTTAAGCAGCTTGTATTAAGAAAGGCCAATTTAGGAAGATGGCCAAACTTTATGTACTATTTATTGAAATGCGACATTATTTTGGGACGTACAAATATGGAAAGCGTGACAGTTATTCCGGGCCGGAGGGAGTATTAAGTATATGAGCAGACATTTTTTCCGACACCTGTAATGGTCGAAATCATCTCTTGAGAATGATAAGGTAGCTGGAAAGAGTGATTGAGAAGTAATCATTGTTAGGTTAATTGATGGAATCTTCTGCTATTTTAGGTAGATAACAAATATCATTGTGGGTATTCTACTGGCTCCGTCCTTCAAAAATTAGCTTTCTGTAGGTCTTCCAGTTATTTTACTAGTACGAAATGGATATAAAAACATAGCGTATATCTTTATCTAGGCCCATCATGGAAAGGGTGTAAGCTCGACGAATTAAATATAATTTTGATCAATTTATCTATTTATGTTGCAGATTGCGTTATTGCAGAATGAGAGCTCTATACCCATCGAAGAATTGCTTGCAAGGTATAGAAAGGTATGTTGAGAAGTGCTTCCGCCTGTAGTTTGAAATTCATCTTGTGTTCTGATCTCTTTCTCTATTGTCCATCCCTTTTTTTGTATATCAGAACTCGAGCACCGGTATGGATTCGGATGATGACTATGAGTCTGAGTGTGGGTCTGAATCTGATAATTCTTTGGATTCTCCAGCACATGATTCTGAAGCGAAACTGCATGATGAAGGTGAAGTTGCATCTGAAATTCATGAACTTTCCGGTTCTCTTACTGGCAAACAGGAAGAAAAACAAGATCAGATATTGGAAGAGGGAGAAAATAATGAGGACAGAATCGCTGATGCAGCAGCAGCTGCAAAATCAGCACAGCCCACAGGAAACACGTTCTTGACAACCAAAGTGAGAACACAATTCCCTTTTCTTCTCAAGTTCTCACTTCGTGAGTACCAACATATTGGCTTGGACTGGCTCGTGACAATGTACGAGAAGAGACTTAACGGGATCTTGGCTGATGAAATGGGGCTCGGAAAGACAATCATGACAATTGCTCTGCTTGCTCATCTAGCTTGTGAAAAGGGGATATGGGGCCCACATCTCATTGTTGTCCCAACTAGTGTCATGCTCAACTGGGAAACTGAGTTTCTCAAGTGGTGTCCCGCTTTCAAAATATTGACGTATTTTGGAAGTGCGAAAGAGCGTAAAATCAAGAGGCAAGGATGGTTAAAACCGAATTATTTTCATGTGTGCATTACAACTTACAGGCTTGTTATACAGGATTCCAAGATTTTCAAGCGGAAGAAATGGAAATACCTGATTTTGGATGAAGCCCATTTGATAAAAAATTGGAAGTCTCAGAGATGGCAAACACTTTTGAATTTTAATACAAAAAGGCGTATCCTTTTAACTGGCACCCCTCTGCAGAACGATCTTATGGAACTCTGGTCTCTTATGCATTTCTTGATGCCTCACATTTTTCAGTCACATCAAGAATTTAAAGATTGGTTCAGTAATCCAATAACTGGAATGGTAGAGGGTCAAGAGAAAGTCAACAAAGAAGTCGTTGACCGCTTGCATAATGTTCTCCGCCCTTTCATCTTGCGCAGATTAAAAAGAGATGTCGAGAAGCAACTACCATCAAAACATGAGCATGTCATTTACTGTAGACTCTCGAGGAGGCAGCGTAATTTATATGAAGATTTTATTGCAAGTTCTGAGACACAAGCCACTCTTTCAAGTGGGAGTTTTTTTGGGATGATTGGTGTAATAATGCAACTTCGTAAAGTTTGCAATCATCCTGATCTGTTTGAAGGCCGTCCGATTATTAGTTCTTTCGATATGAATGGCATTGACCTCCAGCTCAGCTCTTATGCTTGCTCAATGCTTATGCCTACTCCTTTTTCTACGGTTGACCTTTCTGGTTTGGGATTCTTATTCTCTCATCTGGATTTTAGCATGACTTCTTGGGAGAGTGAGGAAGTTCAATCCATCGCAACGCCCTCTAGCTTGATTGAGAGTCGGGCCGACCTTCTAAATCTAGAAGATTTTGGAGGAATCAAGTTTGCGAATAAGTCAGAGGGATTCAACATCTTTGAAGAAATCCAAAAGGCACTTTTTGAAGAGAGACTTAAAGAAGCCAAGGAACGGGCAGCATCAATTGCATGGTGGAATTCCTTGCGGTGCAAGAAAAAGCCCATGTACTCAACGAGTTTGCGGGATCTGGTCACTGTGAATTGCTCCATTTCTGTTGATTCTAATGACATTGTACTGTCTCCGATCAAACGGTTCCAGAAAATGGCTGATCAGATTGAGAGTTTCATGTTCGCGATTCCTGCTGCACGGGCCCCACAGCCTACTTGCTGGTGCAGTAAACCAAGAACTTCTGTGTTTATGGACCAAACCTTCAAGGAGAGATGTTCTGTTCTGCTCTCTCCCCTTCTAACACCCATTCGACCAGCAATTGTCAGGAGACAAGTATATTTCCCAGATAGGCGACTTATACAGTTTGATTGTGGCAAGCTGCAAGAACTTGCTGTTCTGCTCAGACGATTGAAATCAGAAGGTCATAGAGCGCTAATATTCACTCAAATGACGAAAATGCTTGATGTCTTGGAGGCTTTCATAAGTTTGTATGGATACACTTACATGCGTTTAGATGGGTCCACTCAACCAGAAGAGAGGCAAACTTTGATGCAGAGGTTTAATACGAACCCGAAGTATTTTCTTTTTATATTGTCAACTCGTAGTGGTGGAGTTGGAATCAATCTAGTTGGTGCAGATACTGTTATCTTTTATGATAGTGATTGGAACCCTGCTATGGATCAACAAGCTCAAGATCGGTGCCACAGAATAGGACAAACACGTGAAGTTCATATATATCGTTTAATCAGTGAAAGCACTATCGAGGAGAACATCTTGAGAAAGGCGAAGCAAAAGCGGGCACTTGATGATTTGGTTATTCAGAGTGGGGAATACAATACAGAATTTTTCAAGAAACTAGATCCGATTGAATTGTTCTCTGGTCATGAAAAAGTTGCCATAAATAATCCGCAGAAAGAAAAAACTGGCGTAAGCGGAGTCGAGGCTTCTGTATCTAATGCTGACGTGGAGGCGGCTTTGAAGCATGCGGAAGATGAGGCGGATTACATGGCTCTCAAGAAAGTTGAAGAGGAGGAGGCTGTGGATAATCAAGAATTCACTGAAGAAGCCAGGGTGGAGGATGATGAGCTTGTTAATGATGAAGACATGAAAGGTGATGAGCCCATTGATCATGGTGGCTTGGTAGCAGCATCAGTTGAAGAGAATGTGCAAATTATAAATGGGAGTGAACCAAATGAAGAAAGAGCTATCACTATTATAGATAAAGAGGATGATGTTGAGATGCTGGATGATGTCAAACAGATGGCTGCAGCAGCAGCTGCAGCAGGACAGTCGATCGTTTCGTTTGAAAGTCAGTTACGTCCGATCGATCGGTATGCAGTTCGCTTTCTGGAGTTGTGGGACCCGATTATAGATAAAGCAGCAAAAGAATCCCAGGTTAGATTCGAGGAGACTGAATGGGAACTGGATCATATTGAGAAATTAAAGGATGATATGGAAGCTGAGATCGATGATGATGAACAACCTTTCGTCTATGAGAGTATGTACCTTTAATATGCTCCCTCTCTGTACAAAGAAGTTCCTATTTTCTTCTTCTTTGCTATCTTGCACATATTCAAACTGAATCTACTTAACCACTGTTGACATTAACTTATTAAAACAAACCTGATAAGCAGACCAAGAAATGCTGCCTTCGTCCACAAATAACAGGACTCTTATTTTTGGGCGAAGGGAGTGTCGTTTTCCCCCTTTCCTCTTGAACGGTGGCTTTCTTCTTCTCGGTTCTGTAGATAGTTTCATCCATTGATCGTGAACTATTTGAATACTCCCTCCGTCCCAAAATAAGTGTCGTAGTTGGCTTGTCAATGTTTTCAATAAACGTGTTTTTTTGTACATGGCATGTACAATGGTAAAATTGCACTAAGCGTCTTTCCTAGTTTAGAAATGCGACATTTATTTTGGGACGTACCGAAATGGAAAATGTGACATTTATTATGGGATGGAGGGAGTATCATTTAGTTGTTTGCTATTGGACATCACAACTGAACAATGGACTCATCAACTATAATCTTAGAAATCATGTAGCTGCATTCTACTTAGTCGCAAACTCTAATTTGAAGCACCTTTGATTTTCTTATCAGGTTGGGATTCTGAGTTTGCTACTAAAGTATACCGCGAACAAGTTGAAGCCTTGGCTCAGCATCAGGTTGGTGATATCAACTTTTTTTTTTCTTCTAAATATTCCCTGTCCCATTTCATCTTAAACTTATGTGATATTTTTTGGTAAACGAACTTGAACTGGATCACTGGACTATGGTTATATTTTGTAGTTGATGGAAGACAGGGAAAATGAAGCCAGAGAGAAGGAACTTGCGGAATCTGACTCAATGAAGTAAGATAATGCGTTAGCCATTTAGTGTTTCTCGTTCCCAAGCCCTTTTTCAGTTACTTTGTTGGAATACACATAACATGGCCCTAGATTTGATATTTGGAGCAAAATTAACCTGATTCGACCTCAGTTGTCCTAATCTACATCTTGTTTTTTGGGAGCAGGAATGAAACTATAATTACTCCTAAACCCAAGTCAAAGAAGAAATCGAAGAAAACCAAGTTCAAGTCTCTGAAGAAAGAAGCTCTAGCCTCTGAAGTGAAAGCGCGCAATATGGGGTCGCCTTTAACACCTATGTCCTTAGCTGATGAAATCGACGGTTACGAGATGGACCCCTCTACAGACATTGTATCGCCACAATCAAGTACGTTCAAAAAACGCAAAGCTGTAGCAGATGGCAGTGAAGTGAAGATTTCAAAGAAGTCGAAAAAATTCAAGAAGACTCCTGAGTTATGTTCCATTTTTCGGGATTCTGACTCTCCAAGTAAGCAGCACGATGAATCAAAAGATTCAAAAGTTTTTGGAAATGGTCTTGAACTTGTGCATAAGCCATTGAGCAGGAGCAAAATGGGAGTGAAAATCTCAATTACTTCCATGCCTGTGAAACGGGTTTTGACTTTAAGACCAGAGAAAGTAAAGAGGAAAGTTAGCATATGGTCTAAAGATTATTTACCGAATCCTGATTCTTGGCTAAGTTCAGAGGATGCGATACTGTGTGCTGTTGTACATGAATATGGTCCTCATTGGAGCTTGGTTAGCGATGTTCTGTATGGAATGACTTCTGGTGGGTTTTATCGTGGCATATTTCGTCATCCGGTTCATTGCTGTGAGAGGTTTAGGGAGCTTATTCAAAGATATGTTTTGTCTTCAGCAGACAATCTTAATAATGATAAATCCCCTAATGCTTGCCCTGCCAAGGTTCTTCTCAAAGTGACTGAGGTAAGCCAGATTTTGCTGTTAACTTTACTGCAAATAAACACAAAACCTGTTAACCCCTACCTAGGAAAAAAAGAACGAAAAAGAAAAGCATTAAAGAAGACGTTTTAGAAAAGACTGGTAATCACGTAATAATAAAGAAGAAAAAGATAGGTAATTTGAGTTTTCATTTTGGTCAAAGCCTCTATTACTTGTATGATATGACGGCAGTTAAACTCGGGCTAAATAATTCCCATTTTCTTTAGAATAGGTCTGAAAGTTGTCCATGACTCAGCTGCTTACCATATACTCCCGACTCCCGGAAAGATAGCCCCAGTTGGTTTTTTGATGGTCAACACAAATGAACTTTGACCAAACAATAATGCCAATTTAATCATCCCAAGGGAATTCTAAATATTGTTAACGATGTCAATAAAAAAAATTTGAATTTTATTTGGATGATTAAATTGGCGTTAATCTTTGGTCAAAGGTCACTTGGTTTGACTATCAAAAAACCAAATGGGGTTATCTTGCCGGGATGGAGGGAGTATATCTAGAACTGGTTTAGAAGTTGTTGAAAGCAATGATCTTGACTTGGTTTTGGGATATTAGATCAAGTTATTTGACTTAGTGGACTCATGCAAGTGCTTGATAGTTGATACAACTTTATGGCCATGTTGGGGCTTACTTTTACGTCCTGCAATAATGTACTTAGCTCTTTTTTGCCCTTCAATTGAACAGCCGTTATTGTCCTTAACACCTCACCCCACAGGAAAATACTGTGGGTTATACGAATTCCCCTCCCGATACTCTTTTCAAGTGTTTCATACCAAGTCAGAAATGCACACTTGTGGTCTTCATATTTGTATGCTAGAAAGAAATGTGTCGTTTGGGTTTCATAAAAACTAGAATATCCGGTATTTTTAAACTACTTCATCTCCTAGATTCCCCCTCCCTTACTCCTTTTCATCAGTTTTTCTATTCATTTGTATGACAAAATCTTCTCCTTGTGTCAGGATCATGTTCGAATGTTACTGGATGTTGCATCAGAACAGCCGGATCAAGATCCTACAATTCAGAGACACTTCTTTGCCTTGCTCTCTTCTGTCTGGAGAGATACTACCCGACATAATCACCAACAAAATTTTTCATCTTTCCAAATGGGAAGGTTTCTTCCTTCAACAATGAACCATACATCTCGGGATCTTGAATGGCAGCATTCAGGAAAGAGAAAATTCACCAACTTAAACATGTGTGCTAAAGTAGTAGCAGCTGTGCTCGATGATGCCTACAATATACAACGGGAGGAACGAGTATCTACTTTTAATCAGAGGGAAGAAGTTCCGGCTGTCACAGATCTGCTGGGGATTACCTTGGAAATTCCTGAAGAGAGTGATGATGGGATAATTCAGTTTCCATCTGTTGTAGATTTGTCAATACATGGGTCAGATGCTTTGATATCTACCAACGAGTTTGGTTTGAAGAATGATCACTTAAGATCGTCACAATATGTTGCTGAAAACCGTTTCAGGTATGATACTTTTTGGAAATTTTCACTACGTATTGATCATTGGTGGAAATTTTTGTAACCCCCCCCCCCCCCCTAAACTAGTTCTAATTTACGGGTCAACTCCTAAGCTAAAAATCTTGTCAATGAATCCATCAATCTCAAACCTGAACCCCCTCTTCATTAGGTTTTTGGGATCAATGCCCAGAATTATGTTCGAGTTTTTTGGTTGTCCGCTCACATTAGTATCAATCTTTCCCAAGTTTGGCTGCAATTTCTCCCCCACCCCCCCACCCCCCAAAAAAAAAAGAAAAAAAAAGAAGAAGTATATAACTCTAATCTGATCAAATAGGGATGGGTAACTTAGTTATTCGACTGTCACGTGCATCCTATCATATGTTTTACTGTTGAACATTGTGTCGAATATGGATGAAGGTGAGTATTTGTAGGCTCTTTAAGGATTATCATTAACTTGGCTTGTTTATATATATATATATATATATATATATTGTGATTCACTCTGGTTAAAAACTCAGCACCCATATTCCAGGCTCTGTCATCCTTGCCTCTTTAAGTATACGGTATTAAGTGGTTCCATAAATATCTAGATTCTATTGAGCGCCTTTTTTTTTTTTTTTTTTTTTTTTTTTTTGGGTTACAAGTCGTTTTTAGAGTATGTATTACCCAGGAATAAGGGCAAATTTATATTGAACTTAGGCAGTTGAATTATGGTGTCTAACCTGCCAAAGAATGATTGCAACTTTCTTTGTAGTTTTTTTTTTCTTTCTTCACCAGAAAACATGACATATCCATTCTCTTTCTCAGGGACGCATCAAGAACCTGCGTAGAAGGCTATTCGGGTTGGGCCTCTTCAGCTTTCCAGGCAGGCCATATTAACTCTCGTACACCATCAAAATCCCAAGTCTTGGGAAAGCACAAGCTCCCCATATCGGATTCATTATTATCCACACCTTCTAAATCAAAAGTGAGAAAAACTACAATGCATCCAGGTGACACGTGCTCTCTACCATTCGATCTGAATACCCAATCAACGGCGACGATGCCCAGTCCGAGGTTAGATATGGAAGAATCACCAATTCCGGAAATCGAAACTGATGGCATCGTTGGTACTTCTTCCTTAAACATAAACAACGAGTTTGATTTGGGAATTGACGGCTTTGATGTGATCCCTCATAATTACGATTCTGACATCATCACAGGACTAGAAGAGTGTTCATTATTGTCAGACTTTATTGATATTGGTTAGATTTAAATATGACCTCTTTTCATGCACTTGTTTGGAGCTAACAGAGCTGGTGCTCTCGGCTTTTATTTTTTACTCTATCGTGGAAGGATCTGTTGAGCTGATGACGAGGCCAAGGTGGGGCCCACATATTTTTTCGATCGGGACCAATGGAAGGAGATTCTTGGTAGTAGAGAATTTAGAGGATACAACATTTTGCACATATAATGTAACTTGTACTATTGGTAGAGTGAGTGGCCCTTCAACTTTGTAGTTTGTAGTTTGTTGGTTCGTGGGGGTGGGAAATTGGTCCTTCTAATTTTTGGGGTTAATTTTATAATTTATTTACGTAGGCGGAGTAGGCTTATTTTCCCGAGCTAGGGTAGAATTAGTAAAAGGTATCAGTTCTCTATGAAATGGAAATGCAATATGTACATCCATCTCTCTCTCTCTCTTCCTTTTGAACTGCGATTTCTCTGTGTGGTATCTGTACGGTTATGGCCCAAGACAAAAACTTGTGTGAGACTGTCTCACACGTGAGATGGATCTCGTTGAGAGAGTAAATGGTTTGACCCCTATGGGTGGGGCGGGCTAAGCCCATTTCCTCTCTCGTCCCGTCTCGTGTGAGACCGTCTCACACAAGACTTCTTCACGGCCCAATGCTCTTTGTTAATCTTCTAAATATGATAAGCTTATGGCCAAATGGCTTGCTTTGATGTGAAAGATGAGAAGCTGGAATTGTACTTCCCCTGGAGAATAATGCAGTTCTCAGGTTAGTGTTTAATGCCATGTGTGTAGTTTTTCAATTTAATGATGGAAGAGTTATTCATGTGATGGCTGCTCCCATCCTAGTTATTCATGGAAGTGTACTTTTTAGTATGCCTCTCTCCCAAATAAATGTCGCTGTTTTTTGTACCGTATTACGAAAGAACTTTGAGCAATAATTTTAAGTTAATGTAATTATTTTAATGAAAATTTAAAAAATGTTGTTGATTGTGTTTATATTGGTGTATCTATAATAAGTCTTACAATTTAATGATGGAAGAGTTATTCGTGATTTTGTGGGGGTACTCTGGCATTTTTTTTTTTTAAATTAAAAGTTTTTACAGAGAAATTAATTATTCTTATCAAATTAAAAAAAATTGATGATATTCTTAGAATTTTACGAGGATAGTTAAATATTTTGACTTTTCTTGTCCAAGTTTATTCAAGTTGTCATCAAAGTCAAAGCAACACATTTTTTCTAGTGAGGGAGTATTTGGATTCACTTAACGCTCCATGAAATGAAATTGCGTTAAAGTTATTTTATTGACAAGAAAAGTAGGTGAAATTGGAGGATTAAACTGGACGGCTATTGGAGCAGGAAGAGAAAGGGGGAGGGGGCTGACTGGAGATGGTTGTAGGCGGCCAGAGGAGGGGAGGGTTGGGAGCTGACCGGCAATGGGGAAAGGGACGGGAAAGAGAGCGTACATGTGGGAACGGGAGAGAGGCGGCGGACAGTGGGAAAGTGAGGTAATTAGGGTTTTTTATTTTTCCTTTTCATAATTCAATCCTTATAGATTTTGATTTTAAAACTTTAACCCTACAGTTTGGTTTTTCGCTATTTAGATTTGATTACCTAAAATACCCCTACAAATTTAGTCACATGCGATGCACATGATCATTTAACGGGGGGTTAGTGATAGTGACTACGGATGCAAAAATAAATAAGTTGGATGTGTTGTTTCAAAAGGAAATTAGTTTAGTGACCAAATACTCAAACTGGTCATAGTTGAGTGATTTTTGGTGCAGTTTTGCCTTTTTTCTAGTGAGGGAGTATTTGGATTCACTTAACTCTCCATGAAATGAAATCGCGTTAAAGTTATTTTATTGACAAGAAACGCAAATCGTAATTGTTGGGGATGGATGAGTACGGTGGATGCAACTTGTTTTGCACGTAGCGTATAACAATACTCCCTTGTTGGGGATGGATGAGTATGGTGGATGCAACTTGTTTTGCACGTAGCGTATAACAATACTCCCTCCGTCCCGTAAGAGTAAAAAAAATAAAATTGTGACCCATAAAAGAGTAAAAAAAAAAATGTAAGAGCAATTATTAAAGAAGGAATGTCTTTATTATTAAATATAGATAGTGGGTGGGGTAGAGTGTTGTGAATGTAGAAAGTAAGTTAAAGAGAGAAAGTGTGGTATGAAATAGTTAGTGAATAGTTGCTGTGACATATGATGAACTAAATAAAAGCGTGATTTTTTTATTTTTTTTTTCAGTGATTTTGATTCTTAAATTTGATACACTTATTTGAAAAAAATTAATTCTTAAAATGGACTGAGGGAGTATACTTTTTGAAGGTTTTTCATGGGAATACGTGTGTTGCTTTTGTTGCATTCGTCCACCCAGTGGATGTGTATGTGTCATACGATCGGAGCTGTTTTTTAGCACGAACGAGGTAAGCAATTGTTCAGGTTCTTCAATTTCAAAAGACCTATTATTATATTTTAGGGCAAATTGCAATTTAATTACTTGAATTTGTCGTCATATTTTAATTGGTTACCCAATTTGTGTTGGTTACAATTTGATTACTGAATGTGTCTTTTTGTTGCAATCAGATGTAATTTTGGATGGTCCGTTAAAAACCTGACGAAAAGTATGCCATGTGTCACTCACATGACATTTTAAGGGGCAAATATGTCATTTCACTATGTATTGAATGGGTAAAAAGGTCATTACTGCATATGCAAAGTAAAAAAAAAAAAAAAAAAAAAAACACAAACCCTTCTCTTTCTCTCCCTGTTTCTCTTTTTCTCACACACACACTTCCAGCTCCCTTTCCAAAAATCCTCTCTTCCTTCCAGCTCCCTTTCTCCTGGCTCCCCTCCCTTCTCACTTCACCCTTTTTCTTTCCCCTTGTTGTCGGCCCCTTATTCTCTCTGAAATTTCCTTATTCCTTGGGAATAGACATATGGTGAGGGATCCATTTATTTCCGCAGATCTGGAAAGTGGGGAGCAATGACCCCTGCAATTGAAAAGAGGGGAGGGAGCGGAGGCGGTGGTAGTGAGCAGCGTGGGGATGAATTGAATTGGTTGTTCGATTGTTCCTAAAAGAAAAGATTTTTCTCTCCATGTTCTTGTTGCTATCCTCTTTCTATCTCCTTTCAAATATGTTGCTCGTAATTCCATTTTTTAATATGCGTGAATTTTGTTTTTTGGTAATGTTAACTGTAGTGGTGGTGCTGGGTGGAGTTAATGGTTCCTGGCGTTGTTTGTGGTGGAGGTGGTGGATGGTTGATTGTGGAAGGGGCTTGGGGAGGAAGAAGATAGGTTTAGTTTTTATTTTAATAAATTTATGGATATAAATACCTCTTGAGTATGTCATGTGAGGGGCACATGACATACTTTCCGTTAGGTTTTTAACAGAGCATCCAAAATTATACCTAATTGATTGCAACAAAAAGACGCATTCAATAATCAAATTGTAACAAACACAAATCGGATAACCAATTGAAACATGACAACAAACTCAGGTAACTAAATTTCAATTTGCCCTATATTTTATGATGTTTTCCTATACTATTACCTCCGTCTCAAAACAAATGACAATTTTTTTTTTTTTAAAAAAAAAATTGCTTGATAAAGAGCTAAATAAAGGTTTTTTCAACATTTTTTTAAAACGGAAGGAGTAGTATTGTATTTGGACTAGTACTCGTGCCCGTTTTGTTTCTTCCCTTTACTTTGCATCGCCTGGGTTAAACACAGTTGTTTCTAAAATATATGGGGCACAAGCTTGGTTGACATTGAGAAAAGCTCTTTTTTTTGGGGGGGGGGGGGGGGGGGGGGTGAATACCTAATGGCACCATTATTTGTAGGCAAGTTTTTTCTTATCTAACTATGGAAAAAGATGCCAAGCTTGAAATTGACTTAAAGGCATGATATTGCTTTTGATTTAATCATTTTTTGTTGACCAAAAATTCTCAATGATGGTTATTTTGGCCATATTGGTTGTAATGGAAGTCTTCACAACTTTCATGACTACACCAACAGTCATGGCTGTCTACAAATCGGCTCGAAGATGCATCACCACCCGAGCTCATACTTTACATTCACATCCTGCATTTGGTAGAGCCAACCGGGCGGTCATCATCCATTGTGATGGCCCAATGGGCCCGCAAAAATGGCCTACATTTCATCAATGGGTTCCGTAGGAACGAATTTCAAGACCGAGTTGCCATGGCATTCCAAACATATGCCCGACTTGGCCAAATCAGCGTTCAAACCACAACTGCCACATCAGCACTGTCAACTATGCACGAGAATGGTTGCCACATGGCAGAAGATAAGCGCGTACCAATTGCCATACTTGATTTCATAAGCAATGGAGGAAAAAGGTCAGCGAAGACGTCATAGAAACGTTGGACACCAATGGGAAGTGGTAAATCAAAGGGTTCTAAGGCCATGTCCAATAAGGTAGTTGAGGAGGGGGTTGAGAGGGATTAAACTAGTTGAGTGTGTGCAATAAGGGGGTTGAGAGGAGGGGGTTGAAGGGGAGGGGTTGAAGAAGTTCAACTGGGTTGAAGGATTTTTTGTGGGCCCGAATAGACACGTGTCGGCTTGGGAGTGGCCAGCACTTGGAGAGTGCAGCTCGCCTCCCAAGCCGGAGAGTGGCTGCTGCTTTTCCCCCTTTTTTTTTTTTCCTTTTTTGTTTCCAGCTTTTTTTTTCTTTTTTTTGGAGAGGTTTTTTATCCAAATTTTTTGAGCTCAATTATTTCATAGTAAATTATTTTTTTTATAAAAAAATAAATCACCAAAATTTATCATTTTTTTCCCTCTATAAATTGATGTAAGTTTCATTTAATTTGGACACCGAAAAAAAAACCCTCTTTTCTCTTTAAAAATTCCTTAATTATCCTTTTTTTATTAAGTGTGAATTAAAAAAAATAAAAAAAATCTCAAATTTATAAATAAAAATAAAAATAATTTATTTTTAATAATAAATTATTATTATTTTTATTATTTTTTTAATTATAAAAATAAATATTGTAAATAAAATAAAAAGTGATGGGTATAAAATGATGAGTTGGGAGGAGTTGAATTTTAAACTAAACTAGCTTATTGTGGGAGGGGTAGTTGAGAGTGTAGTTGAATGATTAAGTGGATGGAGAGAGAAGATGAGGTGTCGTGATATTAGGGTAGTTGAATGTTTTTTGGTAGTTGGATTATTGGACATGGTCTAAGCAATGCTCAATCGCCATACTCGTGGACCGTGGATTCAGTGGGTCCCAACAAACACCTAGGCCCACGGACGCCACTGTGGCACATAAAGTGTGCAATATATTCCTCGGTGGGCCCGATGAATAGGGAAGCCCTACAATTAAGTGGGAGGATGATGGAACATCCTGCCGTTAAAGTGACAGTTTTAAGGTTTGTCCAAAGACAAGGGGAGGAAAGTGAAAATCTCACATTAAGGCGATTAGTTTCACCACATAAAAGCAAAGAGAACACATATAGTTGTTCAACTGCAATAATTAACCCTGAGAAAGAAAAGGTACATTCATTAACCCTATCTACAAACCTACATACAATATTGGGCTTTGGACTCTAGGCCCCCTGGGTGAGATCCAAATGCCATAAAAACCCAAGGTCAGATCAAAATCCCATTTAAACCCACCACAGCCCACAACCCGCCCCAGCCCTGCCCATGCCCTGCCCAGCCCGCCCATACCCAGGCCGCCCATGCCCAGCTCAGCTCAGCTCACTGTTTGGATGCAAATTTAAAATGTTGGGTATGGGAATTGAACCCATGACTTATTGTGAAAACTAACAACTTAACCACTACACCAGCCTACTGTTTGATACAAAATTTGCAATATATTCTATTACTATTGCGCGCTAAATGAAACTAAGTGAAGAAAAAACAAGATTCTAAATCAATTTATAAAATTTTTGATTATTCCCAAAACATCAACTTTTTGTTAAAAAAAAAAAAAAAAAAAAAAACGAAAAACAAGATTTAAAAAAAATATATAAAGTATTTAAATATTTTATTAGAAAAAAAATATAAAAGACCCAAAGATAAATTAAATTATAATTTTGTGCAATATCGAATTTAATTTTTTTTTTTTTTTTACTAGCACCTTCCAGTAAACTATTTATATAAAATGACACTATTTAAGTCCTTATTACCAAATTGTCATTATTTGCACTTATAAGACATTTTGAGAGACTCATGAGTCTGCTATGAGACCTTGTAAATAGACCCTCATAAGTCTTATATGAGACATTTTTACATGTCTCATAAGAATTTACAAAGACTTTGATACAAATTATAAGACCTAAAAAATACACTTATGAGACCTTTGAGAGACTCATGAGTCTGCTATGAGACCTTGTAAATAGACCCTCATAAGTCTTATATGAGACTTTTTTACATGTCTCATAAGAATTTACAAGACTTTGATAGAAATTATAAGACCTAAAAAATGCACTTATGAGACATTTGAGAGACTCATGGGTCTGGTATGAGACCTTTGTAAATAGACTTATGAGTCTGGTATGAGACAATTTACATGTCTCATAAGAATTTACAAGACTTTGATACAAATTATAAGACTTAAAAAATCACTTATGAGACATTTAAGAGACTCATGAGTCGGATATGAGACCTTTGTAAATGGCTCTCATGAGTCTGATATGAGACAATTTACATGTTTAATAAGAATTTACAAGACTTTGATACAAATTATAAGACCTAATTAATCATGTTTTTTAATGTAAAATGATATTTATTTTACAAATTTAATGTTTTTGTGAATAATCAAGAATTTCATTAATTGATTGGAAAGTTTTAATTGCTGACATTTATTTTGGTAAGAATGATACTTCTATTATTAAATGTTGTGAAACATTAATCAAGTTGTTCTAATATATTTTTAATATTAACTCTTATACCGAAGTATAAGACTAGTTCTTCTCTTATACTTTAGATATGAGAGTAATTTTCTCACATTAAATCCCCATTTTTTAAAGAAATTATATACCTAAAATATAAGACTAGAATTACTCTTATATTTAAGGTATAAGAGTTATTTAGTTTATTTTCTTATAATTCTCATATTTTCAGTATATAATAGACTTAGTTGGTGTCATTTATGTAAATAAATGCCTTAACAGAAGGGTGATAATTAAAAACTTATAAAATATTATGAAATAATGTATTTTCGCAAATATAATTTAATTTATTTTTTAGGTCTTTCATATTTTTTTAATAAAAAGCTTTAGATATTTTATATTCTTAAATCATGTTTTTAATATTCTAACATATATTAAAAAAATTGTGTTTTTGTGAATATTCAAGTTTTTTCATTAATTAATTGTAAAATCTCAAGTTTTGTAATTTAGTTTCGTCCAGATTTCAGTTAGTAATAATAAATATTGCAAAATTAGAAACAAGCAATGCATTGGCTTAATGGTAAAGACATGGTTGTTATTGTAAAAGACCTAGGTTCGAAACCTCGGAACAACATTTTTGCTTTTAATTAAAAGGGGTGGCTGGCATTGAGTTCTGGATCCGGGTCGGGACATCGGGCCTGGGCATTGGGCTTGGGGGCAGCCTGACCTGAGTAGTGTGTGATGGGTTTTTGGGCTTTTATGGAATTTTGATTTGGACAATGGGTGGAGGTGGACTTTTGGATCTCAGGTGGACTTTTATGGAATAATGATCTGGGAGAAGGGGCCTTGTGGAATTATGCCTACAATATTTGAGATTATTTTCATATTCAACGAGCTAATCGCTAAAATATACGCTTCTCCGAAAATTATCAGGCACACGATGATGGAGTGATCGAAAAGTTCTAGAGAAGGTGGGAAGCAATGGTCGAGTACAGAGAACAGGCGGTAAAATAACATTGTCGATAGCATATTGACCATGACCATGACCATAACAAGAACCCAACATGGCTGGCTAGAGAAACAAGAGTTCATATCCTTAAAAAGTTTTAATAGTCAAATGTGAAGATCATTTTGGGACAGAGGGAGTATTTACTTGTCAATACAAAGGTGTACTTTAAGCAATAATTTTAAGTTAGTTTAATTAGTCTAATGAACATCTAAAAATGTTATTGATAGTATTTATAATGGTGTATCAATAACAAGTTTTAAATTTTCATATGATTAAACTAACCTAATTTTAGTTCTCGAAGTACCTTCATATTAACCAATAAAAAAAAAAAGGATGATCATTTCGGGACAGAGGGAATAACATGCTAATTTCTTAGGGCTGGGGCAAACATTTCCCCGAGTACTATATTTCTCATGCAAATAAATAAATAAATATAGTGGTTAGAATGGAACTTAGGCCAAAGTACAATGGTTAATAAACCTATATACTTGCATCCTATAACATATTTGCGGGGTAATCAAGAATTAAACATGAACGCCTTAATTATTGCTCAAAGTTCCTTCGTAAAACCCATGAAATAAAGGGACTATCATTCTGGGACAGAGGGAGTATAACATTTCCAAAAAAAAACTAGAATGGAGAAATGATTCTTGATTACACAAAGTGTCGGGGAGTAACGTAATATCAAATTCATAAAGAAAAACCAAAAGGAACTAATGATTACAAATCCAAAGGCAAATTAATCGAAATCCAAACACATGAACAGCATTTGTTCTCTTTAATTGTGTAATATCCCCTTTTCTTGCCAATGGTACACAACATATATAAACTACTTTTTTTTTTAAAGACACAATCCCTTCCCAATTATTTGAGTAGGCAAAAATTATAGGAGTTTGAGATGAAAATATACTAACCTTATAGAAAGCCTCCTCCGGTCCAGTTGTTATCTGGTTTCCCGGACCCACTTTTACTATTAGCAGATCCACTCTTGTACACACTGTCATATTCATCATCTTTCGCGTCATCCCAACCTGCCCAGCTGTCCCCGTTATGGGACTCAGTCCCCTTTGAGGATACTACATCTTTTTTATTGTCTTGACTGTCCCAATCATCCCAGGAGGTCGAGTTAACGGAGTTAGTTTTTCCACCAGATGAGCTAACGGAATTGATATTCCCGTTAGAATTCCATCCTTTGGATTCCTGTCCAAACTCTTGATAGGAACCGTTTCCTTCGTTTTCGTTTCTTTGCCAACCATCGTTATTCCAGCTGGGGTTTTCTTTAGTGTACTCTTCGACCTTCTGTGAAGCTAATGCCATTACGCCTTTCATGATCCCCCATGTCTTTTGTCCGATCTCCGATGTTTTTGCACTGACAACACTCACAGTTTCATTCACCTTGTAATCATAGCCCCCTTCTCTCACCTGTAAAAAAGATTTGAGAAATTATACATGCATCACTATTCTCATTTTTTTGTGTGGTAAATATCACGCATAAACAAAAGAGTGCTTGCATAATTGCATAGGTCCACCTCTAGTGCATGCTGCAATCTGATAATAGACCCAAACAATTGTACACTATCTTGTCCGCTACAGGATGAATATTTTGAAGACATTTATTCAAGGCTAGCAAAACACAAAGTGCAGTGCTTATGCATAGTATCTAAAAATATATTAAGAGCCTCACGTAACCTCCAACATCTATACCTCAATGTTATCAAGGCACCTAACCTCCAAATTATACCTTGCAATCCATTAAGCATCAAGCATCAAGTGCTTAATACATCAAACACCACCTAAATCTGAGCACATTAAGCTGCATTCGGGACTAGAAATGGCAATCAAGAATAATGTATGCCTTAACTCAAAGTTAGATAGACGAAGTTGTACAATCTATGAACATGGCAAAACTACATAAATGGTTGTCAAACAAGGTCAGCCCCAGAAGTATGTTGAAATGCAAAATTATGTGGCAGAGGAGCTATGTTCCGGAAAGTAATACACCAAATGTACTTAAATTTTGTCTATATATCATCAAATCAATATCACATATGAAGCAAAATACACCAAACATTTCCATTGATTTGAACCCTGGATAAAACCGAGTGATTGCATCCTCCAAGTGAACCATTGGATCACTTGTTACTTCATCGTTAGCTACTCACTCAATGTTAGACCCGTAAGATGTCTAGCATTGATACCAAAGAAAAAACTCGATCCCACCATCTCCAACAATAATATTGCCAATTTTACTTCCATCACCAATGAGGGTTCCACCATATCATCTACATTCTTATTCTTCATTGTCTCTATAAGCCAATCATATATCATCTGAATCCCAAGAACACCTTTTGTCCTATCGATGACAACCACCATGTGTATCATATCCAAAAACACCCTTGAACAATTATCATCACATAATCTACTTTCATCAGCAGTTTTTAGCCACAGTCATCCCGTCCAATGAATTAATAGAACTCTTGGTGCCATCCATGCCATCACTAGTCACCAGATCCCTCAACCTTGTCGAAACTCACACCAATTACCATCCCTAGTTGTGAGGCTTTAAATCTTCCAAATAACACTATCCTTTTCTTGTCAGCATGATTTCATAGTAGATTGTAAAAGCAACATCTTGAAAAAATATAAAGTCAGTACCTTTAGCATAAATTATAAACAGGACATACTCAGATGTTCATCCATTTTATGTTACCCAACTTATACAAGACACCATCTTTCACAAATATCAGAATTCCAAACAGAAGCGTTGAGCTACTATGGGAGGTTGTTATCTCTCCTTAAGTTAATGAGTTGTTTGGTGCTTGGGGATACTTGTGAAACATTAATTACGACTTTGGCAAGGAGTAGAGGTTATCTTGCCAAAGTCTTAGTGTAACATTGATTGCTTGACTGTAAGGTCAATCTGCTGTCTTTGATCCATTTATTTTCATCACGATCTCAAAAAATCACCTTTCATTTAAACAATAATTATAACACTATAGTTTCTTGTTGTCATCTCTCTAAATGCTTCCATTTAATAAGGTGTATTTGGTATCCTCGATCCCAATACAGTTTTTTTTCCTATTCTAATAAGACTGTTTGCTCGCATAAACAGAGAACACTATATTATGGGTGCCCCCACCAACAAACTTCAAGTTCAATTCATTGTCTCAGCAAGAAATTTAAGATCTTCAATAAGACGAGACTCAAAAATTTAGCTAATACACTGACAAAATAGATGTGAGTTCTCAAAAAGAATTCATCTCAGCCAGTTGACCTCAAGTAAATCCTCAATATCCATGTAGACACAAAATCCTGCCCTTCCTACAATCAGTAACAGCAACAGTGACCTACAAACATAGTAGCATAGCTACTCCCAGGTTACTGGCTATACACAATGGGAAAAGGTCCATCTTGAACATGATGGAGAATCTGACTCATCTGTCAAGTTGATGGGACTAGTACCAACTCAAAATGTTATTTCACTTAAGGCTTCGATTTTGAAGATAAGCAAACTAACAACAGATGGAAATAAGTATGATCCAATTACTTAATGATAGGACGTTAAGGAAAAGCCGACACCAAACTTTAATATATTTGGTATTTGCGTTGATTACAGAATTTTATATGTCCCCCATACTTCAATCAACTAAACAGTGATTTTCATAACAATAACATATGCCATTCAAGAAGACCTAGGCATGTGAAACCAAATGACTTGACTTCAATGATTTGCATGCATGAAAATTGTAAGAGAGAACACATGCAATGGGGACTTGCCACCACCGTGTAAGTTCCACCTACTGTAACTTCGCCAAAGCAACATTCTTTGATTTAGTTACATTAGAGGCCAAACTTTGGAACTAACATGTTCAAGAAGATAAAATGCCACGGAAACCAGGAATAATTACGCTAAACCCAATAGACCAGAAAAGCTTCCCCAGAATAATTGCCAAGCTGATAAAGGTCTCAACTAAGGAAGTAGAAGCACTAGAAGTTCAGGAATCTACACAGCACTCGGTGTGTGTTCTTAGGATCAAGCTAGATATGTTCTAGAAGATGAAAGCAACAGAAGTTAGGCTGACTGAGAATCACAAGCTCTCGGCACTGTAACGACACATCCATGCAAAGACCATAGAAGTTAATGAAAAATTGTTGCCCAATCTTACGCAGGTCATGTCTATGGAGGCAGTGTGCCATAGGTTTTAAACCATGCATAGCCTTCAAGATTCAAGAATATATTAATGGGGCTTTAAATTGATAGGCTTGCAACTAAGTAAGATTCAGACACATTGCTGAAACTAGCACCAAAAAGAAAATGATACCAACGTAAAGCATAGTAGTAAAGGGCTAATTTGGGAATCATAAAAAGCTAATGAGCAAGACTGGATTTTAAAAAAATGAGACCTTTGAGGTGAGCTCCTTTGTGCCAGCTTGAACCACATTAGCAGCTGACTGGGCAGCGGTTGCAGCAACCACAGATAATCTACCAAATCCCTGTAAAACAATTCAGGAAAGATACCACTAATCATTATAGCATTAGAACCGCTATCTAACCTCTATCTAATATAACCTTTACAAAAACAATTTCTCCTCTTCATCTATAAAATCCAATATTTTTATAGGTATACACAATGTATGTGTGTGTGTGAGCGATTATAAGATTTATACCAACATTCTATCTCACATGTAGAGATATAAACAAAATTGAAAATTAAGTTAACAATAAATTTACCTGAGTAACAGAAGAGAGAACATCTGGTTGAGAATTATTCCGGGGCATAGGCCCTGGGGACGATCCAAAGCCAACATACTTCCCACCTTGGGACGGCGGTAACCCCTCCGGCTTTGACTCATTTTCCGCCATCATCCTGGCAAAAAAGCCCTCCTTCCCCGCGGCAGAAGCCTCTAATTGAGATCGCGTATACATATCCTGACTAGATCTCGATCTCGTCGGTGCCCCACCGCCACCTCCACCGCTCCTAAAATCCCCCGCCGATTGGTTCCGCCTCATATTATCCGATTTATTCCCACCTTCATCAAAGCTATCCCAACTATCCCACCCAGCGTTCCCGCCATTACTACTAGCACTCCGACCACTATTAGTTCCAAGAGGAGGCTTCCCACTAGCACTACTACTGCTCTTCCCGACGGTTTCCTTCACCACCGGCGGATCCCGCCAATTCTTCCCTTCCGCTAGGGCTTGGATCCGGTCACGATAAATCGAAGCCGCGTTGGTATTATACTTGGCCACAATATCAGTTTCCTTAGGTATACCGTACGACGAGAGAAACCGATTGAGGTTCTCGTTACCTCCGGCCTCCATCTTTTTGAGCTGGATCTCCGACCATGAATCCATGGTAACCGATCGGACAAAGGAGATGTGAACGCCGAGGCCGCGGTGCTTTCCAGAACATTCTAGACACATGAAGATACCGTACGAGACGGACGCCCACTGCGGATTCTTCTGGGAGCAGTCGACGCAGATCTTGTTCGCCGGTTGCGATTGGAGGTCACGGAGGCGTCGCGATGCCGCCATTGTTGATGATCCAATTAAAATCCGAACAGGTTGAAATCGGATCTGTGAAATTGGTAGAATTGAAATCTAGAGAGAGATGGTTAGATCATGAATTGTGGAGAGGGAAAGGGATGGATGGTGGGAGGAGGGCCGACACCGTCAGGTCAGAGGAATTCGGGATAATAACGGCTGTCCACCATTTGTAATTGAGCTGTTGTACGTGGATATTGGAATTTTATTTTGGATTTCAGTTATACTCCCTCCCTCCGTCTCATACTTATCTTTACTTATTTTATTTTCGTTTTGGTACGTCAATATTTATCACTACTTATTTCAGTGTCGCGATTTGAGAGGAGGAAGAGGCTGGATCGGACCGACGGGTTGGCCTGGGCGGGTATGGATAAGATCCACGGGTGGATCCGTCTCACCCTAGTTTTTGCCTTTTCTTAATACCCGTACACTTCCATTTAGTAACAAATAAGTATGAGACGGAGGGAGTACATAGAGCTCACAAGGTGTTACTCCCATCCCTTAAAGAATAAAAATCAGTGGTATTTCAAAATGTCATTTTTTATATAAAAAAAATGTAGTGTTGTGTGTTAATACTTTTATGACCTTGTGCTAAATTTGTTTTCGTTTTAAATTTTAAATAATGCAACTCCTTTTCTAGCGCAAACGAATGAAGATGATAAATGTATTTACGTTTAGGAATGGATGAACAGTTGGAGATGTTAAGATGACTGAGATATGGCTTAACAAATGTTAATTGGGTGATTCAAATTGTTATGCAAGATCAAGAAAATGGAATTACGTAAGTCATACTTATAATAGTCTTCATTTGATTTTTTTTTTTTTTTTTTACTATTTGTAATTATTGATTACATGACTCGTTATTATAAGAATCTGGCTATGTTTGGATGATTAGAAATGAAGATAGAGTGAAATTAATTTAGATGAGTTATAGGTTAATGCTGAGGATTTTGTTACCCTTGGGAATGATATTAAACAAGATCATTCCCAAGTAGGTATCTCATATACTCCCTCCGTTTCATTTAAGTTTCAACATTTTGCCGTTTTTGGCATTTCACTTAAGTTGCAATATTATCAAATAAGGAAAGTGCTTATTACTTTTATAATCCTCCACTCATTCTCTCCCTTCCTCCCAACCACTCATTATTCTCCACTTATTCTCTTTCTTCCTCCCAACCACTCATTATTCTCCTTTCTTAATTTCTATACTTCACAACCCATGTTGCAATTTAAATGAAATGGAGGGAGTAGATCTTTTGCAATTTATGACTATAGGGGGGGGGGGGGGGGGTTAATCCTCATTTAACAATTTTGTAATACATATTTATAATAGGTGGTACTATACTCCAAAATATTCAAAATTAAAAATAAATAAAAAATTAGTTTTGATTAATTAAACACTTGAAAGGAATAACCCGACTCGATACACATGGGTTCACGGCCCAGTCCATCCCGGCCCAACCGAGCTGGGCCGGTCCTCCTAACCCCATGCTCAGTTTGGTGTCGTCCAACGACTAACTTGAGAACGGGCCCTTAGGAACCAAGCAAAGGTCGTATCCCAACTATTGTCGCTCCCCTTTTAATGAGCTCGGCTCAGTGTGCCGAGCTGAACTGTTAGAGATCACGACTACGCTAAAGGCCCCCTCACTAATCCCCACGAGCACACCTCAACTCGCAGGTCGGACCTCGGTGTATGCCTACTCGGTTTAACGAGCTGAGACTTGGGACAAACCCGCCACGATTATGGGAATTGTAGGGGTGGCCCAATCCGTCATGAAGGCCAGCCAACGGCTTCTAGAACTGTTACCCTAGTACGGATGTGGTGACTTACTCACTCATTTGGATAAATCCAAATCCCTAGATTCAAGGAATCAAAACTAGGTGACAATGCTACTATTTTGTGGTATAAATAGGCACCTCAGCTTCAGTTCAAAAGGTTAATCTCTCTAGCCCAGCTCTTTTTCCTTTCTCAGTTTATTCTCTCGAAACAGACTGACTTATTCTCACGCCAGATGACCTTCACCGGTGAAGCTCCGGCTAAGTTCACGTTTGTTCTTCTTTTCAAGCTAAAAAGACGCACCAGATATCCAATCCTGGATCCGGCACATTGATTGCATTTTTGGCACGATCAACACTCTTTTTGTCTCGGTTCAATTTCAATGTGGACATTTTTTCGTTTTACAATATTATTGATATGTCTGCTTCTTAAAATTGATTTGTTTTTATTACTCCCTCCGTCTTACTATGTTTGGCCACATTTTTATTTTTGTTTGTCTCATTTTATTTGGCCGCTTATAAAACCAATGTAAATTTATACATTATTTTCTTATTATACCCTTCATTAAGTTTAACATCTTGCAAGCTAATTAATACTATTTAGTATAAAAACAAGGCACAAATTCTCATGTACATACTATTAAAGAAGGGTATACTAGGAAATATAAAAATTGAACAAGTCATTAATTGAGGTTTCTTAAACTACGAAATTTTGTCTTGTGGCCAAACATAGTGAGATGGAGGGAGTATTATATTTATATTACCTTAGTTATTAGACTAACATACTTAAATTGTAGTAAACAGTGGCCAAACATAGTGAGATGGAGGGAGTATTATATTTATATTACCTTAGTTATTAGACTAACATACTTAAATTGTAGTAAACAGATAATATTCCATTGGGCTAGACTCTTGTGAGACCGTCTCACGGCGTGAGACAGCTCCGAGCCGAGTTGAGTTAAGTTTTTTTTTTTTTTTTTTTTGCCCTCCAACATTATTTTCCCTGCCATTTTTTGCTCGCCAGTAAAAGTAACACTTTTTATAAAGAAAATGTAACACTTTCTCTCATGTAACACTTTTTTTCCCCATAAATGTACCACAATTTTACTGAAATAGATTAAAGATTACATGAGATTGACAACTAAACTAATGTTACATTTTATAATAAATGAATGTAACCTTTTATTTTCTCAATTGAACACTTTTCTAGGTTTTACATTCAATGGAAATGCAAAAAGCGATTATATACATGAATTTTTACTCTTGTTTTAAAGAAAAAAAGTAACATTTACTCTATAAAGGTGTTACATTCATCTATATAGCAAATTACAATCATATGCACTTTGTTACACTTCAATTATTATTTTTTCTAACCACAAAATCTATTTTTTTTTTTTTTTGTAAAACTGTTGTTACATCTTACAATAAAGTGTTATTTTTTTAAGACTAAACTGCTACTTTTATCAGAACAAAGTGTTACATCTCAGGATACGAGCAGTCCATTTTTTTTGTGTGTTAAAAAGCATGTTATATATATATATATATATATAACCATATCATGACCTATCTAGTTTGATTCGTCTCGTCGAGACGAACACAATGATATTTTTTTTAAAAAAAAACGACTTCAAAATCACAAGATATTGCATTTTAAAGTTATTGAGTTTTTTTTAAAAAAAAAAATTGCGCCACGTGTCGTGCGCTGGAAGGGCAAGGGGCATGACGGGGGGGGGGGGGTTGATGGGTTTGACTAGGATGGCCAAACAGAACCGGAAAACCGGACCGGAGAAGCACGGAACCGGAGCAAACCGGAACCGCCATTCATCCGGGCCGGTTACGGTTCACATAAATGGCGAACCGGACCGGAACCGGACCGAAAATCCTTTGTTTTTCAATAATTTTAAAGGGGGGACCGGAACCGTACCAGAACCAGAACATAACCGGAACCGGTGTAACCACGGGCCGGTTACGGTTCACATAAATGGCGAAGCGGAACCGGCGTTGACTATCCCTAGGTTTGACCTATGAAGGATCCGTATCACCATGTGAAACGGTCTCACATGAGTATTTGCCTATTCCATTATCATATTCATAACTTTTTTCTACCCACAATACTTGTAAATATATACTCCATCCGTCCCACTCGAATTAGGATTCTTGGTCAATCTAATTATACTTTAACCAATAATTTGATTTTTTTAAAATCTAAATGGAAATTTAAAAATAGTTATTGATTTTTTTTTTATTTTTTTTTTTACAGAAGTTATTGAATTTATTAGTAACCGTGATACAATAACAATTTTTTAAAATTTTATTAACATCATTATTTTTCTTCAAATTATTTGTCAAAGTATAATTTGATTGACCAAAAATCCTAATTAGAGTGAGACGGAGTGAGTATTCACTTTTTAATTTCAGTATCAACAATAAATATGCATATTAAACTGAAACGAAAAGAGTAATATCTATTTATTTTGAGCAATACTTTAAAGTATTCAAAGAAATAATGTTCATGGGTTGTGACTAATGGAGTGGATTTCATAAAATGAGGCCTAACTCTCGATTTACATTCTATACATAAAATGAGGCCTAACTCTCGATTTACATTCTATACATGAAAAGAATGTTATGCATTATTATAGGGCAAATAGCACATTAGTGTCCCAAAATTTTATATGAGTTGCAATTTAGGTTATAATGTTCCAATTTTAGCAATTTGGTGCCTAATTTTCACATTTTGTGGCGAAATGAGTCATTTTTGGATGATAATGTTGGAACAATTTTAATCCCTGAATGCCACACTCATATTTAAGTAAGAGAGAGAGGAAAGATGAAGCGGAAGCGTTTAAGAACAATACCTGTTGAATCCATAGATGATGATAGGGAGAAATGAAGAAGAAGAAGATGTAGGAGAATGATCTTCTAAATGATGAATGTCTTTCCTCTTTTACTTCTTTAACACTTAATGAAGATTTATGGAGAGAGTACTAATGAAAAATGGAGTAGTCTAAAGGGTTGATGGAATGCCCTTTATATAGTAGACTTGGTGACATTTCATTTAGGGACCACACCCTTTCAAGCTTTATGATAATAAATTACCCTTTTGCCCATCACAATTAGGTAATATATATCCAGGAATTCTACACATTTTATTATCAACTATACTTTATAAATTAATATTATAATCATAACTTTATGAATGGAAGTCTAAACGACTTGTGTTGCAAGCCATGTTCTTACAATCTCCCACTTGGGTTGCAAAACAAAGTACTTCCTTTAAATTATGAACATAACACAAATGACAACCCTTATGTGCGCACTTTATTGTCATTTATAACAATCTCGTCCATTAGCCATACAAGTATAGGACTAAAGGGGCAGTCGTTGTAATTGATTCGCAACTAAACCCACAATAATCACGTATACAAATCCAACTAAATGACATAGATCAAAAGTATAGATGTGTAGCATGGAATCATAATGAATATATACATATTCTTCCAACTAGTCCAACTTAACCAAATGAGATCAAAACTTTAAATAATAGAACAACTAATGAAAGAACAACACAAACTCCCACTATACTAAATGTTATCAAAAGTTGTTACACCCATATGAGCAACATGCTCGTGAAACACTGAAGATGATAACTTTTTCATAAATGGATCCTTTAAATAGAGTTTGTTTCTATAAGTTGTATCCCTTTCGTTCATTTTGTACTCTTTTCTTTATAACAAGATAATTAATGTCTAAATCCATAAACTCTTGTTAGAGTACAGAACTGCTACCTGATAGTCATTTCTTAATTGGTCTTTCGACACTTGTTTTGACAAATTACAGTCCATTAAAACATATGCAGCCATATATTTAACTAATGTCGGAATACCTAATGATCTCAAGATGATCCGACTTTAAAACATAGGCATGTAGTTCTTTAGTGGTTTTGTAAATACTTCTATCATTCTTTTGGCTGCTACTTAATGTTCTTTCCGGATTGCTTTGGTATTGACAAAGCATCCCAACGTTAAATGTAAGATTTACGTATACATTAAGCTTCCTACTGCTGATGCAAAGAGGGAATTTTCCATATACTTGGATTTAAAATTTACCTTTAGGACACTGTTTGAGACTAAGAATGTCTCCTTTAAAATTAGGGGTGTCATGTGGTTTACAGTTTTGCATGCTAAACCTTTTGTAATACCTTTCCATATGGCCTTTTGTGATAATCCTAAAACATATCGTGAGCGATCACGGTGAATTTGGATTCTTAATACAAAGATGCCTTACCAAGATCTTTTATTTCAGATAAGAAATTTCTTAGTTTCCTTAATAAGGTTTATATCATCACTAGCAAGCAAAATATCATCCACATATAAGACCAAAATTATAAATTTACTCCCACTGAACTTATGGTATACTTAATATTTACCAAGATTCATTTCAAAACTTAATGAAAGAATGACTTGGTTAAATTCTAAATACCATTAATGAGAATTTTTACTTAAGTTCATAAATGAATTTCTCCATATAAATAGTTTCCTTAATGTCTCCATTAAGAAATTTTTTTCTCTAATATCCATTTAATGAAGCTTAAGATCAAAGGTGCTATTAGTGCCATAATGATCCTAAGAAGCTTTTAGAAGATACCGGAAAAGTGTTTCTTTCTTTATAATCAATACCTTTCTTATGAGTTAAAATCTTTAGCAACTGGATGGGCTTTATATCTTTCAACATTACTTTGTGAATCCTTTTAGGTCTTAGAGACCCATTTATAGGTTTCACATCCTTATGTAATGAAATAAGATCCCAAACGTTGTCATCTTTTAAAAGATTGTAACTCTTTATTAATGGCATTAATCTTCTTATGAGAATTAGGACTATTGATGGTTTTATGGAAGATAAATAGATTATCTCCCACTATACCTAAGTGTCCCTTATTCTCGACAAGATACACTTAATGAATAGCCGGAATTGCATTCCTTCTTACTCTATTTGATCTCTATAAGGGCACCGGTTCTTACTAATTTTGAGGTTGTTGAATTTCCTTATAGGGAAATCATATTTATTTTGAATTATATGTTCTTCTTGAATGTCAAGTTCAAAACTTGATATCTAATTGGAACTATGGGAAGTGGTATATAAATGGATTTCATATAAATGAATTCCTCTTCCTTTTCAAATTCAAAATATTACTCCAAATTCTCCCACTAAATTCAACATCCTTAAAAGAACCTAGCATTTCTCGTTTTTCAAAACGTTCTAACTTTCGGGTTGTAAAATTTATATATCCCCTAGTTTTCTCGGCTTACCCCATGAATAACTACTAATAATCTTACGTCTAACTTTCCCTTAGTAGACTTATAAAGTCTATCCATATGCTAGACAACCCCATAAATGAATATGGTTTAAGGATGAATAAGGAACGCATCCTTAAATTATTAAGGGTTTATATTAGTAGCTTTAGAGGGAGCTTTAATGAGAATAAAGGTTGCGGTTTTAGCGTATCGCCCATAATGAGTGAGGTAAGAGAAGTATAAAACATACTTATTACCATATCCTTAAGGATTTCAATATGTCTCTATTACAATATTCATGCTAGGCGTACCCGGCTCAATGTAGAGAGAGACAATCCCACACTCTTTCAAAATAGCGAGTAAAAAGGACCTAGACGTTGTTTCTTTTAACAATCATTCCAAAGATGTATACACCATCATGAATGACCCTAATGTTCTTGATAGTCTTCAAAGTTGATTTCCAACTTTGTCTTTATAAGACTTTTACAACGTCCAAACTCAATATTTTATGAAGCAAATAAATGTATTCAAACTAAGAGTTTAGTCATTTTGAACATAATAACTATTGTTGACCTTTTCCATGAAGGAATAATTAATGGCCTACAAATATCCGAATGCATTAGTTCATTGAGACACTTGATGCTCTCGAGAATACTACAATGTTTGTAAATTTACTTTAAGGCATTTAATGCAAAAGTATTTTCCAATTTATCAAGTTTGTTTAAGATATCCTTTAACATAAGCTTATCAGTTTCCTTTCGAAAATATGACCCAAACGCTTATGCCTTCATAAAATATAAACTTTACTTGATAACTTTTGCTTTTACCACTTTGGTGTCATTATTTATGGAATTTATATATTGTGTAAATAATGTCAAGTAATTAAAGATTACCTGACTATGTACTAGTACCATCAACCTTGGAATAAAATAAAATCACATTTATTAAAATGAACAAAACAACCTTCTTTATTCAAAATTGTGATATATATCAAATTCCGTCCAAATGACGATACATTAAATGTAGTATTTATACAAATAATACTAAGTACTTTTAACAATATCCTATAAGATTCCGATGCCTTTTCTTTCAACCAGATCCCAGCTTCCATATAGATGATTCTTCATCTTCTCCAGGATTTCGGTATTTCAGGCAACCCTACATAGACATTCATTATGTGAGTTGATGTAACAGAATTCAACCACTATGTATATGTAGGAAATGAAACCAAATTAGCCTTTATCACAAACAATACCAAATGACATACCTTTCTTAGCACGCCAAGCGTGATACTTAGGGCAGTCGTACTTCATGTGAGTGAGGTCCTTGCAAAAGAAGCATTCTTCATGATCATTAGATGATCTCTTACGCTTCTTATTTCTTGCAACCGCAATTTTCTTCCCTCTTCTTTTTGTCCCATGAGAAGAGGTAGATGCCAAACATCCCTCAATCATATCAAGGAATGTTTTAGCATCAACGTCCTTGGAGATACCGGTCAAAATGGTCTCCGGGACAACTATATTCATGATCATTAGGCTCACACGGTTGGAGCGTTTCCACTTCTCCTCATTTAAGCAATCTTCTTGAGTGCTTTCATTAGAGAGAGGAAGAGGAAACGGTTCCCTTAATGCGTGATCTATGTCCATATAGCCTAAGATCATCCTCAATTTATTTTTCCAAGTTTTAAAATTAGTCCCGTTTAGCATCGGAATTGAACTCATAGCAGTGATTACGGACGAAGCAATAAGTAAATCTGTTGGGTTTTGAGAACAAAAAAGAATGAGAACAAAACATGAATAAGAAACTACAAAATGAAAAATGATTAATTATATCAACGAAATCCATCAATAAGATAATCAACATGACATCAAAACTAATCTTTGGATTGCGAGTTGACTCATAAATGATTGACTTAGGTAACAAGTAATTTGAACTTATATTTTAATAAATACTTAATCTTCCTTTGGGCCGACATAAGTACCTAAGAAAATATCCTAATGATCATTTTATTTGTTACCACATGAATGCCTAAGTTTAGTCAAATGTCAAGATCTTCTTTGGAAAATTCAAGTCATTCACATATTAACTTAAACATTCAACACTTTAATAATTTTGCATTTAAATAACGTTAATCACTTGGGTGATAATATTATTTAAACAATGAATAAAATTATTTAAGCATATAATTAATCAGGGCTTTAAGGTTTGAAAAAATGTATGTTTTGTTCAAGAGGAAACAAAATTGTGCAAAATTCAATTCTGATGAACAGTAGCTGCACGGTCGAGCATAGAAAGCTGCACGACCGTGCAACAATTTACAGAAATGCATGTTCTCGCGGCACACTTTGCACGACCGTGCTAAAAAATGATGCACGACCGTGCCAAAATTATCAGACAAAGCATGTTCTCACGGTACAATGAGCACGGCCGTGCCAAACAAAGGACACGACCGTGCCAAACGAACCGATCCGACCGGTTCAAACAAGACACCCGTCCGGACCAGCACTATTCATACGCACCGGTTCAAGGTAATTGAGGCGCACGGCCGTGCCAAACAAAAGAGCACGACCGTGCCAAACAATCTGCACTTCTGAATTTTTGTCTAAATTTTCCTCAAAATCAAATGAATTGCAAGTAGATCCGCATGGTATGTACTTAAAACATAAAACCATGTTATTTAGGATAATCTTGCCTTTTAAAATTAATGGAATCAAGTGAGTAGATCCACATGGTATGCACTTAAAACATAAAACCATGTTATGAAGGGATAATCTCACTTGAACCTTTTAATGAACAAAAACTTTCAAACCATTTTTCTTAATTTTAGATGAAGATCATCAGCACTTTATTAACGAATTAGAGTCCCTAATCGACATCAAAAACCTTATGATTCAACAGAGAAAATGAATCAAAGTAAAGCATGAAAGCTTTTTCTTAATACAAGAACTCAAACTCAAACTAAATAATGAGCGGGGCTCTGATACCAATTGTTGGAACAATTTTAATCCCTGAATGCCACACTCATATTTAAGTAAGAGAGAGAGGAAAGATGAAGCGGAAGCGTTTAAGAACAATACCTGTTGAATCCATAGATGATGATAGGGAGAAATGAAGAAGAAGAAGATGTAGGAGAATGATCTTCTAAATGATGAATGTCTTTCCTCTTTTACTTCTTTAACACTTAATGAAGATTTATGGAGAGAGTACTAATGAAAAATGGAGCAGTCTAAAGGGTTGATGGAATGCCCTTTATATAGTAGACTTGGTGACATTTCATTTAGGGACCACACCCTTTCAAGCTTTATGATAATAAATTACCCTTTTGCCCATCACAATTAGGTAATATATATCCAGGAATTCTACACATTTTATTATCAACTATACTTTATAAATTAATATTATAATCATAACTTTATGAATGGAAGTCTAAACGACTTGTGTTGCAAGCCATGTTCTTACAGATAATGGATGGAAGCTAACATAATTAACGAAAAATCTAACGAGCTTATTTGAAACTTGCATTTCTTACCTATAAAGTTCAATAATTATTTATGTTGACCCCATTTTGTTAAAAACTTTACAACTCCTAATATATATACTCCCTCCGTCCCAGCACAAATAGGACTAGAGGAGTGGGCACAATAATTAAGAGAAAATAGCGAATGTGTGGTAGAAAATTAAGAGAGATAATGAGTGAGGTAAATAGTAGTGTTGGTTGAATAAAATGAGTGGTGAAAAATGAAGAGAGAGAATGAGTGGGGTTAAATAGTGGGGTTGGTTGAATATAAATATATTATAATATTTCCATTTTGGGCAGTCTCAATTGTTCTGGGACGGCCTAAAAGGGACAGAAGTCCTACTTGTGCTGGGACGAAGTGAGTATATATATATATATATATATACACACACTCCTTCCGTCCCACCTGAATTAGGATCTTTTGGTTGGGCACGGAGATTAAGGAAAAAGTGTTAGTGGAATAGGTATTGTGAGTAGACGTGTCCAAAATCTAACCGGAACCGGCTAACCGGAGGTTTTTTAACCGGTCAAAACCGGTCAAACCCGGCTAACCGGTTAACCGTGAACCGTCTCAACCGTCAACCGTATTTTCAAGGTTCGGTTAAGGTTAGTCCATTTTGATAACCGTCAACCGGCGGTTATAACCGGGAAGCTAACCGCCGGTTCAACCGTCTATACTAACCGTCAGTTTCTTACCATTTCCGAGTTAGTTTTAAGAATTACAGTCAGTTTTTTTTAACAATTTCAGTCAGTTTTTTAATGATTTCAGTTAGTTTTCTAACAAAATTGGTGTTTTTATTTCATTTTCAGTTAGTTTCTTAATGATTTTAGTCAGTTTTCTAACAAAATCCTAAAAAACTGTTTCTTTTTAAAAATAAAAAAAATAAATAATTGAAAAAGTCTCATAACCGGGTTAACCGGCAAAACCGGCTGAACCGGTTTAACCGTTAACCGGATAACCGTAACTGGATGTGGCGGTTAGAAGGTTACTCCACGGTTAGGGATTACCGGTAAAATTAACCGGCGGTTATAACCGGCTAACTGGCGGTTAACCGGCATGGACACGTCTAATTGTGAGTATGAAAAGTGAAGTAGGAGAGAGAAAATAGGGTAGAGAATAATGAGTGGAAAGTTGTTGTGACTGTGAATGTGAGTCCCATTAAATAAAACACTTCTATTTTTGGGTTGTACTAATTCAAATGGGACACCCAAAATAGAAATTTGTCCTAATTCAAGTGGGACGGAGGGAGTATATATATATATACACACACACACACACACACACACATATTATATTAATAAAAGAATGTATATTTTAATTAACCAAAAAAAAAACCACAATAAATATCAAAGTAAAATATTGTTTATCATTTAAAATAATAATTTTTTTTGTATAGAAGTGAGAATTATAAAAATAAAAATATCTTACACTAAAGTCATTTATAATTCTATTTCCTTAAGTAAATAGCTAAAATTATGTTTGAAAAAAAAGAAAGTAAAGGGCTAAATTTAGATGTTACTCCATAGATAATATATCTTAATAAACTTCTTGTAACCTAAATTTGCTTGAAAAGGGAAAATAAAAAATCAAACCTAAACTTCTACATTCTTCGTCTCCTTCCCCCCACCCCACCCACACACACACACCATCCATCGGCCACCTTCACATCTCTTCTTCTCTCATGCTTTCTCTTACTCCCAAAACGCTAACTTGCCTTTCTGGGTAAGAAATACAGTTTTTAAAGAAGCTCGTTAAATTTTTCGTTAATTTCGTTAGCTTCCATCCATGACCATCCAAAAAAGACCAATTTCACCACAAAAGGTGAACATTAGACACCAAATTGCCAAAATTGGAACATTAAGACTTAAATTGCAACTCATACAAAACTTTGGGCACTAATGTGCTGGTTGACCATTATTCTACCATCTCAAAAGCAACGTGATTCGTAGGGACCTAAGAGCAAATTTAAAAGGGGTACAATACAATGCAATTTCTATTTTATTAGTACTATTATTACATTTTGTGTAGATTGGTATGAAATTTGAAGATTAAAAGTATGAAAAAGAAGCAAGATAAGCATGTTTAAGAGAAAATTGGAGCAAGTGGACTTCTAAGGCCTAACTTCACCTATGGACGCCAATAATAATTTTGTACACTATGCAATGTTATTAAATTATTTCCACATGCTCTTTTCATTTTATTTTACAATTTTTTTTTAATTTTTTTTTTCGTGTGTGGATGTGTTTGAGGTTTAAGCGGGATGAGATACAATTATGCTATCATGATTTGGCCCACCATCTATTAGAGATCGAAGATAGTCGGTTTAGATTTAATTATTTTCACAAAATAGTTACTCCCTCCTCAGTTTGTTTCAGAGTATATATTCACCCCTCATTTGTACGGAGATTAAAAAATGGTGAAAGTGATGTAAGTGTTGTGAGTATAAAGTAAAGTAAGAGAGATAATGAGTGAAAAAGAATAGTAAGTTGATTGATGTTGTGAGTATAAATGTAAGTAGAAAAGAGAATGAGTGAGAGGAATAGTAAGGAGTTTTTGTCATTTTAAGAAGTGGACAAATACTCTCGGATAAACTAAAAAGGAAAGGTGGACATATACTCTGGGACGGAGGAAGTATTATTTATTTTTTCTTTTTTTCGAAATCAAAATAGTTATTAGATTATAGGAGTATATATTATATATTATATACTATATACAATAAAGGGGAAAACTATAAATTTTGCCGCTATACTTATTTGCCATTGTACTTAATATTCGTCAAACTTGCCATCGTACTATAATATTCACCTTCATTTTCTTCCTTGACCCTAACGGCCGTTCAAAACTTAATAAAAAAAATTAGAAAACTAACGAAGATGCTAAAAACCTTACAAGGAAATGTCAAAAACTTAACACCAATGTCACTTCAAAACTGAGTCTGATAATCATTATTGAGGTTCGTGCTGCTTTCGTAAACTTATTAAGAATTTGAAGCTAATGTTTTATTTTGAAAGAAACTTGAAGCTAATTTGAAGCCTCCATTAACCTCAGTTTCTTATCCCCATGCCAATGTTGTGTCATTGCTTCTCAATGCTAAACTGAAATTAAGACATATCTACAAATTTAGTAAATTCTAATTGATAAATAAGGGAAACCTTAAAGATAATAAAATAAAAATGGAGACAAAAAGAACCCACTTCATATCCGAAACAGAGAGAGAATTTGGAATAGGATGTTTTATCTTCTTTTTTATTAAGAATTTGTTAAAGAACATAGAAATCCAAAAAAAAAGGGTCTGCAACAGAGATGAAGAAATGGGGATACGCGTTGATAGTGGCAGCTAAGAGGTGAGGCAATGGAAGGGGGAGACGACTAAGCGGCAGCGGAGGTGAAGGGGCGCGGCGGAGGGGAAGGGCGGTTGGATAAAGTACTTTAGGGATTTTTCGTCACTTTTTCCAGATGATGAGAAACCAACAATTGAAGAATCAATAAAGCTCTTTGTTAGTTTCTTAACATCACTGTTAAATATCTAACGGTTGTTTGGGTGAAGGAAGAATGTGAAAGTGAATATCATATTACGATGACAAAATTGACGAAAATTAAGTACAATGGCAAAATCTGTAGGTAAACCCAAAGTACAGTGGCAAATTTTATAGTTTTCCCTACTATAAAGTTATAATATTTCAATTGATCATTATTCAAAATAAGTTTTATGACAAATTCACAAATGTTATGCTAATATCAGTTTCAAATTCTAGTGCTTTGGTAATTGATGAGTATTGTTAAACTTCAGACCGAAGCCTAAATTATTGGGCCAAAGCCCAAAAGTCAGAACCGAAGAAGAAAGAGAAGAAGGCCGTTAACTTTCATTGGTGGCCTTTAAAGCTTGAAGTGTATACGGGCTATTAGTTCTCTATGGGATTTGTTTTTATGGGCTTTCTTACCCCCTTTTTTTTTTTAGATAGAAGCCCATAAATTTGACTTGCCCACTGTTTTGACTTTTATTTTGATTTTATGATTATCAGTTTTTGCTACTCCCTTCATTTTAGAGAAATTGTCCCCATTTTATTGATCAATTTTAAGTGAGTTTTGACAATAACATATGAAAATTAATATTTTTGCTGAAACCCTTATAATTTTGTTTTGAGGTATTAATGGTACGGTTTATTTTAGTACGAGCCAATTTACGGACTGAATCAAAATGTGAAAGGTTCAAACCGAACTGAACTTAACTGAAAATCTCAATAGTTTGTTTTAGTCTGACTCGGTTATAACCATAGTTCTGATCGTGGTTCAGTTGTGTATTCGGACCGTGGTGCAGACCGTAGTTCAGATTATGATTAACATATGCGATCTGGTGGTTTGACCTAGTGATTCGGCAGATCGATCCCTCGAAAGGTCTAATGGTTCGATCTCGCAGTCTCAAGCCGCTATTCGGTTTCTGAAAGGTCAGACCAAACTGTATAATGTGGTTTGTCAAATTGAAAACTGTGGTTTAGTCATACACCTCTAATTTTGTTAATGGTGTATTAATTATTATTTTTTATTTTTATTTTTATTTTTCATTAAATATGTGCTTTTAAATCATTTTCATTATATGTATTATTATTCAAAATTCATTTAAATTAACAAGCAAAATTTAAATAATAATATTTTCTAAATTGAGGGAAAATGTTTTTTCTTAATTTAAGGAAGAGAGACACTCTAGTAGATACTCTCTCCGCCCCAACTGAAATTACACAATTCAGATATATTGCACATAAATATTAACGAAAAACGTTAGTAGATTGAGTGTAGATTGTGAGTATGAAAATTGAGATATATAATATAGAAAGTGAGGTAGGAAATGCTTTCAAAAAATAAAAAGAGGTATGAAATAGCAAGTAGAAAATTGTTGTAAGTGTTAAAGTGGATATCGTTAAATAAAGTTAAATAAAGAAGTATTATAACTTTTTATTTTCTTAAAACTAATTATGAGACATGAAAAAAAAAAATGTGTAAGTTTTAATTGTGACCAAACAATTTTTTTCATTATCCTATCGGGGAAAATCCTTATTACTTACTGATCTATAACTATGAAAGCAACCACCAACTGACAAATAATGTCACCAAAGAAAAATAAGCTTCCCATCAATTGTTCTGCTGCTGCTGCATAGGGAATTGGGGTGGCAACGGGTCGGGTTCGGGGCAGTTTTTGTCAAACCGAACCCGACCCTAACCTTAAAGATGGTGATCCGACCTGACCCGAAGTGTATCAATATGTAATTTTTTCAGATCATATTTGCTTGGGCCCAATCTATGTTTAACCCTAAATTTGAACCAGTTATATAAATCAGTCTTAAATCATCAAACTTCACCCACAAACAACTATAAAAATAAAGGCAAATAGCACATTAGTGCCTCAAAGTTTCACATGAGTTGCAATTTAGTTCCTAATGTTCCAATTTTGGCAATTTAGTGCCTAATGTTCACTATTTGTGTGAAATGGGTCATTTTTGGATGGGAGCTAACAAAATTAACGAAAAATCTAACGGGTTTTCTCAAAAAACAATAATTAATTTTATTCAGCGCTCATTTCGTTGAAAACTTTACACCTCCTTTTAAATAACACAACGAACGTAAAATAAAGACCAAAATATGATTCACATTAATGAAAATAATAGTAAATTTATAAACCCACATTCAGTCTGCCGCTTATCCCCACCATTTTCTTAAAAACCGAAGTCACCCTCTATCTCATTTTTTCTTCTCTCCCCTCAAGGCACAATCCAGATTCCTTTTGATGTGCGTTTTCAAACTAGTTATATTTATTATGAAATTTAAATGATTCCGATTTTGAAAATATTTGATTGAAGATTTGAGTTTTTGGATGGTATTTTGCTACTTTGTCTGTTTTTATATTTTAAAATTGGATGGAGGTGGCACACCGGGTGAGGTTCAGAGAAGAAGAGTAGTTGTACGTTTTTTATAAGAAAACAATTATCCCTTAACTTTTAAATAAATATTTTGGGAGTTGTAAAGTTTTTAAGTAGTGGGGTAAAATAAACAATTATTGAAATTTTTATGGGTTGGAAATACAATTTTCAAACAAGTTCGTTAAATTTTTTGTTAATTTCGCTAGCTTCCATCCATGGACATCCAAAAAAAAATCAATTTCACTATAAATTGTGAACATTAGGCACTAAATTGCTAAAATTGGAACATTAGGACCTAAATTGCAACTTATGTGAAACTTTGGGGTATTAATGTGCTATTTGCCCTAAAAATAAATTGCACAACACTTATAATATGGTTAACTAACACTATACTCCTTCCGTTCCAAGGAAGTCGCAACATTTTGCCATTTAAAGTATTTCACAAAAGTTGCAACAATCCAAATTTTGAAGTTGTTTTATTACTTTTAGAATTCTCCACTCATTCTCTCTCTTCCTCATAACCACTCATTATTCTCCACTCATTCTCTTTCCACCCCCACTAATTCTCTCTCTTCCTCTTTACCTTTTATTCTTAATATAATATTATATCCTTAATTTTCCAATTCCAAAGTAAATGTTTCAACTTTTCTGGAACGGAGGGAGTATGTTAACTTTGTACATATGGGTGTGGGTCGGGTCGGATCACAACGGGTCAACATCAAAACCCGAACCTGGCCCTAACCCGCTCTGGTCATGAAGATTGCAACCCAAACCCTACTTTTTCGGAGCGGATCGCCATCGTGTTTGGATCGGGTTCGGGCGACCTACTGCTGCAGAAAGTTAGCTTTAGCAATGTATTGTGTAAATATAGAAAAAATACTAACTGAAAAAATATACTCCCTCCGTCCCAAAATGATCTTCTTATTTTCATTGCTCATTGTCCCAAAAAGTTCTTCCAATTTCTACAATTTGAGCTTAAAAGCGCATAAACAAAACATGGCTAGGGAAGTAAGTGTTCATATTCTAAAAAAGTTTGAACAGTCAAATGAGAAGATCATTTTGGGACGGAGGGAGTATTTAATCTCTTTTAAAAATCTAAATAATAAAATGGAAAAACTGCAAATATAGTACCTGAACTATTGGGGTTATTTTGGATTTGGTACTTGGACTCTCATTTTTTGCACCCGTCATACCCAAACTCTAATTTTTACTGTATCTGTCATACCTACCACTAACGACATCCATTTTTTTCCGTTAAATTAGTCATGTGCCATACATGTGATTAAATTTTAAGGGTAAAGATGTCAATTCTAAAATATCCTCACCCCCTTCTTCCCCCAAACCCTCTCCCTCAATTTTCGGCTACCACTCCGTCACCGTTGCCGTCGCCGGCGTGTGTATACCCCGGCCATCTCGCCTTCCACGCTCCGGCTATGAAACCCTAACCTACTCATCCATCCCAATCACCGGCGAGATATCTCTCACTCTTTCTTTCTCTCAGGCGTAGACACACACACACTAAAGTCCATGTATTTCGTCCAGATCTGGCGATCGTGTTCTCCGGCGAATTCAGATCTGGCGATCGTGTTCTCCGGCGCTATTTTCTTGCTGACAATACTTACAAGTTAGGAGAATGGGATGAATCCAGTTGTCAGGAGCTCGATCGTTCAGTTCATGTTTGTTTCTGTATATGTATGATGCTACTTCTGTGAATTTTTGTTCGACGTTGTAGTCGATTTCGAGTTTCATGTTGCATCTTTTGCACTGGACTTCGCCAGAGATGGTGTAGATCTGGTTGGAGAGAAGGTAGTCGAAAGATTGGACGGTTTCCCGGTGTAGACGGCGGTGGCGGGGGAGGCGGCGGTGACGGAGATGGGGAAATTTTGGGATTATTAAGAGGAGGAGTTAGCATGTAGTGTGAGTTAGGTAGTTGAAAAGGAGATTGAGGCGGCGGCGGCTACGAGAAAAATGGGAGTTCGTGCTGCGACGGTGGTTGTGAACGAGCTCGGGTGTAGCGTGGGGAGTAGGGATGGCAACGGGTCGGGTTCGGATCGGATCAGGACCGATTCGAATCCGATCCGAACTATGCGAATGTGTGACCGAACCCGAACCCGATCCAAACTGTCATGATCGTGATCCGATCCGTGATCCGATCCGATCCGTACCCGAACGCTGGTCCGATCCGAAACCCGATATCCAAAACCCGAAACCCGAAGTAGAAATTCCTAGCAGTCTGGCAAACAGTAACACCAACAACAAAAAAAAAAGCAAAAAACATAGACAAACAGGCTGTTTTTTGAAACAGCCACCACCATGTTGTTCCAACAAAAAAAAACATACTTCAAGCAACATACTTCAACATCCACAGTGATAATACCAACTATAACTATACCACTCAATCAAAGACCAATATCGTTAATTAGCCAACAATCATACCAATTCATACATTTGAAAAAATATCATTCAATCATACCAATTCATACATTTGAGACAGTAAGTCAGTAACTTACATTGGTAGAGCAGGTGGGGCGAGGGCGACGGTGAGTAGGCGACGGTGAGGAACGGAGACGACGGCGAGCTGGAACGGCGAAGACCGACGGCGATCTGGAACGGCAACGACCGACGGAGATCTGAAACGGAGACGACCGACGGCGAGCTGGAACGGCGAGCTGGAGCGGCGAGCTGGAACGGCGGCGTGGCTAGCAAATCGGTATCGTGAATCGCCTTTTGTGGAGTAGCGGCATCGTGAATCACCTTTTGTCGAGTAGCGGCGTGAGATTTGTGGAGAGTGGGGAAGCTGAGCCCTAATTTTACAATATATAGGTAGGGGCAAATGGTAAATGATGAAACTAATGGGGGTGGAAATAAAAAACAGGAAACCCTAAAAATTCGGGTCGGGTCGGTGGTTCTGGTCGAACCCGATCCGAATCCGATCGGATTTTTGAAAATGCATATTGAACCCGAAATTTTCGGATCGGAACACCCTCGGAACGGATCGGGTTCGGACAAATTGCCATCCCTAGTGGGGAGGGGAGGGAGAGAGAGAGGGAGAGGGAGAGTTTCAAATCATCATTTTCATCTTGATACTACAACCCATTGAAGTTGATGATGTTGTTTCTTGGAATCTGAACACCATTGTTGATGAAGTTATTAATTCTAGGAATCTGGACGCCATTGTTGTTGTTTATTGGGTACAAGAAATTGAGGGAGAGGGTTTTGGGGAAGAAGGGGGTGAAGATATTTTAGAATTGACATCTTTACCCTTAAAATTTAATCACATGTATGGCACATGACTAACTTAACAGAAAAAAGTGGATGTCGTTAGTGGTAGGTATGACGGAAACAGTAAAAATTAGAGTTTGGGTATGACGGGTGCAAAAAATGAGAGTCCAGGTACCAAATCCAAAATAACCCCAATAGTTCAGGTACTATATTTGCAGTTTTTCCTAATAAAATTTAGCTGTAGACATCAACAATAAGATGTACAAAATCCTAACCATCCATTGTATCATTGCAGCGAAATCTCACCCCAATTTGTACCCTGTCAAACGGATACTTTCCAAGTCTAGTATAACTGAAAATGAGATTTTCTTTCCTTTTCCTTGGATATTTCGTTCGTACCAAACCATTCGTGTACCTATTATACTAATTATAATTGGTACCGTACAAAAAAGTAAGTATACCGAACTCTTGGTATGATAGTACCGTACTATTTTATCTAATTGGTTGATACGCAGTATACAATAATGACTTCAATTGGTCAAAGTATAATTAGATTGACCAAGAATCTTAACTCGAGTGGGACGGAGGGAGTATATATAACTTGTTCACGAACCAAAATCTTATATATATATATATATATATATATATATATATAAACATAGAAAAAACTTACTAGAGATAAGCGGAGGCGGTATTTATGCAGGGAGATCTGGGCGTCTTATGAACAGTGGCTGGAACACTCTTTTTTTTTTTTTTTTTTTTTTTTTTATATATATATAGGGCTATAATATGAAGTACTGAAGGATTTGAAGGAAGTAATATAACTAGGGGAGTCGGAAGGGGGTTTTTAAGCTGCCATTAAGAAAGATTGCTTTCTATTAAATTGCTCTCGTGATTTTTTGGTCGTGTTTACAAATGAAGGAGAATGAGGTTTATATAACCTCAGGAATCGTAACCTATCTAGCCGGTTGAATATACCGGATTACCTAAGAATCTATCTTTACAATTTTTTCAACATTTACACAGTAAAAAGGCGAAAATAATTTCGCAAAAAGAAACTTTACAAAAAGCTGAAAATGACCTAAAGCTAAACTTTTTGAAAAGTAAACCTAATCTGTGAAGTTTTTCAAAAGCATGAAAATATTGTCGGCCGCCCCATGTCATTGCTTGCGTCTTTGTGATTGATGCTGTCATTGCTTACGTTTCTAGAAGTCTCTGTGTGTGCTGTCAATTGTGGGAATTGTATCCCCATCTGATTGTGCGTCTTGCATGTTGTCATCGTATGGATCGCCTAGTCCTGGATAAGACCATGGCCTTTCTTCATTGGTAATGTGCTGTTCGTCTAATGTCTCGCCTTCTCCCAGAAATGGTAGAAGCATGTTCCAGTTGTCTGTTGCCCAAAGTTGTATGTAATGTCCTTCCGCCATTAGCTTATAGAGCTGCCATGGGAAGTTCTTCGGGAGATCTGGTGTTTGTTGATGTCGCTTTATGAATCCGATGTGGAAATCCGTGATTTTGTCTACATCTTGCTCATGTAACCAAGCAAGGCTTGTGAAATCAATATGGCTTTCTATTTTGACTGCTACTGATAGCAGTTTGTGATCTGAGATGTTACTGCTGATAAAAACCCTCTTTCTTGCGGGCCTGTATGTATGGCTGTTTGATTCTGGAAAGGATGCGAATATTTTGCACCCAACCTTTTGTGTGTAAGAATGTGTGGCTATATTTCCAGCTACCATTGTAAATTTTTCCCCAAATGTGTTTAAGATTTCTTCTGTAGACGGATTTAATCGGAACTCAATGTAATCGATCATTCCGTAATGGTAAAACTGTGTGATAAGTTCTTTTGGCATGTCAGTTTTGAAAAGATCTATCTGTAATAGCAAAATTCCTGTATCATGTCCATTGTTGTCTACCCTTTCGACTACTGTTATTCCGCTGTAATTTAGTTCTTTAAATACAATTTGAACTATTTTTTGCTGTAACTTATACAGGATTAAGGGAAATCCAGTACAATTTTTTTTCTGAAATTATGTCATCGAGGCCTTCGATTTTTTCTAAAACGGGTTTCAGGGTATGCCTCCATGGAATGTCAAGTATTCGAGCCTTAAAGTTGTCAAAGTTTCTGTAAATTGGCTCTTTTAGTTTGTTTTTAAGAGTTTCTATTTCTTGTTTCAACTTTTTATTTTCCAACTGTAAAGGTGTTTGAATTTCCTTTCCCTTTTGAGAAAGCTTATGTTGTAAATTTGAAATGATTTCTTCTTGTCTTTGGATGATCTGTTCGGGACTTTCTTTTATTATTTGAGAAAATGTTTTTACTTCTTCGGGTTCAATAAAGAAGTTATCAAGTCCAAAATATCCTCTTGCCATGCTTATGGCTTCGGAAAAACTGTAATACCCTTTATAGAGGGGGTCTATACACTGTATGTGTTTTGCCACTGTTTCCCATTTGTTAAAGACTCCAATTTTAGTGCCTCTAAAAATAATGTAATGTGAGAATCGTTTGGGTGTAACTGTATTCTCGGACGCTTTTCGAGTCATTTCGAGAAAATAAAAACCCAGGGAATTTAAAATTTGAACCTTTTTTGTTGATTCATTGGGAAATGTATGTATATGCCAGAGATTATCAAGAAGGCATTGTTGTTTGTCTGTTAATCCAGTCCCAAAAACGGGCCTGAATTTCTGTTTATCCTCGGTACAAACAGGTAAAATGTTTGGGCCGAATGTGATTGTCTGTTGTTGGGCTTTAGGTTGAGCCCTATTTGTAACAAAATTTTTATCGGACATTTTTGGTATACGGCTTGGCCCAGCCTGTGAGGATGCTTGTGACTGTCTGTTGGGAATTGTTAACTGTAACTGTGCTATATTGTCACTACTGCTGTCACTGTCAGATGTATCCATGGATGTATTCTTTGTCTGTTTCGGATGCACCACTCTTCTAAATCCTTTGTCTTTCTCCATGAAACAATCTGTTCAAATTTCTAGATAAAAGGTCAGCAATAGTATTATTTTTTCCTTTAATGTGTTCAAAATTAATACTATATCCGCTTCCTTGTATTATGTTTTGTAAATTAATCCATCTAGTCCTGTTGACTTTTTTACTTTGATCATTTTTTATAAATTTAACTATTGCCTCACAATCTGTTCTAATTGTAAATTCTTTATTTAAGAAAATCTTAAATTTTTCTAAGGCATTTATCAAGGCTTGTATTTCATAATCTAGGCTAGTCCAATTTAATCCTGTTTTATTAAAGTTTCCGCTAGAGTATGCGCAAACTTTTTTGCTATTTTTAGGTGAATATTTATCTGGTTTACAAAGAAGAACGGCTCCCCATCCCTCTTTACATCCATCTGTTTCTATTATTATATAATCAGTAACTAGGGGTAATTCTAAAGGTTTAATCTTTTTAACTACCTCTTTAATTTCTTTTACTAAATTTATATCTTCCTTGTTAAAATGTCTTTGTCCATTTTTTGTGGTTTTACTATATAATGGTCCTACTAATTTTGATAAATTAGGAATAAATTTTCTAGCATAATTGACTAATCCTAAGAAAGCTTGTATTTTTTTTAAATTTTCTAATTTTTCTGGGAATTCTATAATTTTTGTAGCAATATGGGGTTGTAATTCTATTTTCCCATTCCCTATTTCTAATCCTAAAAAGGATATCTTTCTTTTAAAGAGCTCCATTTTCTTTTTTGATACAACTATCCCATGATTCTTTATTTCGCTAAATACTTGTTTTAAATGATTTTCGTGTTCTTTAATTGTTTCACTGGCTACTAAAATGTCATCTATATATACCATGCAAAATTCATATTTTAAGAATATGTTATCCATAAATCTTTGAAAGATTGAAGGGGCATTTTTTAAACCAAAACTTAACACATTCCATTCGAATTGTCCTTCGGAACATGTAAAGGCTGTCCATGGTTTAAATTCCTCTGTTAATTTGAGTTGATTGTATCCTGATTTTAAATCAAATTTTGAGAATACCTTTTTCTTTTGTATTAGATTTATTAATGAATCTTTATTAGGTATATTGTATCCGTCATCTTCTGTATTGTCATTTAGCCTTTTATAGTTATAGACTATCCTAGCTTTTCCCCTTTTTATTTCGCTATGATTTCTAACTATAAATGCTGCTGATCTATGTGGACTTTCCGATTTTCTAATTAATTTTTGTTTTATCATTTCAGGTATTTGGTTTTTGAATTCCTCTTTATCTAGAGGACTGTATTCAATGTTTGCTGTTCTTATAGTTATATCAGGGTTTTTTATTTTAAACTTACATATATATGTAACTTTCGAGTTCATAATGTCTTCTCCTATTAGTCCTATTTTTTCTAAGTGTAAAATGATAGGATGATTATTACTTTTTGTTATGTCTAAGCCTTTTTCTAACTCATGTGTTAGCATATTTGTAAAGAGTTTTAATGTTTCATTTTCGATGTTTATATTTGTTTTGGGGTGATTTTGGCGTAAAAACTCTAAGTGGCCAAGTCCACCTAGATTCTTAGGTAATCCGGTATATTCAACCGGCTAGATAGGTTACGATTCCTGAGGTTATATAAACCTCATTCTCCTTCATTTGTAAACACGACCAAAAAATCACGAGAGCAATTTAATAGAAAGCAATCTTTCTTAATGGCAGCTTAAAAACCCCTTCCGACTCCCCTAGTTATATTACTTCCTTCAAATCCTTCAGTACTTCATATTATAGCCCTATATATATAAAAAAAAAAAAAAGAAAAAAAAAAGAGTGTACCAGCCACTGTTCATAAGACGCCCAGATCTCCCTGCATAAATACCGCCTCCGCTTATCTCTAGTAAGTTTTTTCTATGTCTTTTATATTATTCAATGTTAAATAGGGTTTAGGGCAGATTTTAGCGGTCTCTGTTAACCATAATAATTTAAAAAACATAAATTTAACATTGAATAATATAAAAGACATAGAAAAAACTTACTAGAGATAAGCGGAGGCGGTATTTATGCAGGGAGATCTGGGCGTCTTATGAACAGTGGCTGGTACACTCTTTTTTTTTTTTTTTTTTTTTTTATATATATAGGGCTATAATATGAAGTACTGAAGGATTTGAAGGAAGTAATATAACTAGGGGAGTCGGAAGGGGGTTTTTAAGCTGCCATTAAGAAAGATTGCTTTCTATTAAATTGCTCTCGTGATTTTTTGGTCGTGTTTACAAATGAAGGAGAATGAGGTTTATATAACCTCAAGAATCGTAACCTATCTAGCCGGTTGAATATACCGGATTACCTAAGAATCTATCTTTACAATTTTTTCAACATTTACACAGTAAAAAGGCGAAAATAATTTCGCAAAAAAAAACTTTACAAAAAGCTGAAAATGACCTAAAGCTAAACTTTTTGAAAAGTAAACCTAATCTGTGAAGTTTTTCAAAAGCATGAAAATATTGTCGGCCGCCCCATGTCATTGCTAGCGTCTTTGGGATTGATGCTGTCATTGCTTACGTTTCTAGAAGTCTCTGTGTGTGCTGTCAATTGTGGGAATTGTATCCCCATCTGATTGTGCGTCTTGCATGTTGTCATCGTATGGATCGCCTAGTCCTGGATAAGACCATGGCCTTTCTTCATTGGTAATGTGCTGTTCGTCTAATGTCTCGCCTTCTCCCAGAAATGGTAGAAGCATGTTCCAGTTGTCTGTTGCCCAAAGTTGTATGTAATGTCCTTCCGCCATTAGCTTATAGAGCTGCCATGGGAAGTTCTTCGGGGTATCTGGTGTTTGTTGATGTCGCTTTATGAATCCGATGTGGAAATCCATGATTTTATCTACATCTTGCTCATGTAACCAAGCAAGGCTTGTGAAATCAATATGGCTTTCTATTTTGACTGCTACTGATAGCAGTTTGTGATCTGAGATGTTACTGCTGATAAAAACCCTCTTTCTTGCGGGCCTGTATGTATGGCTGTTTGATTCTGGAAAGGATGCGAATATTTTGCACCCAACCTTTTGTGTGTAAGAATGTGTGGCTATATTTCCAGCTACCATTGTAAATTTTTCCCCAAATTTGTTTAAGATTTCTTCTGTAGACGGATTTAATCGGAACTCAATGTAATCGATCATTCCGTAATGGTAAAACTGTGTGATAAGTTCTTTTGGCATGTCAGTTTTGAAAAGATCTATCTGTAATAGCAAAATTCCTGTATCATGTCCATTGTTGTCTACCCTTTCGACTACTGTTATTCCGCTGTAATTTAGTTCTTTAAATACAATTTGAACTATTTTTTGCTGTAACTTATACAGGATTAAGGGAAATCCAGTACAATTTTTTTCTGAAATTATGTCATCGAGGCCTTCGATTTTTTCTAAAACGGGTTTCAGGGTATGCCTCCATGGAATGTCAAGTATTCGAGCCTTAAAGTTGTCAAAGTTTCTGTAAATTGGCTCTTTTAGTTTGTTTTTAAGAGTTTCTATTTCTTGTTTCAACTTTTTATTTTCCAACTGTAAAGGTGTTTGAATTTCCTTTCCCTTTTGAGAAAGCTTATGTTGTAAATTTGAAATGATTTCTTCTTGTCTTTGGATGATCTGTTCGGGACTTTCTTTTATTATTTGAGAAAATGTTTTTACTTCTTCGGGTTCAATAAAGAAGTTATCAAGTCCAAAATATCCTCTTGCCATGCTTATGGCTTCGGAAAAACTGTAATACCCTTTATAGAGGGGGTCTATACACTGTATGTGTTTTGCCACTGTTTCCCATTTGTTAAAGACTCCAATTTTAGTGCCTCTAAAAATAATGTAATGTGAGAATCCTTTGGGTGTAACTGTATTCTCGGACGCTTTTCGAGTCATTTCGAGAAAATAAAAACCCAGGGAATTTAAAATTTGAACCTTTTTTGTTGATTCATTGGGAAATGTATGTATATGCCAGAGATTATCAAGAAGGCATTGTTGTTTGTCTGTTAATCCAGTCCCAAAAACGGGCCTGAATTTCTGTTTATCCTCGGTACAAACAGGTAAAATGTTTGGGCCGAATGTGATTGTCTGTTGTTGGGCTTTAGGTTGAGCCCTATTTGTAACAAAATTTTTATCGGACATTTTTGGTATACGGCTTGGCCCAGCCTGTGAGGATGCTTGTGACTGTCTGTTGGGAATTGTTAACTGTAACTGTGCTATATTGTCACTACTGCTGTCACTGTCAGATGTATCCATGGATGTATTCTTTGTCTGTTTCGGATGCACCACTCTTCTAAATCCTTTGTCTTTCTCCATGAAACAATCTGTTCAAATTTCTAGATAAAAGGTCAGCAATAGTATTATTTTTTCCTTTAATGTGTTCAAAATTAATACTATATCCGCTTCCTTGTATTATGTTTTGTAAATTAATCCATCTAGTCCTGTTGACTTTTTTACTTTGATCATTTTTTATAAATTTAACTATTGCCTCACAATCTGTTCTAATTGTAAATTCTTTATTTAAGAAAATCTTAAATTTTCTAAGGCATTTATCAAGGCTTGTATTTCATAATCTAGGCTAGTCCAATTTAATCCTGTTTTATTAAAGTTTCCGCTAGAGTATGCGCAAACTTTTTCGCTATTTTTAGGTGAATATTTATCTGGTTTACAAAGAAGAACGGCTCCCCATCCCTCTTTACATCCATCTGTTTCTATTATTATATAATCAGTAACTAGGGGTAATTCTAAAGGTTTAATCTTTTTAACTACCTCTTTAATTTCTTTTACTAAATTTATATCTTCCTTGTTAAAATGTCTTTGTCCATTTTTTGTGGTTTTACTATATAATGGTCCTACTAATTTTGATAAATTAGGAATAAATTTTCTAGCATAATTGACTAATCCTAAGAAAGATTGTATTTGTTTTAAATTTTCTAATTTTTCTGGGAATTCTATAATTTTTGTAGCAATATGGGGTTGTAATGCTATTTTCCCATTCCCTATTTCTAATCCTAAAAAGGATATCTTTCTTTTAAAGAGCTCCATTTTCTTTTTGATACAACTATCCCATGATTCTTTATTTCGCTAAATACTTGTTTTAAATGATTTTCGTGTTCTTTAATTGTTTCACTGGCTACTAAAATGTCATCTATATATACCATGCAAAATTCATATTTTAAGAATATGTTATCCATAAATCTTTGAAAGATTGAAGGGGCATTTTTTAAACCAAAACTTAACACATTCCATTCGAATTGTCCTTCGGAACATATAAAGGCTGTCCATGGTTTAAATTCCTCTGTTAATTTGAGTTGATTGTATCCTGATTTTAAATCAAATTTTGAGAATACCTTTTTCTTTTGTATTAGATTTATTAATGAATCTTTATTAGGTATATTGTATCCGTCATCTTCTGTATTGTCATTTAGCCTTTTATAGTTATAGACTATCCTAGCTTTTCCCCTTTTTATTTCGCTATGATTTCTAACTATAAATGCTGCTGATCTATGTGGACTTTCCGATTTTCTAATTAATTTTTGTTTTATCATTTCAAGTATTTGGTTTTTGAATTCCTCTTTATCTAGAGGACTGTATTCAATGTTTGCTGTTCTTATAGTTATATCAGGGTTTTTTATTTTAAACTTACATATATATGTAACTTTCGAGTTCATAATGTCTTCTCCTATTAGTCCTATTTTTTCTAAGTGTAAAATGATAGGATGATTATTACTTTTTGTTATGTCTAAGCCTTTTTCTAACTCATGTGTTAGCATATTTGTAAAGAGTTTTAATGTTTCATTTTCGATGTTTATATTTGTTTTGGGGTGATTTTGGCGTAAAAACTCTAAGTGGCCAAGTCCACCACGCTTCTGTGCTAACTCTGATGTTTGTGTATATCGAAGGGTTGGTATACTATAAATGTGTTTGCTTAAGGTGATATAATTTTTTGTAATAGTGATTGCACCCTGTAATCCTAATATAAAATTAAGGCCTAATATGAAATCTTTTGATTTTACATATTCATGACTAATGTTTACCTGGGGTATATCATATTTTAGACTGTAATTTCCTGAGAAATCTATAAATTGTATCCCTATTGGATCTATATAATGTGTGATTGTCATTAATCTATCTTCTATAGTTCTTGTGACTAATTTATAAGGTAATTCTTTTTTAAACTGTGTTGGTACCATACTATGTGATATTACACTTTTAGTTGCTCCTGTATCTAATAATGCTGTAAGATCTAAGTATTTTGGTTATCTAACCATAATCTACATTGTAGATTAATCATATTTGTAATATTTTTTGTTTGGATTAGCTTATGTTCTGTAGACATATTAGTTAAATCTTCTTGTATTGAAGGTTCTCCTAACTTTTGTTTTTTTTTTTTTTTTTTTTTTTTTTTATATATATAGGGCTATAATATGAAGTACTGAAGGATTTGAAGGAAGTAATATAACTAGGGGAGTCGAAAGGGGGTTTTTAAGCTGCCATTAAGAAAGATTGCTTTCTATTAAATTGCTCTCGTGATTTTTTGGTCGTGTTTACAAATGAAGGAGAATGAGGTTTATATAACCTCAGGAATCGTAACCTATCTAGCCGGTTGAAAATACCGGATTACCTAAGAATCTATCTTTACAATTTTTTCAACATTTACACAGTAAAAAGGCGAAAATAATTTCGCAAAAAGAAACTTTACAAAAAGCTGAAAATGACCTAAAGCTAAACTTTTTGAAAAGTAAACCTAATCTGTGAAGTTTTTCAAAAGCATGAAAATATTGTCGGCCGCCACATGTCATTGCTTGCGTCTTTGTGATTGATGCTGTCATTGCTTACGTTTCTAGAAGTCTCTGTGTGTGCTGTCAATTGTGGGAATTGTATCCCCATCTGATTGTGCGTCTTGCATGTTGTCATCGTATGGATCGCCTAGTCCTGGATAAGACCATGGCCTTTCTTCATTGGTAATGTGCTGTTCGTCTAATGTCTCGCCTTCTCCCAGAAATGGTAGAAGCATGTTCCAGTTGTCTGTTGCCCAAAGTTGTATGTAATGTCCTTCCGCCATTAGCTTATAGAGCTACCATGGGAAGTTCTTCGGGAGATCTGGTGTTTGTTGATGTCGCTTTATGAATCCGATGTGGAAATCCGTGATTTTGTCTACATCTTGCTCATGTAACCAAGCAAGTCTTGTGAAATCAATATGGCTTTCTATTTTGACTGCTACTGATAGCAGTTTGTGATCTGAGATGTTACTGCTGATAAAAACCCTCTTTCTTGCGGGCCTGTATGTATGGCTGTTTGATTCTGGAAAGGATGCGAATATTTTGCACCCAACCTTTTGTGTGTAAGAATGTGTGGCTATATTTCCAGCTACCATTGTAAATTTTTCCCCAAATTTGTTTAAGATTTCTTCTGTAGACGGATTTAATCGGAACTCAATGTAATCGATCATTCCGTAATGGTAAAACTGTGTGATAAGTTCTTTTGGCATGTCAGTTTTGAAAAGATCTATCTGTAATAGCAAAATTCCTGTATCATGTCCATTGTTGTCTACCCTTTCGACTACTGTTATTCCGCTGTAATTTAGTTCTTTAAATACAATTTGAACTATTTTTTGCTGTAACTTATACAGGATTAAGGGAAATCCAGTACAATTTTTTCTGAAATTATGTCATCGAGGCCTTCGATTTTTTCTAAAACGGGTTTCAGGGTATGCCTCCATGGAATGTCAAGTATTCGAGCCTTAAAGTTGTCAAAGTTTCTGTAAATTGGCTCTTTTAGTTTGTTTTTAAGAGTTTCTATTTCTTGTTTCAACTTTTTATTTTCCAACTGTAAAGGTGTTTGAATTTCCTTTCCCTTTTGAGAAAGCTTATGTTGTAAATTTGAAATGATTTCTTCTTGTCTTTGGATGATCTGTTCGGGACTTTCTTTTATTATTTGAGAAAATGTTTTTACTTCTTCGGGTTCAATAAAGAAGTTATCAAGTCCAAAATATCCTCTTGCCATGCTTATGGCTTCGGAAAAACTGTAATACCCTTTATAGAGGGGGTCTATACACTGTATGTGTTTTGCCACTGTTTCCCATTTGTTAAAGACTCCAATTTTAGTGCCTCTAAAAATAATGTAATGTGAGAATCCTTTGGGTGTAACTGTATTCTCGGACGCTTTTCGAGTCATTTCGAGAAAATAAAAACCCAGGGAATTTAAAATTTGAACCTTTTTTGTTGATTCATTGGGAAATGTATGTATATGCCAGAGATTATCAAGAAGGCATTGTTGTTTGTCTGTTAATCCAGTCCCAAAAACGGGCCTGAATTTCTGTTTATCCTCGGTACAAACAGGTAAAATGTTTGGGCCGAATGTGATTGTCTGTTGTTGGGCTTTAGGTTGAGCCCTATTTGTAACAAAATTTTATCGGACATTTTTGGTATACGGCTTGGCCCAGCCTGTGAGGATGCTTGTGACTGTCTGTTGGGAATTGTTAACTGTAACTGTGCTATATTGTCACTACTGCTGTCACTGTCAGATGTATCCATGGATGTATTCTTTGTCTGTTTCGGATGCACCACTCTTCTAAATCCTTTGTCTTTCTCCATGAAACAATCTGTTCAAATTTCTAGATAAAAGGTCAGCAATAGTATTATTTTTTCCTTTAATGTGTTCAAAATTAATACTATATCCGCTTCCTTGTATTATGTTTTGTAAATTAATCCATCTAGTCCTGTTGACTTTTTACTTTGATCATTTTTATAAATTTAACTATTGCCTCACAATCTGTTCTAATTGTAAATTCTTTATTTAAGAAAATCTTAAATTTTTCTAAGGCATTTATCAAGGCTTGTATTTCATAATCTAGGCTAGTCCAATTTAATCCTGTTTTATTAAAGTTTCCGCTAGAGTATGCGCAAACTTTTTCGCTATTTTTAGGTGAATATTTATCTGGTTTACAAAGAAGAACGGCTCCCCATCCCTCTTTACATCCATCTGTTTCTATTATTATATAATCAGTAACTAGGGGTAATTCTAAAGGTTTAATCTTTTTAACTACCTCTTTAATTTCTTTTACTAAATTTATATCTTCCTTGTTAAAATGTCTTTGTCCATTTTTGTGGTTTTACTATATAATGGTCCTACTAATTTTGATAAATTAGGAATAAATTTTCTAGCATAATTGACTAATCCTAAGAAAGCTTGTATTTGTTTTAAATTTTCTAATTTTCCTGGGAATTCTATAATTTTTGTAGCAATATGGGGTTGTAATTCTATTTTCCCATTCCCTATTTCTAATCCTAAAAAGGATATCTTTCTTTTAAAGAGCTCCATTTCTTTTTTGATACAACTATCCCATGATTCTTTATTTCGCTAAATACTTGTTTTAAATGATTTTCGTGTTCTTTAATTGTTTCACTGGCTACTAAAATGTCATCTATATATACCATGCAAAATTCATATTTTAAGAATATGTTATCCATAAATCTTTGAAAGATTGAAGGGGCATTTTTTAAACCAAAACTTAACACATTCCATTCGAATTGTCCTTCGGAACATATAAAGGCTGTCCATGGTTTAAATTCCTCTGTTAATTTGAGTTGATTGTATCCTGATTTTAAATCAAATTTGAGAATACCTTTTTCTTTGTATTAGATTTATTAATGAATCTTTATTAGGTATATTGTATCCGTCATCTTCTGTATTGTCATTTAGCCTTTTATAGTTATAGACTATCCTAGCTTTTCCCTTTTTATTTCGCTATGATTTCTAACTATAAATGCTGCTGATCTATGTGGACTTTCCGATTTTCTAATTAATTTTTGTTTTATCATTTCAGGTATTTGGTTTTTGAATTCCTCTTTATCTAGAGGACTGTATTCAATGTTTGCTGTTCTTATAGTTATATCAGGGTTTTTTATTTTAAACTTACATATATATGTAACTTTCGAGTTCATAATGTCTTCTCCTATTAGTCCTATTTTTTCTAAGTGTAAAATGATAGGATGATTATTACTTTTTGTTATGTCTAAGCCTTTTTCTAACTCATGTGTTAGCATATTTGTAAAGAGTTTTAATGTTTCATTTTCGATGTTTATATTTGTTTTGGGGTGATTTTGGCGTAAAAACTCTAAGTGGCCAAGTCCACCACGCTTCTGTGCTAACTCTGATGTTTGTGTATATCGAAGGGTTGGTATACTATAAATGTGTTTGCTTAAGGTGATATAATTTTTTGTAATAGTGATTGCACCCTGTAATCCTAATATAAAATTAAGGCCTAATATGAAATCTTTTGATTTTACATATTCAGGACTAATGTTTACCTGGGGTATATCATATTTTAGACTGTAATTTCCTGAGAAATCTATAAATTGTATCCCTATGGATCTATATAATGTGTGATTGTCATTAATCCATCTTATAGTTCTTGTGACTAATTTATAAGGTAATTCTTTTTTAAACTGTGTTGGTACCATACTATGTGATATTACACTTTTAGTTGCTCCTGTATCTAATAATGCTGTAAGATCTAAGTATTTTTGGTTATCTAACCATAATCTACATTGTAGATTAATCATATTTGTAATATTTTTTGTTGGATTAGCGTATGTTCTGTAGACATATTAGTTAAATCTTCTTGTATTGAAGGTTCTCCTAACTTTTGTTTTTTTTTTTTTTTTTTGTTTTTTTTTTTTTTTTTTATATATATATAGGGCTATAATATGAAGTACTGAAGGATTTGAAGGAAGTAATATAACTAGGGGAGTCGGAAGGGGGTTTTTAAGCTGCCATTAAGAAAGATTGCTTTCTATTAAATTGCTCTCGTGATTTTTTGGTCGTCTTTACAAATGAAGGAGAATGAGGTTTATATAACCTCAGGAATCGTAACCTATCTAGCCGGTGAAATACCGGATTACCTAAGAATCTATCTTTACAATTTTTTCAACATTTACACAGTAAAAGGCGAAAATAATTTCGCAAAAAGAAACTTTACAAAAAGCTGAAAATGACCTAAAGCTAAACTTTTTGAAAAGTAAACCTAATCTGTGAAGTTTTTCAAAAGCATGAAAATATTGTCGGCCGCCCCATGTCATTGCTTGCGTCTTTGTGATTGATGCTGTCATTGCTTACGTTTCTAGAAGTCTCTGTGTGTGCTGTCAATTGTGGGAATTGTATCCCCATCTGATTGTGCGTCTTGCATGTTGTCATCGTATGGATCACCTAGTCCTGGATAAGACCATGGCCTTTCTTCATTGGTAATGTGCTGTTCGTCTAATGTCTCGCCTTCTCCCAGAAATGGTAGAAGCATGTTCCAGTTGTCTGTTGCCCAAAGTTGTATGTAATGTCCTTCCGCCATTAGCTTATAGAGCTGCCATGGGAAGTTCTTCGGGAGATCTGGTGTTTGTTGATGTCGCTTTATGAATCCGATGTGGAAATCCGTGATTTTGTCTACATCTTGCTCATGTAACCAAGCAAGGCTTGTGAAATCAATATGACTTTCTATTTTGACTGCTACTGATAGCAGTTTGTGATCTGAGATGTTACTGCTGATAAAAACCCTCTTTCTTGCGGGCCTGTATGTATGGCTGTTTGATTCTGGAAAGGATGCGAATATTTTGCACCCAACCTTTTGTGTGTAAGAAGTGTGGCTATATTTCCAGCTACCATTGTAAATTTTTCCCAAATGTGTTTAAGATTTCTTCTGTAGACGGATTTAATCGGAACTCAATGTAATCGATCATTCCGTAATGGTAAAACTGTGTGATAAGTTCTTTTGGCATGTCAGTTTTGAAAAGATCTATCTGTAATAGCAAAATTCCTGTATCATGTCCATTGTTGTCTACCCTTTCGACTACTGTTATTCCGCTGTAATTTAGTTCTTTAAATACAATTTGAACTATTTTTGCTGTAACTTATACAGGATTAAGGGAAATCCAGTACAAATTTTTCTGAAATTATGTCATCGAGGCCTTCGATTTTTTCTAAAACGGGTTTCAGGGTATGCCTCCATGGAATGTCAAGTATTCGAGCCTTAAAGTTGTCAAAGTTTCTGTAAATTGGCTCTTTTAGTTTGTTTTTAAGAGTTTCTATTTCTTGTTTCAACTTTTTATTTTCCAACTGTAAAGGTGTTTGAATTTCCTTTCCCTGTTGAGAAAGCTTATGTTGTAAATTTGAAATGATTTCTTCTTGTCTTTGGATGATCTGTTCGGGACTTTCTTTTATTATTTGAGAAAATGTTTTTACTTCTTCGGGTTCAATAAAGAAGTTATCAAGTCCAAAATATCATCTTGCCATGCTTATGGCTTCGAAAAAACTGTAATACCCTTTATAGAGGGGGTCTATACACTGTATGTGTTTTGCCACTGTTTCCCATTTGTTAAAGACTCCAATTTTAGTGCCTCTAAAAATAATGTAATGTGAGAATCGTTTGGGTGTAACTGTATTCTCGGACGCTTTTCGAGTCATTTCGAGAAAATAAAAACCCAGGGAATTTAAAATTTGAACCTTTTTTGTTGATTTATTGGGAAATGTATGTATATGCCAGAGATTATCAAGAAGGCATTGTTGTTTGTCTGTTAATCCAGTCCCAAAAACGGGCCTGAATTTCTGTTTATCCTCGGTACAAACAGGTAAAATGTTTGGGCCGAATGTGATTGTCTGTTGTTGGGCTTTAGGTTGAGCCCTATTTGTAACAAAATTTTATCGGACATTTTTGGTATACGGCTTGGCCCAGCCTGTGAGGATGCTTGTGATGTCTGTTGGGAATTGTTAACTGTAACTGTGCTATATTGTCACTACTGCTGTCACTGTCAGATGTATCCATGGATGTATTCTTTGTCTGTTTCGGATGCACCACTCTTCTAAATCCTTTGTCTTTCTCCATGAAACAATCTGTTCAAATTTCTAGATAAAAGGTCAGCAATAGTATTATTTTTCCTTTAATGTGTTCAAAATTAATACTATATCCGCTTCCTTGTATTATGTTTTGTAAATTATCCATCTAGTCCTGTTGACTTTTTTACTTTGATCATTTTTTATAAATTTAACTATTGCCTCACAATCTGTTCTAATTGTAAATTCTTTATTTAAGAAAATCTTAAATTTTTCTAAGGCATTTATCAAGGCTTGTATTTCATAATCTAGGCTAGTCCAATTTAATCCTGTTTTATTAAAGTTTCCGCTAGAGTATGCGCAAACTTTTTCGCTATTTTTAGGTGAATATTTATCTGGTTACAAAGAAGAACGGCTCCCCATCCCTCTTTACATCCATCTGTTTCTATTATTATATAATCAGTAACTAGGGGTAATTCTAAAGGTTTAATCTTTTTAACTACCTCTTTAATTTCTTTTACTAAATTTATATCTTCCTTGTTAAAATGTCTTTGTCCATTTTTGTGGTTTTACTATATAATGGTCCTACTAATTTGATTAAATTAGGAATAAATTTTCTAGCATAATTGACTAATCCTAAGAAAGCTTGTATTTTGTTTTAAATTTTCTAATTTTTCCTGGGAATTCTATAATTTTTGTAGCAATATGGGGTTGTAATTCTATTTTCCCATTCCCTATTTCTAATCCTAAAAAGGATATCTTTCTTTTAAAGAGCTCCATTTTCTTTTTGATACAACTATCCCATGATTCTTTATTTCGCTAAATACTTGTTTTAAATGATTTTCGTGTTCTTTAATTGTTTCACTGGCTACTAAAATGTCATCTATATATACCATGCAAAATTCATATTTTAAGAATATGTTATCCATAAATCTTTGAAAGATTGAAGGGGCATTTTTAAACCAAAACTTAACACATTCCATTCGATTGTCCTTCGGAACATATAAAGGCTGTCCATGGTTTAAATTCCTCTGTTAATTTGAGTTGATTGTATCCTGATTTTAAATCAAATTTTGAGAATACCTTTTTCTTTTGTATTAGATTATTAATGAATCTTTATTAGGTATATTGTATCCGTCATCTTCTGTATTGTCATTTAGCCTTTTATAGTTATAGACTATCCTAGCTTTTCCCCTTTTTATTTCGCTATGATTTCTAACTATAAATGCTGCTGATCTATGTGGACTTCCGATTTTCTAATTAATTTTTGTTTTATCATTTCAGGTATTTGGTTTTTGAATTCCTCTTTATCTAGAGGACTGTATTCAATGTTTGCTGTTCTTATAGTTATATCAGGGTTTTTTATTTTAACTTACATATATATGTAACTTTCGAGTTCATAATGTCTTCTCCTATTAGTCCTATTTTTTCTAAGTGTAAAATGATAGGATGATTATTACTTTTTGTTATGTCTAAGCCTTTTTCTAACTCATGTGTTAGCATATTTGTAAAGAGTTTTAATGTTTCATTTTCGATGTTTATATTTGTTTTGGGTGATTTTGGCGTAAAAACTCTAAGTGGCCAAGTCCACCACGCTTCTGTGCTAACTCTGATGTTTGTGTATATCGAAAGGTTGGTATACTATAAATGTGTTTGCTTAAGGTGATATAATTTTTGTAATAGTGATTGCACCCTGTAATCCTAATATAAAATTAAGGCCTAATATGAAATCTTTTGATTTTACATATTCAGGACTAATGTTTACCTGGGGTATATCATATTTTAGACTGTAATTTCCTGAGAAATCTATAAATTGTATCCCTATTGGATCTATATAATGTGTGATTGTCATTAATCTATCTTCTATAGTTCTTGTGACTAATTTATAAAGGTAATTCTTTTTTAAACTGTGTTGGTACCATACTATGTGATATTACACTTTTAGTTGCTCCTGTATCTAATAATGCTGTAAGATCTAAGTATTTTTGGTTATCTAACCATAATCTACATTGTAGATTAATCATATTTGTAATATTTTTTGTTTGGATTAGCGTATGTTCTGTAGACATATTAGTTAAATCTTCTTGTATTGAAGGTTCTCCTAACTTTTGTTTATTTTTGTAT
>JAOWBW010000491.1:0-91533 GCA_026119855.1 Campanula takesimana | reverse complement strand
GAAAGAAACCTAGTTTATCTTTCATGAGGATTGGGGTTGCGAAGTTTATGTCAAGAGACTTATCTCTGACAAACTAGCACACAAATCCGATAAATGTATTTTCGTGGATATCCTAAGGAAACTAAAGGATATTACTTTTACAACCGTGAGGACAACAAAGTTGTTGTTGCCCGAACTGGTGTCTTTCAAAGAAAGAGTTTCTCTCTAAAGAAATCAGTGGGAGTAAAATAAATCTTGAAGAAATTCAAGACCCAGAAAATATCATTGAACCAATAGTGGAACAAGAACAAGAACCACAAGGAGTTGTGGAACTTGTTCAAAATACACAAGTAACTCGCAGATCTAGTAGGTTACGATCCGAGCCCGAGAGATATGGATTTCTCGTAACGGATAGTAATGAGGTAGAAATCATTGAGAATGATGAACCGTCAACCTACCAAGAGGCGATGTCTTCTCCTGATTCGGACAAGTGGCTTGGAGCCATGGAATCCGAATTGCAATCCATGCAAGACAATCAAGTTTGGAATTTGATTGATGCGCCCGAAGGTGTAAAAACCATAGGATGCAAATGGGTCTTCAAGAAGAAGACTGACATGGATGGGAAGGTGCATACTTACAAAGCTAGGCTTGTAGCGAAGGGTTATAGGCAAGTTCATGGTATTGACTATGATGAGACCTTTTCACCCGTAGCAATGATCAAGTCTATAAGAATTTTGCTTGCCATTGCCGCATATCATGACTATGAAATATGGCAGATGGACGTCAAAACCGCTTTCCTGAATGGAAAACTCCAAGAGGATGTGTATATGACACAACCAGAAGGTTTTGAACAAGATTCTAAGGTATGCAAATTGCAAAGATCCATCTATGGATTGAAGCAAGCTTCAAGGAGTTGGAATCTCCGTTTTGATGAATCGGTCAAAGAGTTTGGTTTCATCAAAAACGAAGATGAGCCTTGGTGTATACAAGAAGATTAGTGGGAGAATAGTGCTATTCCTTATTTTATACGTGGATGACATATTGCTCATTGGAAACGACATTCCTACACTTCAGTCTGTGAAGACTTGGTTAGGAAAGTGCTTTGCGATGAAAGATATGGGTGAAGCTGCATATATTCTTGGCATTAAGATCTATAGAGATAGATCAAGGAGGCTACTTGGTTTAAGCCAAAGTACATACATTGACAAGGTCATTAGAAGATTCCGTATGGAAAATTCTAAGAGAGGAACTTTGCCCGTGTTACATGGAATTTCTCTAAGCAAGACTCAATGTCCTAAGACAAAAGATGAGCGTGAGAAAATGAATGATGTTCCATATGCTTCGGCAATTGGGTCCATCATGTATGCCATGATTTGTACTAGGCCGGATGTATCTTATGCTTTGAGCATGACAAGTAGATACCAATCCGACCCTGGCGAAAATCACTGGATAGCTGTAAAAGCGATTCTTAAGTACTTGAGAAGACTAAAGACTCGTTTTTGGTCTATGGAGGAATGGAAGATGATCTCGTTGTAAATGCTTACACGGATGCAAGCTTCCAAACCGACAAAGATGATAGCCGATCGCAATCGGGTTTTGTGTTTATGTAAATGGTGGAGCTGTAAGCTGGAAGAGTTCCAAGCAAAGTACAACCGCTGATTCTACAACAGAAGCTGAGTATATTGCTGCATCGGATGCTGCAAAGGAAGCTGTTTGGATTAAGAAGTTCATAACTGAACTTGAAGTGGTTCCTAGTATTGCTAATCCAATAGACCTTTATTGCGACAATAATGGTGCTATTGCTCAAGCAAAGGAACCAGAGCACATCAGAAATCCAAAAACACATACTTAGGCGTTTTCATATCATTCGAGAGATCGTTGATAGGGGAGACGTAAATATATGCAGAGTACCTACTGATGACAATGTTGCGGACCCGCTAACAAAGGGACTTCCACAAGCTAAACATGATGGTCATGTTAGGTCCATGGGTATTAGATACATGGGAGATTGGGCCTAGGGCAAGTGGGAGATTGTTGGTAGTGGTGCCCTAGGCACGTTTAATAAACGTTGTAATTGTTATCATTTATTTCATATCAATAAAGAGATGTTTTGATTATTATTGTTTCATGTTTACTTATAATAATCTCCGTCCCTAGTACTTGTTAAGCATTAGTATAAAGGCTAAATGATCATAGGATGATCATGTTAGATTTATGGGTACTTGTTTGGAACAAGGTACTGGACATGACCCGCTCTATGAGATTTATGTCATGGTCTATGTCATACATATATCTCATATTAGTTATGTCATTTGAATCCTTAGACATGAAGTTATTATAGTCTTCACTTGATGAACATTATGTTTGACATATTCAAACGCTACTTTTAACCGAGTGGTTATAAAGGGTATGATTGGCATAATTGGATTCACGTAGGGAAGAATAATAAGCTAAATGGATTTGTCCCTCTTCGGAGAGATATCAAGCTTGGGGCCTCTCGTAGGAATGATGTTGATGAAATGTTCGGCCGGAATCAAATGAATTGATGGATCAATGTCATTTGGATTATCAACATATTCGGAATCGAGAAAGTATTGAACAAACAAGTTGACTCTTTGACCATGACTTATGTTCAATGATATCGTGGACAAAAGGATTATGACATATTCTAAGAGGAATGCGAACTTGTATCTAGTTATACTATTTGGGTAGGTATGACGGTTTGCTAGAACCTAATCATATCTTATGGGATCATGTTTGAGCCCATTGCCAACTTAGTATAATCCTAGAGGGTCACACACAATAGAACGAATCTTTAAAAGGACTACATTGGAATTTTGGAAATTCTGGACATCCTGGGAAGTGGGCGACCGCACAGTATGGACTGGGCGGCCGCACAATTATCTTAGTTTTGTACCAGTTTTGCTTCAGATAGTTGTGCGACCGCACAGAGGGTTTTGGGTGGCCGCACAGTGCTGTCGGGTGGCAGATTCCTAATTTGATTAGGAAACGAATTTTGGACGGATTTTGACACAAGTTTCCTATTTGGAATAGGTCATACTTGGTATAAAAGACCAAATTCGGCCAGCACTCAATGCTAATGATTTTGTGAGTCTCAAAGAGTTTGAGAGAGGGTTTATTTTGTTCTAAGACATTCTTGGTTGAAGAACAAAATAATACACAAAAATAAATTCCATATAGTTCTTTTGATTGTGAAAAAAGTGTTTCACAATTTGGTCTAGCAACCAAGATCAAAGAAGCTCCTTTGATATTCGTTCGAAGTGTGGATACCGCTAGAGGGTGAAAATCATCATCTTCAAAGTTCATGTTCAAGCTTTGTGATCGCGATCAAGTCTTCAAACCTCCACCAAAGACCAAGAGAATTGATAGCCATCAAGGGTAGTTTACTCCTTTATCTTATGTTGTATTTGATTTAATCGTATGAACGGATCCATGGCTTTGGGTTTTCAAAATTTTAAATGCTAATTCCGCTGCGCATGTTTGATCGAAACCCAACACCTTCCCATCCATGTCAGTCTTCTTCTTGAAGACCCATTTGCATCCTCTGGTTTTTACACCTTCGGGCGCATCAATCAAATTCCAAACTTGATTGTCTTGCATGGATTGTAATTCGGATTCCATGGCTCCAAGCCACTTGTCCGAATCAGGAGAAGACATCGCCTCTTGTAGGTTGACGGTTCATCATTCTCAATGATTTCTACCTCATTACTATACGTTACGAGAAATCCATATCTCTCGGGCTCGGATCGTAACCTACTAGATCTGCGAGTTGCTTGTGTATTTTGAACAGGTTCCACAACTCATTGTGGTTCTTGTTCTTGTTCCACTATTGGTTCAATGTTATTTTCTGGGTCTCGAATTTCTTCAAGATTTATTTTACTCCCACTGATTTCTTTGGAGAGAAACTCTTTCTCTAGAAAGACACCAGTTCGGGCAACAAACACTTTGTTGTCCTCACGGTTGTAAAAGTAATATCCTCTAGTTTCCTTTGGATATCCCACGAAAATACATTTGTCAGATTTGTGTGCAAGTTTGTCAGAGACAAGTCTTTTGACAAAGGCTTCGCAACCCCAAATCTTAATGAAAGATAAACAAGTTTTCTTTCCGCTCCACATCTCATATGGAGTCTTTTGAACCGATTTAGTTGGAACACGATTTAGTGTGAAAGCAGCGGTTTCTAGAGCGTAACCCCAAAAGGATATTGGAAGATCAACTTGACTCATCATTGATCGAACCATGTCTAACAAAGTCCGATTTCTCCTCTCGGATACACCATTCCATTGTGGTGTTCCGGGTGGAGTCAATTGTGAAACTATTCCACAATTCTTCAGATGATCATCAAATTCTTGGCTTAAGTATTCTCCACCACGATCTGATCGAAGTGCCTTAATACTTTTGCCAAGTTGTTTTTCTACTTCATTTTGAAATATTCTAAATATCTCAAATGCTTCACTTTTATGTTTCATTAGGTAAACATACCCAAATCTGCTATAATCATCCGTGAAGGTTATGAAGTATTGAAATCCTCCCCTAGCATTGCTACTTAATGGTCCGCATACATCGGAATGTATCAACCCCAATAAGTCGCTTGCCCTTTCACCCAACTTGGTAAAAGGTGTCTTAGTCATTTTTCCAAGAAGACACGACTCACAAGTGTCATATGACTCTAAGTCACATGAACCCAAAAGTCCATCCCCGTGGAGTTTTGAGATACGCTTCTCATTAATATGACCGAGACGGCAATGCCACAAATAAGTATGATTTACATCATTAGGTTTAGATTTCTTATTTACATGATAGACATTGTCATTATTTTCATTCTTGACATCCAAGATATAAAGGCCATTAAATGAACTAGCAATACCATAAAGCACATCATTTAAATAAAAAGAAAATTTCTTATTTTCAATAAGAAACTTAATACCTTCATTATCCAAACAAGAAATTGAAATAATATTTCTGCTTAAATCCGGAACATAATAACAATTGTTTAAAACAAGAATTAATCCGGAAGGTAAAGTGACTTCATAAGTCCCTATGGCTAATGCAGCAACTCTTGCTCCATTCCCCACGTGTAGATCTACTTCACCTTCTTTAAGCAGTCTCCTATTCTTTAGTCCCTGCACATTTAGACAAATGTGAGAACCACATCCGGTAATACCTAAGAATCAGTGGTAGAAAGGAGAATATCTATCATATAGATACCTGAAGTCGACGCAGCCTTGCTGCTCTTCTTCTTCTTTTGCTCTTCCAAGAAAGCTTTGCAATTACGTTTCCAATGACCAATTTCTTGACAATGGAAACAGATTGCATCCTTTTGTGAATCGGGTTTTGCCTCAGAAGCCTTGGCAACCTTTTCCTTGCTTATTTTGGGTTTGACAACTTTCTTACCCTTTCCTTTGGCACCAGCCTTCTTCCCATCATGAACTAAGAGCACGGGAGAACCTTTCTCCGCAATCTTCATCTCCGCAGTTTTGAGCATCCCATGCAAATCGGAGAGATTCTTATCCATTCCATGCATGTTATAATTCATCACAAACTGATTATAACTTTTAGGCAATGAATTAAGAATGAGATCCGTGGCTAGCTCCAATGGGATTGGATAGCCAAGTTTCTCAAGGTGCTCTACATAACCTTTCATTTTCAGCATGTGAGGACTCACTTGTTGCCCTTCATTCATTTTGCAAGTAGTGAATGCAACAATGGTCTTGTACCTCTCTTGCCTAGCTTGCTCTTGAAACATGGCTCTTAACTCCACGCCTATCTCATAGGCTTCCAATTGTTCCAAACTTTGTTGGAGTTTTCAGCACATAGTAGCAAGCATGAGACAACTTACATCTCTAGAATCATTACGATGTTTCTTGTAATTGTCTCTTTCTGCCCTAGGGGCAGTAGGTTCTGGTTCAGCAGGAAGAGGCCCATCGAGAATGTACAACTTATCTTCTTGCCTAAGAACAATTCTTAGGCTACGGATCCAATCCATAAACTTTGTACCATTCTCTTGGAGCTTATCCTTTTTAAGGATCGATCGCAACGAAATTGATTGAGTGTTAGTAGTCATTATCTACAAATATGCAAAATTTCCAAAATTTAATAAGTACCGGTTTTTCATTAAAGAAATAAATAATGTATTTTTCAAACAAAATACTCCCACTAAATTATATAACCTTCATATACATCCAATGTATAATATAATTTAATTGGGCTAAGATCCAACTTTAATTTAACTTTTGAGTCCACGGAGGCGGACCGCTCAAAACTAAATTAATTAGGTAGACAATCATCTCAATCATATCCCATATGATTCTTAGATCCTTTTATGAGATTCTTTGAGAAATCCAATTTCAAAAAGCATGTTTAATCTCATCTTTTGCCTAGGCCCAAAACCGTTTTGACGCCTAATTAAGTCCAACCATTTTCAACGCATAGGAACCATTCAATTTAATGCACCTTACGGAGGCAAGCCCACATTAAACTAATGAACCTCATCTTGTTCATACATGAATAAAATTAATGCACTTCGCGGAGGCGAGCCCACATCAAAATCACCCATGTATAAACAAGTGTTTTAATCATCGCATGGCAAAAAAAGGACTTAAAACTTTCTTTGAAGGTTCATCACATATAGCATATAACACATTTATGAGCACATAATATAAACATGTTACACATCAAGTTTAGCCACTAAATTAATCTCCATTAATTTAAGCATGATATTTATGTGTCATTAGTTTCTCTATAATTATGAGGATGAGACTATTTCAACTTTGGTTATTATCTCCAAATCAAGACAACAAGAAGTGCGGTCGAACTAAGCCATTAGGCAACCACAATCCCGCACTAATTCAAGAAACAAAGAAGGTAGTCCATGTGGCCGAAACTAAGCAATAGATGGTCTCGATGCACGTAGGCCAATTGCATTCACAATTCCACATGGATCTTCAATCATTGAATCAAGAACTTTGTTTCTCAATTTTAGCAATTATGAACTCTTCATAATTCTAACTTCGTTTTATCTTTGAAACTTTGATTGCGATCAAGTTTGGGAAACACAATCTCGATGAACGCAGATTAGCCATCCAAACCTTGAACCAATCTTAGAATCACAAGACTAAAACAAATAGAAAAATCAAACCCCAAAATCCACACACAAACCAACTACCCAAAACCCATTCTAGATCAGCAAGTCTGGACTGGTTATGTTACTGGTTTTGTTGAATTTTTTGAAAAATTCCAGATTCTGTTTTTGACCAAAATCAGACCTTCTGATCCCTTTGTGCGGCCGCCCAAAAAGATCTATGCGGTCGCCCAAAAACTGTGCGGCCGCCCAGGTGCTTCTGTGCGGTCGCTCGGTTGATCAGAATGTGCAGAATTTTTAAAGTTCGAAAATTTTGTCTCAAAATTGTTTTTCCCCGATTATTAAAACTTTGATCCAATCAAAAATTAATAATCAACAATTCTGAATCCACCATAATTTATTTATTGCGATTGAATCGTGCGATTAAAGTTGCAAAACAATAAACCACATAAAATCACAAAAACACATAAACAACATATATTCCAATATTCATATCATGCAAGGCACATAAACAATTTATATACACATAACATGATCTAGGTATTGAAATAATCAACATGAACGGGGCTCTGATACCACTGTTGGGTTTCGATGTAACATGCGCAGCGGAATTTAGCATTTAAAATTTTGAAACCCAAAGCCCATAGATCCGCTCATATGATTAAATCAAATACAACAATATGAATAGAGGAAAAACTAACCCTTAATGACTTTGAATTCTTTTGATCTTGATGGAGATTTGAAGCTTGATCACAATAAAAGTAAGAACACGAACTTTGAAGATGATGAGCTTCACCCTCTAGCGGTATCCACACCACGAACGAATATCAAGGAGCTTCTTGATCTTGGTTGCTAAACCAACAATTATGAAACACACTTTCACAATTGATATGGCTATATGGAATTTTCTTTTGTGTATTATTTTGTTCTTCAACGAATGATGTCTTAGAACAAAATAAACCCTCTCTCAAACTCTTTGAGACTCACAAAAGAATTGGTTAAGAGTGCTGGCCGAATTTGGCCTTTTATACACAAGTAGGACCTATTCCAAATAGGAAACTTGTGTCAAAATCCGTCCAAAATTCGTTTCCTAATCAAATTAGGAATCTGCCACCCAACAGTACTGTGCGGCTGCCCAGAATCCACTGTGCGGTCGCACAACTATCTGAAACAAAACTGGTACAAAACTGAGCTAAGTATGCGGCCGCCCAGTCCATACTGTGCGGTCGCCCACTTCCCCAGATTTCCAGAATTTCCAAAATTCCAATGTAGTCCTTTTAAAGATTCGTTCTCTTGTGTGTGACCCTCTAGAATTATACTAAGTTGGCAATGGGTTCGAACATGAAACCATAAGATATGATTAGGTTCTAGGAAACCGTCATACCTACCCAAATAGTATAACTAGATACAAGTTCGCATTCCTTTTAGAATATGTCATAATCCCTTTGTCCACGATGTCATTGAACACAAGTCATGGTCAAACAGTCAACTTGTTTTTGTTCAATACTTTCTCGATTCCGAATATGTTGATAATCCAAATGACATTGATCCAATCAATTCATTTGAGTCCGGCCGAACATTTCATCAACATCATTCCTACGAGAGGCCCAATCTTGACATCTCTCCGAAGAGGGACAAATCCATTTAGCTTATTATTCTTCCCTACGTGAATCCGATTATGCCAATCATACCCTTTATAACTACCCGGTTAAAGGTAGCGTTTGAATATGTCAAACATAATGTTCATCAAGTGGAAGACTATAATAACTTCATGTCCAAGGATTCGAATGACATAACTAATATGAGATATATGTTTGACATAGACCATGACATAAATCTCATACAGCGGGTCATGTCCAGTACCTTGTTTCAAACAAGTACCCATAAATCTAACATGATCATCCCATGATTATTTAGCCTTTACACCAGTGCTTAACAAGTACTAGGGACGGAGATTATTATAAGTAAACATGAACAACAATAATAATCAAAACATCTCTTTATTGATATGAAATAAATGATAGCAATTACAACGATTATTAAACGTGCCTAGGGCACCACTACCAACAGTAATCTCTCATAGTTACTGTATTATCGTTTTGAACAAATTGATATAATTGTTTATGTTTGGTTATATATCAATGTTTTGAACAAATTAATTGATATAAGTTTTCATGTGAATTATTGAAATGTCAACTACTTTTGGGTCTAGTATGATACGGAATGACAAGTAAACATCTACTTGAGCATTATATTTGAGTCTAGCTAGCATATGTGTTTCAGGGTGTATCGGCGTACGACTATTGTAAGAGACGGTGCTAAGTAATAACCGTGAGTCCTTACCCCTCCTTTGGTCGGGGTTTATAGACCAATTATTGTAGAAATAGTGTAAGTTTCACAAATTATTTTTTTGCAAATACGAATATCCGTTTCACTACAGAGTGAGTGCGACACTATATCGCGTGTGGGTGCGTCACAATACCGCATGTGGTTGCTGCACATATACAACCCAATTATGAGATGACATGTAAGTTTGGAAGTTTTGGTGACAATTAGATGTGCCTCGACCTCATATTCTTTTACCATGTCTATTTTAGAGCTTATTATGTAGTTGATTATATCTTCTTTCTTAACGATTTGTTTTTAATCATTATTGAAATTGAAGTAGTGAAATTTTTGGGTTGTTAGAAGGCGTTCTAGAGTCAATTCTAAATTTGTGCTAGCAATAGAAATTCCAGTGATTTGGTACTTCGGGAATCTTGTGTCCATTGTTGATCAAAGAATCGGAAAATGTTCAAAATTAAATTGGAGCATTTACCATATAGTCCCTCAACATAACATTATTTACCTCTTAAGACAAGGAATATTTTAACTAACCATATAGTCCTTAGCTTACATCTTCCTCAACATTTTACTAACTACACCCTCTCAACATTTTACTTTCACCCCAACCACTATCCCCTTAGGCTATCCCTCACCACCTTCTCCAGTCAACAACTCCGGCGACCACCAACTCTGGCGCAAAAAAAAAAAATAAAAAAAAAAAAAAAATTGTTAGCTTCAGTGACCTTCCAGCAACCAAACAGTTGAGAACTTATCAGTAAGTTCCCAGTTGTCAACAAAACTACTAATAACACGAACAACTCCGGCAGCCAACTCCGGCGACCAAACTACTGAGAACTTATCAGTAAGTTCTCAGCTGTCAACTAAACTACTAAGAACATAAACAACTCCGGCGACCAAACAGTTGAGAACTTATCAGTAAGTTCTCAGATATCAACTAAACTACTAAGAACACGAACAACTCCGGAGACCACCAACCCCGGCGACCAAACAATTGAGAACTTATCAGCAAGTTCTCAGTTGTCAAATAAACTACTAAGAATACGATTAACTCCGGCGACCATCAACTTCGGCGATCAAACAGTTGAGAACTTTTCAGTAAGTTCTCAGTTGTCAACTTACCTACAAAAGCACGATCAACTCTGGCAACCACCAATTCCGACGACCGAACAGATGAGAACTTATCAGTAAGTTCTCATTTGTCAATTAAACTACTAAGAACAAGACCAACTCCGGAGACCACAAAATCCGACGTTCAACTCCGACGACTAAAAAATTAAGAAATTATTAGGAAGTTCTCAGTTGTCAAGTAAACTACTAAGAACACGGTTAACTCCGACGACCAACTCCGGCGACCAAACAACTGAGAATTTATTAGTAAGTTCTCATTTCTCAACAAAACTACGAAGAACACGATCAACTCCGGTGACCAAACAACTGAGAAATTATCAGTTAGTTCTTAGTTGTTTTCAGTTGTTCTGAAGAGGAGTTTGCAGTGTCAACTACTAAGAACCCAAACAACTCTGGCCGACAAACAACTTTGGCGACTAACAACTGACAACTTCAGTGAACAAGTTCTCAGTTTTAAATTGAGAAGGCGAAGAAATCCGATAATCAACAACTAAGAATTCTCAATTGTTTGAAATGTTCACCACTTTTCAGTTGTTCTTAGTTGTCTACTAAAAAGGAACCAACTCCGACCGATGATCAACAACTGAGAACATCTAAATTATCCTTGGTTATTCTCTAAAATGATTGAGAACTTTCCAATAGACACCTAAAAAGAAAATTGGTGCAAGTTGTTTTGGGACGGAATGAGTATATCATAATAACAACAAATTTCTATTATATTATTATTTAGTGATGCTATTTATATGAGGATATAAATACCATCCCCGCAAGCATGCCAATTTGATCACTAGGATGGGACGTACGGGTACCAGAGCGCACCGTTCCGAATAAATTTATGGAATTTTTTTTAAGTATTTGTTATAAAAATATTTCTTCCCAACATATATTCACAAATTTTTCGGGTACAATTTTTTTCCACAAAAAATATAATTAATAGAAACTTAATTCAAAATATAAGTCAAATTTCATACAATAATAATACACACATTAGGACTACAGCTAAAACTTCCCAAACAACAGTGCAATGAATTTTATCTTTGAACAAACAATTTAACTACATAAATTAGTCATAACTAATTTTGTATAATTATTAATAAAAATAAAGAATATAAATGGGTGTTACTTACACAAGAAAATTATCTATAAGAATCCAACCCATTTACATTTAGTACTCCCTCCGTCCCAGACTAAGGTTCTTTTGCTTTCCTTTTTAGTTTGTCCCAGACTAAGGTTCTTAGTTGCTTTATTACCTAAAATACACAATGAGACCCACTTGTCATTCTAAAAAAAAACATTTTACCCACTTTATTTATCCTACTTTCTTTTACTTACTTTTTCATACTCACAACATTTATTTTTTCTTAATTTCCGTGTAAAGTCAAACTAAGAATCTTAGTTCGGGATGGAGGGAGTAATTATGTAGTCATAGCACAAGTGAAAAAACACGTCAATCTCTCTTTTCTTACTGTAGCAGTTGAAAAGAAAAAACGCCTCCGTTCCTTCCGTTCCTTCTTCTTTCTGTAACACGCTCCATCTCTTCTCCTTCATCTTTTTCTCTATCCGCATCAGTTCTGATAACTTCTCCAGAATCGTGGGGACAAATCAACGTGCAGCGCCGCACCAGAATCACCGGAAAAAAAAATAAAATTTGCCTGATATGACGATTGTGGTTAGGTTCGGTAGCTGCGATGGTCTTGACGTCCACCTTGTCGACGAAGACGCTAGTCAAAGATGGGAATGACTGTCGGACTTGTAGATCTGGTCGGGATGTTATTGGTTCGACGAAGCGTGGTGGAGGGAGGGGAGGGTTGGCCGGCGATGTGGATTGTAGAGATGACCGGAGGTGGGGAAGGGGAGATGGTGGCCGGAGGTGTGGAGTGGAACTGAGGGAAGAGGAGGCCAGAGGTGGTAGGGGATGTGTCTTTGAGCATGACGAAAACCAGATCTGGAGTCTCTCTCCCTCCAAACGACTTCGCCGGAGAAGAAGAAGGTCGGCCGGAGGTGGGATGGGGAGGGATCGCCGGAAGTAGGGGACGGGAGAGGGTCGCCGGAGGTAGAGGACAGGAGAGGATCGACGGAGATTGAGAAGTAAAATGGTCGCCGGAGGAGTCGTCGGAGGGGTCGCCGGAGGAGTTGCCGCATTTGGGAAGGGAAGGTTACCGGTGAAAAATTAGAGAGAGAAAGTAGAGAGAGACAAACTGCCTATGTGGGTGTTAGAATGAGAGGAGAGGGGTAGGGGAAGGGGAAGGGTGTACTTATCTCATTTAAAAGTGTTTAGGGACTATTTGGTTAGATAAAATGTTTTGTAGGACTAGGACGTAATAAAAAAATACGCTTGTCCTAAACCGTAGATAAAGTAATACTCAGGGACTAGGACGTAATTTTATCTATTAAATTTGGTCGGGTTGTGTATTCTGATTTTGGATCTAGGGTTACTAAACAATTGTTACACAAGTTTGAGTTTGTAATCTCGATTGGATCCGTCATATCAATAAATCTGTTCTTTCTTCTTTCTTTACCTCTGAATATAGATAACAGGCTTTTAGTAAAACACATATATCGATTGTCTTTATCTCACAAAATAGATTAAGGCATTGTAGGGGTAGTATGTCCACGGCATCTGGAGGCGAATTTGATTGGCTCGATTGGAAAGTCATAAAAAAGGAAAAGAAAAAAAAAAAACTGAAATTGCATGCTCTTAAGTGATCGATACATTATTCATGTTTTGGGAGTATTTTGGGGGGCTCTAAAGTGAAATTAACGTGCAGTTAAAATGGTAATAATTTTGGGGAAATTTTGGGGGAAACTAGTTTCTCCATAATTATAAAAAAAATCCTGTTTTTATAGGGTTTAAGGTTTATGGTTTAGGATTTAGGGTGTAGGGTTAAAGGGTTAAGGGGTAAAAAGTGGATTTTTTATAACTTATGAAGGAACTAATTTCCCCCAAAACCAACTCATAATTTAAATCCATTTTTTAAGGGGCATTTACCATATAGTCCCTCAACATTACCTTATTTACCTCTTAAGACATGGAATATTTTAACTAACCATATAGTCCCTAGCTTACATCTTCCTCAACATTTAACTAACTACACCCTCTCAACATTTTACTTTCATCCCAACCACTATCCCCTTAGGTTATCCCTCACCACCTTCTCTAGTCAACAACTCCGGCGACCACCATTTCCGGCGACCACCAACTCCGGCGACCATACCGGCAAAATATATATATATTTTTTTTTAGCTTTAGTGACCTTCCAGCAACCAAACAGTTGAGAACTTATCAGGAAGTTCTCAGTTGTCAACTAACCTACTAATAACACGAATAATTCCGGCGACCACCAACTCCGGCGACCAAACAACTGAGAACTTATCAGGAAGTTCTCAGTTGTCAACTAAACTACTAAGAACATGAACAACTTCGGCGACCAAACAGTTGAGAACTTATCAGTAAGTTCTCAGTTATCAACTAAACTACTAAGAACATGAACAACTCCGGTGACCACCAACTCCGGCGACCAAACAATTGAGAACTTATCAGCAAGTTCTCAGTTGTCAAATAAACTACTAAGAACACGATTAACTCCGGCGACCATCAACTCCGGTGACCAAACAGTTGAGAACTTTTCAGTAAGTTCTCAGTTGTCAACTTACCTACTAAAAACACGATCAACTACGGCGATCACTAATTCCAACAACTGAACAGATGAGAACTTATCAGTAAGTTCTCATTTGTCAATTAAACTACTAAGAACACGATCAACTCCGGCGACTACCAAATCCGGCGACCAAACAATTAAGAACTTATCAGTAAGTTCTCAGTTGTCAAATAAACTACTAAGAACACGATCAACTCCGACTACCAAAACAGTTGAGAACACATCAGTATGTTCTCAATTGTTCCCAATTTTCAACTGAGAAGACGACCAAGATGACCAACAAAAAACTTCTCAATTTTTAACGAGAAAGTGACAAACTCCGGCGAGCAACATATGAGAACTTCTTTGTAGTTCTTAGTTGTCATTTAAAAAGACGACAAACTCCGACGACAAACAAATGAGAACATCTCAGTTGTTAAATAAGAAGGTTCAACATAGTTTTTTGTTCAAAAAAAATGAATATTTTAAAATTTACATTTTAAAAAGTGTGCTTTTAGTGGAATACATTTTTGAGTTAAATAGTCTGTATTTGTCCATATAAGTATTTCATTTATGTTGTTTTTTCATTTCTAATTTTATACTGCTTCCGTTTCAAAATAAATTGTCAAAACCTTTTCAAATTTACTCTTGCACCAAGCCAAAAATAAATGATGTAGTATTTCTATTCACATATAGTCTATATAGATACCATTTCGGTTCCTGAACAACAAATAAACAAAAAATATTTTCACCAGAATCACCGATACAAAGTTACAATCATACTATTAATATAAAAATAATAAAACCCCAAAGTAAGTTATCAGTTGTCAACTAAACTAATAAGAACACGAACAACTCTGACGATCACCAACAATCAACTACGGCGACCAAATAACGGAGAACTTATCAGTAAGTTCTTAGTTGTCAACTAAACCACGTAGAACACGAATCAACTCCGGCTACCAATAAACTGAAACTTATCAGTAAGTTCACGATTGTCAACTACTAAAACACGATAAACTCTGGCGACCACCAACACCGACGACCAAACAATTGAGAAATTATCATTAAGTTCTCATTTATCAACTTCTAATAATAAATTTTATATTCCCATTAAAATATTAAACTAAATTAAAAATTAGTGGTTAAAGTTCTATCATAATAGTGTTAAAAAAAGTGATAAAATATTTTGAGACAGAGGCGCATAATAATAATAATCACCCAGCCAATAAAAAGCCAAACAAAAACCTCTTCGCCATTTCAAGTTTCACATACTAGTACCTGGTGAAAATTTAGATTTTTTTTTTTTTTTTTTTTTTTTTTAAAGCAGAACACTTCTTGACAATAATCATGGTCCCACAGTGGGACTCCCACCACTTCCTTCTCATACTTTTTTTTTTACTTTGAATAAGCAATTGAATCAGAAAACAATCTTCTTTCTATCCGATCTCACCCCTACTTCGGAATTTGGATTAAAAAACCTCTTTTTTCTTTCTGACCTTTTCTCCTTCTCACACTCATCCCCACCCTTTTTCTCTCCGACACAACAACTCTATCGACCGTCAGACGCCACATCCTTTGGCTCGTTTATGCCTTATCTGTCAATCTTCGTGCGTAACAGAGACGACCGGAGATGTAGTCCTTGAGAGAGAAACAAGTGTTGTAGTGAGTGTGTCGTGAATGAGAGGGGATGGATCTAAGGTTTTCCCAGTGACAGTGTCTGGAGTCGAACGGGAAGGGTGATGGGATGGGTCGCCTAAAGAGGGGAGCGGAAGGGTCGCCGGAGTTGGGAGGGAAGGGTTGCCTAAGGTGAGAAAGCACAGAATCTGGAGATGAAAATAGATCTGGGAGTAAATTTGAGAAAAAAAAAGTCAGATTGACTAAGTAATTGCTCGCCGGAGATACGTCGGAGTCGTAAAGATAGAGGGAGGATTCATGATTTCGATCGGAGAAGGAGAACCAGTGGAATAAGATAAGGGGGTTGGGGTTGGCCGGACGAAATGGAGTGGTCAAATTCGGTCGATGAAGTCGCCGGAGGGTGAGAGGGGGGCGCCGGAGATGGGGATGAGAGAGGGTAGAGAGAGAAAGTAGAGAGAGAGAGAGAGAGAGAGAGAGAGAGAGAGAGAGAGAGAGAGAGTGTGTGTGTTTTGTGTGGGTGTTGATCTGGGAGGGGTAGGGGGTTTACTTAGCGTTATTTAAAGTGCTCAGGGATCATATGGTTAGATAAAATATTTTGTTGGACTAGGAAGTAAATTAAAAATGTGCTTGTCCTAGGACGTAAATTTCGTAATACTCAGGGATTAATAGGTAATTTTCTCTTTTTTTTTTTTTTTGCTTCAAATTTTCAAAAGCATAGATTTCTTATATTTACCGTACCATTTTTAGCCTTATGTTTTATTTTGCTTTAACTTAATTAATATTCCTTCATCCCTATATTTAAGTGTCCATATTTAGAAAAATCATGCTCCTAACGAGTGTCCATTTCTCAGATGAATTAGTTACTAAATCCACTCATCTTATCTATCAAGTCCATATTTCACTTTCAGTCATATATTGTAATCACTAAATGTGTTTATGGTCACACGTAATACTAAAATTACTTACAAAAATATTAACTTCATTAATTTGTTCGCGAATTGAAAAATAAACCGAGACTTGATAAGGACGAAAAGAGTAATACTTTCACATAATGCATTTTTAATTATCCCATTGTGAAAAACTTTCTTGATCAAGCACGGAGAGATTTATCCAATAGCATCAAACAAAATAGTAAATATGATTAATGTAATTATAAAATTTTGAATTTGAAATCGTACTAATTCGAAGTTTTCACTATATATAATATGGATTAGGAATGTCTAAATGCATCAGTAAACTAGCATCTTGCATAAGTCACTTTTTTTTTTCACCAACAGACAATGGTTAGATATGCTTAATCTTAAGTAATAAGCGTAGATCATTTTCCTACATCACAAATACACACAAATGCACAAGCGTATATGCATAATTATTTTGTCACTATATTGTGTTCAAAACAATTTTTTCTTTCTTTTTGTCGGCATATACTCCCTCCGTCCCAAAATGATCTTCTCATTTGCCATTTCTCATTGTCCCAAAAAGTTATTCACATTTCTACATTTTAGGCTTAAACAAAGCATGGCTAGTGATGCAAGTGTTCATATCCTTAAAAAGTTTGAATAGTCAAACGCGAAGATCATTTTGGGATAGTTTATAGTAACATTAGTCTTTTTTTTCCTCTTTATTTTTCTCTTATTTAATTTTCTCTTATTTTTACTAATGCAGGAGCTAGAAAATGTAGCATTATTTTTCATTCTATGCCTTGCAACATTTGGAACCAAAAATATTATGGCGGCTACATTTTATGTCACCAACTTTGGTGCTAAAGGAGACGGTTCCACAGATGACACAAATGTAAACAAATCTTTCGTTTATTTATTTTTAATCTTACAATTGATTTTGGCCAAATTTCATATTTATCCATGGTATAATGGATGAACATAAAATTTCGCCTTTTCTTTTTAAACAAGTATTTACATGCAAATTTTTTACTTTGAAAAAGGGAAATAAAATTATAGCACTGGCAAATTTGCTGCTCACTGCAACACTAGGCCAATATTTGGCCAAGTCTTCCTTATGTCTTTTGAAATTAGGCGGTAGATAATAATTTACCGAATTTGCCGCAGGGTCTCACATTTATTTTATTAAACAATCAATATAAAAAAAGGAAACATATTTCGCCAAATCTTCGTTAAATATTGTACTGAAACATCAAAAAATGGAAAAGTTTTACAGTAGAGATTATAAGTTTCAATTGAAATGTTTCTACTTCATGTTGAAGGCTTTCAAGCAAGCGTGGGACAGTTTATGTAAAGACAGCTCCAAAAATCCAACGTTGATTGTACCATCGGGTACATTTTTAATTAAGCCACTGGAATTTCAAGGTCCATGCAAATCTTCAAGCCTCCATATTCAGGTAAATAATCAAATTATGCAAATGTTCTTTGACAACGAGGGTACTTTTAGTGTAGATAGCTTGTTAATATTGAGTCGTGGTTTTTTGTTTTTTTTTTTTTTTTTTTTTTTTCATATCGCTTTATTCTAAAAACTAAATATTTAGTTTGTACCATCAAGTACATTTTCCATTTTTATTTTGGTTCTTCTTCCTTAATTTTATTCTAAAAACTAAATATAGATCTTCTATACGATTTCTATCTTATTTGTGTGACGTTAAGTTCCAAACTACATCAACTCTTTTGAACCTTGAACTAATACATTGTATGAATTTATTGTAATTGGTCAAAAAATTGATTTTGAAAAATGGACATGTTTATTAAACGAGAGTGTAATATCAAACCATAAATTTAGACATTCGAAATTTAAATCTTTGATTATTTTAATACAAATGTTAATATGAATGAGATTTTATTTTGGTATTTTGGTTTTCTATGGAAAACGTCATTTTCATTTCAAAAATTAAAACTCTCACTTAATCTTATATATACTCCCTCCGTCCCATAACAATGGGCACACTTTGACTTTTTTTGTCAATTGAGTCAATCTTTGACCATAATTTTATGAATATATAGATATCTATATACAATTCTAAAAATAGTTAATGATAGTATTTCTAATAGTAAAACAATAACAAATTTTAGAATTTCATAGAAATATTTAGATATTCATAAAATTATGGTCAAAGATTGACTCAGTTGACCAAAAAAGTCAAAGTGTGCCCATTGTTATGAGACGGAGGGAGTATATATATATATATATATTGTTCATGGGGTGATTGAGATCAATTTGTTGTGGCCTATAGGTATTAGGGACGATTGTTGCGCCAAATAGTATTGGTCAATGGACAGGTTGTGGAGGAGGTGGCATGTTTTGGATTTATTTCATGAATGTTATTGGCCTTACTATAGATGGATCTGGCAAATTCGATGGCCAGGGCAAACTTTGGTGGGGCAAAAATGTAAGTTTGTTTATGAAATCATTCATTATTAATTTTAATGTTTTACTTATAATTGAAACGTAAGCGAATTACACTAATATTACTAACATACATATACACGCTAAAAAGAGTGTGTTTTGAAGGAAACTAGTTCCTCCATAAGTTATAAAAAATCCTGTTTCTAAATCTTAAACCCCAAACCCAAAACCTAAGCCTTAAACCCTAAACTCTAAACCCTAAACCTTAAACCATATAAAAACATGACTTTTTTATAACTTATGGAGAAACTAGTTCCCCCCAAAATTTTCTCCGCTAAAAGTACATACATTTTATTTTTATTCAAATTGTTCTCGCACGATACTCAATTAGAGACAAAAAATTAAATTTTACTCTTACCGAGCACTATATATAATGTATAAACTTTAAATTTTACTACTAAATAGATATTTGGTGCAAGGAATAACTTACTTTTTCTAAAATAAAGTTTAAATTAATTCCTTCTTGTATTTGATGTGCAACTATGGTTAATACATTATATTCTTTTTATTATAATTTTATAGGAGGAGTCATCGGGCTGTAGCCGACCTTCGGTAAGATATTCGTGCTTGCGTGCACCCACATGCATTTACGCTTACGTAGCATGCTTTATTTGATTTATACATGAATAAATTTTTTTTATTTGATTTATCCATGAATGAATATTTTTGCAGTCCTTACATTTCAAAGGTTGCAGTGGACTTCGATTAAGTGGAACGACACACGAAAATAGCCCAAGACAACATATTGGGATTCATGAATCTGATAATGTAGATATAGGTCATATCTCTATATCTGCACCTGAGGATAGCCCCAACACTGATGGAATCGACATTAGTGACTCCAAACATGTTAATATTCACAACTCTTTTATCCAATCTGGTAATTTATCAATTTTATTTCCATTTTTTCATTATTCATACTTAAAAATATCTTCTCCCTTTCTAATTATGAGTTGTGATTAATTACCTACTAAACAGAAATTTGTAAAAAAAAATAATGCAGGTGACGATTGTGTAGCGATCAATGGTGGGTCATACGATGTCAATGTTACCGGGGTGAATTGTGGCCCGGGCCATGGCATTAGGTATTTGGTCTTTTATTTTAAAAGAAACTACTACCTTCGTCCCAAAATATGCCCAAAATTTTGGACATTCATTTTGGGACGGAGAAGTAGTATTTTTCATATGCTCATTTCCTTTCCCTCGTATTAATATAAACCCAAATAAATAGTATCGGAAGCCTTGGAGATGGCGGATCAACAGACACTGTGGATCAAGTGCGTGTGATAAACTGCAACCTTACTGGAACCCAGAATGGAGTAAGAATTAAGACAACGCCGGTAATAATTTTAAATTTATAACCAACAAAAAAAATATTTTGAGACTCACTTCTTTTATTTATTATTTACAAAATGATATTATTATTTTTTTTATGTATTTTAGGGTGGATCTGGATATGCTCGAAACATCTTATTCCAACAAATCCAGCTTGTAAATGTGAAGAACCCTATTATCATCGACCAACATTATTGCGATGGAAAATATTGTACATTGGTAATTTTTCAAACCATTCACTTCGAAAAACTATTTAATTAAAGACAAAAAATAATTGTATTGATGATAATAGTTTTGTACTAAAAAATAAGTTTCTTGTGGTGTTTTACTACAGAAGGGCAAATCTGCAGTACAAGTGAGCTCTGTGAGTTATAGAAACATACAAGGATCCTCGGCCTCGAATATTGCAATCAAGATCGACTGCAGTGAGAATGCACATTGCACGGGCATAACGATGGATACTGTTTCTATAACTGGATCCGATGTTCAAGCCTCTTGTGATAATGCTCAAGGAACATTCACTTCAACTTCTCCTAATGTTAACTGCAAATAACATACTTGTTCCTTCAAATTTTGATTGTTATTCTTTTTGTGCTAATGAGTGTAGAAGGATTTCATGTCAGTGCCATAAGTTATTGTGTTTGAGCATATACAAAGTTTTGATATTAATGGAAAAGGAGGATTATGAAATTTCATTTGAATGATATCTGTTGAACATGGTTATAAAAGTTCAATGCATCTGCAATACTATATAGCCAATTTTCTTCTTGAATCATCAAAGCCCAAAGGAACAATACAGTAGAACTTACCTTCTCAAGTATGAATTCTAAAATCAATGAAAAGGGTAAGTAACCCATATTTACACAATATAGAAGGGTAAATGACCCATTGTAACTGAACCTTATGTAACGAGATTTTTCAATTTCAGGCCTCAAATAATGGAAATTTAAATATTTAACGCCAATCTAGGAACATGAGCCTGTTATAAGACTTAAGACTTAGCAAAGAAGAAGAAAGACGGAAGAATTGAGAAAGAGAGAACTGGTGGAGTTTTCGATCTCAAGACTTAAGACTTAGCAAAGAAGAAGAAAGACGGAAGAATTGAGAAAGAGAGAACCGGTGGAGTTTTTTCGATCTCACAACCGTGAGTCTTTCCGTGTATTTACCAAGGTGTATATACAAAGTTTACACGATCATAGTCCCAATACAATGCAACTATTTTTGGAAATAAATACTCTAATTTATGTAACTATCTATACCAACTATACAACACATCTTCCTAGAATAAATTGATTTGTATCAATCAAACTAGGAGCGCCGAGACTCCCCTTTAAATGGCACGGTATTGTTTACGACCCCCCCTAAAGCTAAGCGGCATGGTATCGAGCTGAAGCTTGGAAGAAACAAGATCCAATTGAGGACGAGTAAGGGCCTTTATAAATAGATCCACGAGTTGATCGGCCATAGAAATGTAGGGGGGAAATTACTAAGCCATGCAGTATACCGGGCCTTAAAATCAATTAATGGAACATACATACTAGTTCTGACATTGTTCAACGTACTTTAACAATTGCTTTCAATTAATGCAATGTACGAATAATTTGATGGATGACGTTAAATTTGGCTAACAGAAAGCTGACTAGGACAAATCCAATAAGAACATAACTAAAACCCGTTGAATAATTAACGAGTTTAACTATATTTAACGAAGTAACTTAAAAAATAAAAATAAAAAAATAAAACCTAAGTCAGAAACTGCCACCGTCCCCTTCCTTATTTCCCCTTCCTCTCCTTCACTCCTCCATACATTCCGACAACCATTCCCTACCCCTCCATTGTTCCCCGCCCCACTACACCCTACCACCAAACTTTTCCACCCCCATCAAACCCTCGTCTTTTCTCTCTTTCCCCCCACCCCAATTAAAGCCCTGTCCTTTCCCTCTCTCTCCTCACCCGTATCACATCCCATCTTCTTCTCCATTCTCTTGCTCCCGTTCTCCCACCCACTGTAGATACCCCGGGAAAGCCCACTACTTGGCTAGAGCGGTGGAAAGATCCTAGGATGTCTTACTTGTTTTAATTGTAGAGTCGCCACCTATGTTTTAGAGGAACATAAGAAAAACCTAAAGAAATAGCCTATTTTAATATTACGAAACCAAAGATTTGGGAAGATAAGGGTTCGGGGGTTAGGTGACGGAGTGGGAAGTACATAAACACCCACTCCGCCCCGCTTACGCGGGTCTTGCTACTATTGGTGTTCTAATGCTAAATGTCCTTCAAATAATACGAGAAATGTGCTAAAAATTATAAGGGAAACAAAAGGAAAATAAAAGATAAATTGTTTTATTCTATTAATGCTAAAGATTACATGTCAAACTATTCTAACAATTACATTAATATGAAATGGGGAAATTAAAGTAGAGTTGGAATGTTGGAATGTAACCTTGACCAAACTTCAATAGTGAAGTGGCATTTTGGTTGTATTCCTTTTTATGGAGATTGCATACAATGACTTAGACAAATAAAATAGAAGAAGAGGAATTGTACCTTTGGAAAAGGAGACTTCAAACTTTGACTTGAAAAGAGCTTTGTGTGGAGAAATTGTTGTTGCAACACTTTGTGTAGTGTTTTTTGTAGAGAAAATGTGTTGAGAGAATTTGTGTAGAGTTCTTGTATGAAGAAAGTTCAAGTCCTTTTCTAAGGTAGAAATGATAGGTTTAAATAGGTAGAGAATGGAGAGAAAGAAGCTTTTCTAACCCATAAGAAAATAAATAAAAATAAATAATAAAGAGAAAATAAAATAAAATAAAGATCAAATATTTAGTTTTAAGGAAAAGACTAGAATATGGGATTTGAGAGTTATGAAATAAGGGGGGATGAATGTGGATGAAAAAGGGAGTTTTTGTGATCAAGAAAAAGGAGGGAAAAAATACTGCAATCTGTAACTGCCGTACCGGGAGGCGTGCGCTTCCTGCTTCGTCCGCGAGAGGCGCGCGCATCCCGTAGACAATGCCAGAGGCGCCCGTGGGTGAAAAAGGACAGAATGACAGAAATGACTCTAAAGTTAACTCTGTTATTCAGTTTAGTCCAAAACTAACGGAATCAGTTAGGAACTTAACCGAATTAACAAAAATTAATGAAAATAAGTTAAATAAAAATACTATGTATGCAATCGGGGTGAGAGGTCCAAGGCGGGGTGTCTACAGAGACCCTCGGTGACGTGGATTATAAGGCAAAATGCGTCGACGAAAGACTGACAACCGCCGAGGACATCGACAAAGAAAAAGAAAGAAAAGAAAGCAAAGACTCAATGAAAGAAGGAATTTGAAATTGCGAGAGATAGAGGTGCGCTCCCTATGTGAGCGGCTTTTGATGATTGAGGAGGTGGCATGATCCGTTTGTAAATCTGCCGGCTGAATCCGTTAGTGAATCCGCTTGATGAATCCCTTAGTGAATCCATTGAATGAGTTCGTTAGTGAACCCTTGTTGGCGAATCCGTTAATGAATCCGCTGGATGAATCCGTTAGTGAATCCTTTGAATGAGTCCATTAGTGAACCCTTGTTGACGAATCCGTTAGTGAATCCGTTTGATGAATCCGTTAGCGAATCCCTTGGATGAGTCCATTGGTGAACCCTTGTTGACGAATCCGTTGGTGAATCCGTTTGATAAATCTGTTAGTGAATCCCTTGGATGAATCCGTTGGTGAACCCTTGTTGACGAATCCGTTGGTGAATCCGTTTGATGAATCCGTTAGTGAATCCCTTGGATGAGTCCGTTGGTGAACCCTTGTTGACGAATCCGTTAGTGAATCCGTTTGATGAATCCGTTAGTGAATCCCTTGTATGAGTCCGTTGGTGAACCTTTGTTGACGAATCCGTTAGAATCCCTTGGATGAGTCCGTTGGTGAACCCTTATTGACGAATCCTTTAGTGAATCCGTTTGATGAATCCGTTAGTGAATCCCTTGGATGAGTCCGTTGGTGAACCCTTATTGACGAATCCGTTGGTGAATCCGTTTGATGAGTCCGTTAGTGAATCCCTTAGATGAGTCCGTTGGTGAACACTTGTTGAAGAATCTGTTGGTGAATCTGTTTGATGAATCCGTTAGTGAATCCCTTGAATGAGTCCGTTTGTGAACCCTTGTTGACGAATCCGTTAGTGAATCCGTTTGATGAATCCGTTAGTGAATCTCTTGAATGAGTCCGTTGGTGAACCCTTGTTGACGAATCCGTTAGTGAATCCGTTGGTCGAATCCGTTTGTGAATCCGATGGCTGAGTCCGTTTGTGAACCCGATGGCTGAGTCCGTTTGTGAACCCATTTGTCGAATGCTTGTACCTTCACTTACCATGGCCGCTTGATTCGGGATGAAGATGTTGTGGCTTTGATGAAGATGATGAACTGCTCTTGCTTTCGATGGAATGTTGGTGAGATGACATTCTGAATGATGGGTTGGTTGTGCTAAAGGCTGCCTACGTATCTCTTGAACGGAATCAGACCAGCGTAGTTCAAGGATGATGGAGAATTCTGGGGAAGAAGCTAGGAGCAAATACATTTTTGCAAGTAAAGAGACAAGAAAAAGAAAAAGAAAAATCTTTTTGTCATTTTTTTTTTAAAGATTAGAAGGAAAAAAATATGTACACAGGTGAGAAAAATATTTTTTTTAGTTCGTGGGTGAACCATTTTAATCATTGTGTGTTTGTAAAGCCAACCCAAGATCAAGTCATGTTCGATCGAAGTCCGGATTGCCTTGCTTGAATTCTGTCGTTGTTTCCGTTGTGTCCAACGAAGATTGATGTCTCGCCCCGAGAGATTTGTCGATTATGGGACTTCAAAGACTTTCGATGCCGAGATACCAAGGGGTTGCTGATTGTAAAGCCCCTAGAACGCTTTTGATGCCAAACTTTGAGTGACTTGTATAGCCCCAAGATAAATTAGCTCTTGGCCCATTTGAATAAAATGCCTTTTGTTGACGTGAGCAAGCCCCAAGCTTCGAGAGATTGCGAAGCCCCAAATGTCATGTACTTGTTATTTGCGAGCTTCAAGACGGTGGAATGTGAAGACCTTTTGATGTAAAACCCCCAAATTATCTTGGAATTGGCTCGGCATTATATTGAGAGTGGATGATAGATATCTCCTTCTTATTCTTACTGGTGAGATGAATGGCCTCCTTGTGATCTGTACCCAAATGGCGGAGGGCTTACGTTAAAAGATGTAGTAATGTCTTGTGGTGTCGTCGAGGTCGCGGATGATAAGGTCTTGGTGTGATAAGTTCCCCAAATGGGTATGCTTGCTTGAGTCTTCTTGAGTTGAACTAAAGACGGATCTTCGGATGCAACTAGTGCTTGAGGCGCAAGAGCCACACTTTTTGCTTTTGATCTTGGAGAAGGGGGTGCTGAATTGCAGAAACATTGGGATTGGCCAAGGCAATTCCCGTTATAACCCTGTTTTGATAGAGTTTAGCATATTGACTCTTTTTCCTTTTCTCTATGACTTTCTTCATAACCTCGTCGTAAGTCACAACATAAGAATCATCAAATTCATTCATAACATCGGAGCCCTCCTTCCAAACCAAAAGACCATTGACGTGAAGTACCAAGAGACCCTTGAAGCTTGTTTGGTTCTATGAAGATCGGGTATCATTCCCAAAAAGATTGCCAATTGCGAAGCCCCAATATTTCCTTTGCTGAGATTACTGTAATGTCGTAGCCCAAAAGATAGTAGATTGCGAAGCCCCTTGAGACCTTTGGTGCCAAAACTGAGGATGCTTCCAATGTTGCATATGGACTTGCTACGGCCATTGTTGGGAGGTGATGTGAATTGCTTCTCGCTGAGGGATACTTTCAGACTTGATTGTAGCCCCTAATGTGCCACCATTGATTACAAGTAGAGTGAGAAAGGCCCATCCTTGATTGGGGGAACAGGCACGAGCACATATGGCAAGAAGGCTCTTCGACATTCCCTTTTATAGACTTTGAGGATAGTCTAACACATCTTTCTTGAGCGTAGCCCCTAAGGCTCATTAACTGTCAAATGAAGCAGAAGAAGCTCTCGTCCTTGAGTCATATAGACCCTAGGCGTCATCATTTGTCAAGCGAGGCAAGAGACTCGTCCTCGTGCGAGGGAACAAACATGAGAGGACATGGCGAGAGCTACTCCATTATCGGGAACCCTTTTGACATACTGTAGGGGCACATGCTTGAAGAAGCTTGAAAACTGAGTCACATGTTGTTGCCATTTGCTGCCCAAACCAATTGACTCACTGGGGATCATTTGTGCAACCTCGTACCCCTTAATGATGGGCTCATTCTTGGAAGGATCTTGGTTACCATGGGGCTTCTTTCACATGAACCCGAAAATGGATATTGCAAGAAAAACCTCTCTTATGCCAATGACCTTTTGATTGTGCCATATTTTGTTGAGCCCCTTACAATTATAAAGTTGACTCGGTGGGGAATTGACTTGCTGAGGAGATTCAATGTAGAACTTGTCTTCTTTAGAGGCTGGGGATCTCCATTTCTCTTTCCCTTCTCTCTCTCACTCTCTCATTTTTTTATGACGCACCCTGTTTTTTGCCTAGACTGCCCTTTCGGGTTTTCAATCTAGCGGGCATCTCTTTTACGTCTTCATTTTGACTCAATTATTGAGGAAACGTGCATTGACTCTAGCTGAGGATGAGAGACATGCGATTTTGCGGTGGAGACCTTTTTGTTACTAATGATGAGTGACATTGACTTGACTAGGGAAGTGGTCCCTAGTATTGACTTCATGTATTTATATATTTTTGAACGACTCACGGAGGCAAGTAAGTCATTAAGAGAGAAGAGAAGGAAAGCCCCAATTCGATTGCAAGAAACTGGGAGTATCGCTGAAAGATAAGAAGCCCCTAGACTCGACAAGGAACGCAAAGAGATTCCAATTCTAAGAAAGTTGTTCAATTTTGAGGTGATTAATTCATTGGCAAATGACTCGTACAAAGATGTCTTGACAAGTTCGAGATGAAGGCCAATCACCATAACGTATTAGGGCTAAACATATATTCTTTCTTGCATGAGACCGGACCCGAAGGTTGCCTACGTTCCTCCAATGTAGAGGCTCAGGTCACCGTAGTTCTTGCGAATACGCCATTCTTCGTGATGGTTGTTTCGTCCTTCGTTGGTGGATGATGATGATGATCTTGTACGCCTTTGATTGAGGGAGATTTTTTTTTTTTTGTGCTCTAACTTTTGCCTAGGTTGTTTTGAAGAGTCAACCTAGCAAGGGTTTTTTTTTTTTTTTTTTTTTTTTTTTTTTAATCCCCCTTTGAAACATTGCTCGATTTTTCTCCATGGTTGTAGCTCCACCTTGCTTTGGCGCTTGATGTCTTGGATTCGTCATTGATGTTGTTGCCTTCGTCATGATGTTTAGCCCCTATACGTTCAAGTGATGGCCTTCGTTCTAAAACTTGTTTAGACATCTTTTCATCATTTTGCCAAGAATTAAATTGAACAACTTGGAAGAGTGTATGAGGACAAGAATGACTTTTATTTGATAAGACCGACTCAAAATTTAACATGGGACGAGAGAAAACTTTAATGCACACATTAGAGGACTTTGACTCTTTTTTTTATCCCTATTACTAGGTAGAGAAAGAGAAACAGAGATTGTTGTCGTCGTCCCCCATGTCGTTGTAGTCCTCATTGTCGTTGTAGTCTTCCATGTCACTACATTCTTCCATGTCGTTGCTCAGATTGCTCGGGAACCCTTCTTCTTCGAAGCTTGTCTCATAGGAGGACTCGGCCACTTCTCGGAGCAAATTGTCAACTCTAATTCCTGCATCATACATGCTTGCAAAATGGGGATAAAAGGCCCCACTAAGTGTAGATACCCCGGGTGGAAAAACCACGGCTTTAGGCTCGAGCGCGCGGGTCGTCCTAGGATGTCTAACTTGTTTTTAGAGTCGCCACCTATGTTTTGAGGAACATAAGAAAAACCTATTGATTGTAGCCTAAGTTTGATTACGAAAACAGAGATTCTTTGTTTTGAGGTCCGGGGGTTAGATTACGAGATGGGAAGTACCGAAACACCCATCTCGCCCAACTTAAGTTGGTCTTGCTTGATAAAAATCTACATGAATGAAAATGTTCTTCTTCTTCTTTTTTAAGTCATAAAAAGGGGGTTTAAAATAGGATTTGGAATGTAGGAGATAACTCCTTAACCAACCTCAATGAGATGAGGTGATCATTAGAGTCATGTCCCAAAATGATTTGGGTGATTGCACATTTGATTAAAGTAAAAGAGAGAGAGGAGATGAAGTAGAAAAGAAAGGAAAAGATGGACTTTTACCTACAATTCGAAGACCTTCAAATGTTGCTTGAAGAAATCCTTGGAGAACCTTTAGAAAGTGATTTTTTGTCTAGTTTTCGATTGGGTTTTTTCGATGATTTTTCGATCCTTGAAAATGGAGGTGAAGAGAGGTTTTTATAGGTGAAAGAGGGGTGTTTTTGGTGCCAAAACCCAGTCACCAAGAAATCCTTCCCGGGCAAAATCTTGTAAATTGAGCAAGGGAGGGAATCCTGGCCAGAAATCTGTAACTGACGCCCAGAGGCGCGCGCTTCCTGCTTTAGGGGCGGGAGGCGCGCGCGCCTGGCTCCTCCTGTCGGAGGCGCGCGACTCAGAGAAGGCAATTTTGACAGAATGGACTAGAAAGTCAGCCCTGTCATTCAGTATAGTCCCTGGACTTAACGAAGTCAGTCAGGAACTTAACGGAAGTGACAGAAACTAACGAGAAACACTTAAAATGGGGAGAAACACAAAATCAAATGTGCAATCGGGGTGAGCGGTCCAAGGCAGGGTGTCTACAGAGCCCCTCGGCGACGTGGACTGCAAAGCAGAACGCGTCGACGAAAGCAGGAATTTGAAATTGTGAGAGATAGTGGTGCGCTCCCTGTGTGAGCGGCTTTTGTTGATAGAGGGGGTGGCATGATCCGTTAGGTGAACCTGCCGGCTAAATGTTTTGAATGAGGCCGTTAGTGAACCTTTTGATGAATCCGTTACTGAATCCCTTGAATGAGTCCGTTAGTGAACTCTTGTTGACAAATCCGTTAGTGAGTCCGCTTGATGAATCCGTTAGTGAATCCCTTGGATGAGTCCGTTGGTGAACCCTTGTTGACGAATCCGTTAGTGAATCCGTTTGATGAATCCGTTAGTGAATCCCTTGGATGAGTCCGTTGGTGAACCCTTGTTGACGAATACGTTAGTGAATCCGTTTGATGAATCCGTTAGTGAATCCCTTGGATGAGTCCGTTGGTGAACCCTTGTTGACGAATCCGTTAGTGAATCCGTTTGATGAATCCGTTAGTGAATCCCTTGGATGAGTCCGTTGGTGAACCCTTGTTGATGAATCCGTTAGTGAATCCGTTTGATGAATCCGTTAGTGAATCCCTTGGATGAGTCCGTTGGTGAACCCTTGTTGACGAATCCGTTAGTGAATCCGTTTGATGAATCTGTTAGTGAATCCCTTGGATGAGTCCGTTGGTGAACCCTTGTTGACGAATCCGTTAGTGAATCCGTTTGATGAATCCGTTAGTGAATCCCTTGGATGAGTCCGTTTGATGAATCCGTTAGTGAATCCTTTGGATGAGTCCGTTGGTAAACCCTTGTTGACGAATCCGTTAGTGAATCCGTTTGATGAATCCGTTAGTGAATCCCTTGGATGAGTCCGTTGGTGAACCCTTGTTGACGAATCCGTTAGTGAATCCGTTTGATGAATCCGTTAGTGAATCCCTTGGATGAGTCCGTTGGTGAACCCTTGTTGACGAATCCGTTAGTGAATCTGTTTGATGAATCCGTTAGTGAATCCCTTGGATGAGTCCGTTGGTGAACCCTTGTTGACGAATCCGTTAGTGAATCCGTTTGATGAATCCGTTAGTGAATCCCTTGGATGAGTCCGTTGGTGAACCCTTGTTGACGAATCCGTTAGTGAATCCGTTTGATGAAATACTGCTTTGAAGTCTCGTGCCATTTGGAGTCACACTTGACTTTTTGAATTGTGGGGTACGGGCACAGTTGATCCAGTCGTGGTGCCTTTTATAGACTCGGTCCCCAATCAGTACGTACCGAGAGGCTAACCTTTGCAGAGCTGCTTGAGACTTCTTATTGATGTTCTCGGGATAAGTGCCATCTTTGAGGAAGTTCATGATATCCGAATACCACATAGAGTTTGTTTGAACCTCGTTGATCTCGATACTCATGCAATATGCCGGACTGTTCCTTCGAGCAATTTTGAAAGGCTTCACCATTTTCCCTTTGGGCATTTCAACTAATGAAGCTATAGTGGCCAGTGCATCGGTGAAGCGATTCTTATCCCTTGGCAGGTAGTTGAAAGTGATCTCTTGGAATTGTTCAGTTCTTCAAGGTGCTGACCATGCTGTTGGAGAGTCGGGTCTTGGGTTCGCCATTTACCCGATTGCTGATTGATAAGGAGCAAAGAGTCGCCGAACACTTCTAGTTCCGTGACGTTTCTTTCGAGAGCTGCTTCGAGCCCTGCTATGCATGCTTCGTACTCGGCAATGTTGTTAGTAGCTTCGAATTCCAGGCGTATGGCAATGGGAGTGTAGATGTCTTTTGGATCGACAAGCAATACCCCTATACCAAAACCGTGTTTATTGGCGGTGCCATCGAAAAAAGTTGCCACTTGTCTTCCTCAGTTGCAGTACAAATTAAATGCTCGTCGGGGAACTGTACATCTTCCCCCTTCACTTCGTCACACGGGAATTCGGCAAGCTGGTCACTGAACACTTTCCCCCTGACGGATTTTAGTGTGACGTAAGTGATATCATAGCCGGCGAGCATGAAGTACCATTTGGCTATTCTTGTTGACATGAAAGGCTTCTCGAAGATGTAGCGGAGCGGGTCTACCTTTGCTACTAGTTTTATCGGAAAAGCTTCCATATAGTGTTTGAGCTTTTGAGTGACCCAAACCAATGCTGCACATGACTTCTCTAAGACAGAGTATTTCTTTTCGCCTCCTTGGAATCGGCGACTGACAAAATAAATGGCGTTCTCCTTTGTGGACTCTCGTTGCTCTTGTGCTAACATAGCCCCTAGGGATTCATCATTGACAGTGAGATAGAGTAACAGAGGTTTCTCCTTGTGCGGCGGAACTAGAACAGGAGGGCACGTCAAGTAATGCTTCACTTGATCGAAGGCTTCTTGGCATGCGTCGGTCCATTCAAGAGCCACATTCTTCTTGAGTAACTTGAAGATTGGCTCGCACATGGAAGTGAGTTGGTGCACAAACCGACTGATGTATTGTAGTCTGCCCATGAAACCTTTAATCTCTTTCTGCGTCTTTAGAGGAGGCATGTCAATGATTGCCTTGATTTTGGAGGGGTCTACTTCGATTCCCTTTCAGTGACCATATAACCAAGAACTTTGCCTCGGATAACCCCGAATGTGCACTTTGCAGGGTTGAGCCTCATCTTGTGTTGACGAAGCCTTTCGAAGAACTTGCGGAGATCGATTAGGTGTTGACCATCGGTTCCTTTGGAGTGAATGATCATGTCGTCCACATAGACCTCGATTTCTTTGTGAATCATATCGTGGAACAAGTCTGTCACGGCTCTTTGGTAGGAAGCCCCAGCATTTCTTAACCTAAATGGCATGACTGTGTAGCAAAAGGTACCCCACGGTGTTGTGAAGGCTGTCTTATGTTGATTTTCCTCGGCCATGAGAATCTGATTGTACCCAGCGAACCCATACACGAATGAGCGAACCTCGTAGGCAGCAGTGGAGTCGACTAGCATGTCGATATTAGGGAGTGGAAAATCATCCTTTGGGGAAGCTTTGTTTAAATCCCGGAAGTCTACACAAACTCGAACCTTGCCGTTCGCCTTCCTGACTGTGACAATGTTGGCTAACCATGCCGGATACTCGATAACCTTGATGAAACCCACACAGAGGAGCTTCTCAATCTCTTCTTTGACCTGCAGAGACCATTCTGGCTTGATCTTTCTGAGCTTCTGTTTTACTGGCCTGGCATCTTCTCTGATCGGAATCCTGTGCTCCGCTACCTTTCTGTCTAAACCCGGCATGTCTTTGTACGACCATGCGAACACATCCACGAACTCCCGTAGTAATGCAGTCAATCTGTCTCTGTCATCTCCCTTGAAGAAGCTTCCAATCTTGGTTTCTTTTGGCTCTTCTTCGGTACCCAGATTAACAACATGCAATTCTTCGTCAGCCTTTGGACCATTCTCGCCACGACTACGGACTTGTTGAGCAAGTTCATTTAAGTATGTTGTGTTTTCGTGGTCTATTTCATCATAATTTGAATCGTTATTAACTTGTTCGTTAAGTTCATTATTAGTTAATTCATCATTTATGATGTTTGCAATCTCAGGTACTCAGAAATATCAAATTTTTCATTAGCAAAGAAAGGAAACACACGCTCGGCTATGGCCTCCAAATCCTCTTGGGTGAGGGTATTAGAGACACTCTCGGACTCGAAAGTAAGTGTGAGCTTCTCTTCCTTTGTTGCTGTGCGGGGTATGCAACCCATTTCTTGGACTAAGAATTCCTCGGATACCGCGGGCCCTTTTGTTGAATACCAATTGTTGATCGGCTCGGAGCTTGGCGGATCTCACTGATAGTCTCGTTCATGATGACGGTGTCATGGATGGCGTTGACTTGGCATTCATTCATCATGGCAAGCTCTTCAAACATGGAGGCTAAATCTGTCAGTTCTTCCCCCACGGTGATTTCTGTCTCGGACTCTATAGTCATCTTCCTCCCCCACCATTCACGGGGCGACATGGGAGTTGGTTCTCTTTCGGATATCTGGATCTCACAATCGGAGAAGATTTCGAGGCCGGACTTTTTGACACCTTTATTGTTAACCCACGGCTCGGGAAATATCATGTATGGAACGTCTTCCCTTGGCGGACAAAATAACCATTCAACGTCTTGCGGTAAGGCCTTAGATTAGGGACTTCATAACGACGGCCTTCTTTACGAGCTCGGGCCTTTTCGTTCTTGATCGCTTGCTCTTGTTTCAAGTCTTCTTTGGAAGGCTCATACCCCAAACCGAAGGTGTTCTTGACAAATGGGACTTGCACGGGATGTAGGATTCCTTGTTGATATTTCCCTAAGCCTAAACCAGGGAAGTAGTCCATATTCCTCATCATGCGGAGGACTTTGTGATTGCTGGGGGTCCATGATCCGTTTCCCCCTTCTTTGTCAATGGCGTTGATTGAGACGCCGGAGAGAGTGGAGTCTGGTAGACCATGCTGAACTTGGTGGACGGGCTCACCTTTTCTGTGGATAGTGATGTTTTCAGCCACTACGGTCACTATTTCATCACCATTTAGGATCTTGACACATTGGTGGAGAGTTGACGGTACGGCATTAGCACTATGAATCCATGGTCGGCCCAACAGTATGTTGAACGAGGCCGGGATATCAAGCACTTGGAATGGAACGGACATGACCATGCTCCCAAACTCAATGTCTATTTCGATCATACCCATGACTGTACGGGCGGTGCTGTCATAACCTCGGATTACTTGAGTAGAAGGCCTCAAATCAGAATCCTTAAGCCCCAGTATGCCCATGATTCTACCAGGCATGAGATTGAGCGCGGAACCACCGTCCACTAAGACTCTTGAGACGGGCCTCCCCCTTGCTCGTACTTTGAGGTAAATAGCTTCGTTGTGGTCGGAACCAAACGGTGGAAGGTACATATCGGCAAAGGTGATGACGTTGCTAAAATGAATGTGACCAATCATTGCCGTGAGGTCCTCGGGAGTAGTATCGGGAGAAACTGATGTATCATCGAGATTGCGGATGACGAGATCTCGGTATTTCTTCGATGATGCAATGAGGTCCCAAATAGAGATGTTGGCTTGAGTTTTCTTGAGTTGGACAAGTAGAGGATCTTCGGGAGTGTTGTGAGCTTGCGGCCTTTGAGAAGAGGAGCTCGGTGCAGAAGTGGAAGGGTTGCTTGCTATGACTCGACCGGATCGAGTTAGCATGTTGACGTTCCCATCTTGCTTCTTCTTCCTATTCTCTAGTACTTCCCTCATTACTTCATTGTAAGTCACTACATAACAAGAATTGTCAAGTTAATTCATAACATTGGGGCCCCCATTCACAATTGGGATTGAATGGGTGGTCCCCTCGAGTTCTCCTATCTCTATTACATTGACATGCTCGTCATTAGTCACTACAAATTCTTTCTTATCTATGAGATTTTGAATGACATTGCGGAGAACGAAGCATTCCTCGGTGGTGTGGCCACTATATTGGTGATAGCCACAATATTTGTTGTGAGCATGATTGGAGTGGATCGTCTTGGGTTGGTACCCTTGCACGGGTGTGACTTGACCCTTTGCCTTGAGGACCTCGAACACTTCGGTTTGAGTCATGCCTTGGAGAGGCATGTAGACACGGTCACTTCGGGACTTCTTCCTTTGAGGTGGAGGAACCTTTTTGTAATTCCCCTTGTCAATAGCGACGGCGTTGACCGAGGCCTCTTTTGTGGAGTTGGAAGCGGCCTTGTAGCGGTAAGTAGGAGTGGACTTCTTAATCTCCTTGAGCAAGTCATCCATGCGTACCCCCACCTCATACATTTGGGAAAAGTCGGAGTAGCAAGCCCCACTTAGGTGAGTGCGGAGATCAATCTTGAGACACTTGAGAAATATGTCCATTTGCTCTTTTGTGTTCGGCCTCTCAACAATTTCAGAGAGTTTGTCATTCCATCTCCTTGTGAAGTCGATGAAGGACTCATTGTCTCGTTGAGTAGTGTTCTCTAGCTCTTTCCTTGTGGGCCGGTGAGTGGTGTTGCCTTGGTATTGGTTCTTGAAGGCAAGCATGGCGGAGTCCCAATCAAGACGGACAGTGAGCGGGAGAGTAGCATACCAATCTTTTGCCGCCCCCTCGAGAGTGAGAGGAAAGCATTGAGCCATCACCTTGGTGGAGACCTTCTTTGGAACCATTGCCCAAATATAAGTCTCAATGTGAGCCATAGGACAAGAGTTGCCCTTGAATTTGCTTATGTCGGGCATCTTGAACTTATCGGGAAGAGCGGCCATAGTACTCATGAGGATGGATGATTGATAAAGGCTTGTGTCGGAGCCTTTCCCCATGTTGAGCCCATTGAATTTTTGGTCGATGTAGGCCATGATAGAATCCACCATTTTGGGCTCATTGTTCTCGGAACTTGGTTCCCCCATTTTCTTGGTGCGGGTGTTGACATAAGGGCTCTTGAACAAACCCTCGGTCCATTCGGATTCATCATCATTGTTCTTATTCTTTCCCTTGGCAAGGTTGGTGAGCTTTTCTTTCATTAGCTCCATTTCGGCCTCGTGGGCCTCCCTTTGGCTGTCGAGATGGGATTGCCAAATGTCGTCTTTGCTTTGTGCCTCCTTGTTAAGGGTGGAGACTTTCTCTTGGAGGAGTTGGACCATAGTTGAGAGCTGTTCGAGAGACATGGTGTTGCTGCTGCCGGTCATGGTTGATGTTGGAGCTGTTGGAGTGATCTCTTCACGGACTAACCGATTTGCTGAATCCCGGTAGACTTTGTAAGTACCAATTGAACCTGTATTGCAGAAGAGGCCCTTGTCAGTCTTGAGTAACACTTGCGGTCCATGAAGAGGCTTAGAACACACAGTTGGGCACACGACTCGAACCACATAAGAAAAGACTCTTTTTTTTTTTATAAGTCGGAGGGAATGCATCCCTTTTGGGGTTTCTAAGAAAATAATGGAATCGTCACACTAGTATATAGACCATCTCGCGGTCCCATATACTCATCGGATTCCATCGCGCTTGTGAATCCTACATGTATCGGGATTAAACTAAATTAATGTAGTAAAGCATACATGAGGGGACGGATTTTTATTTTCGTCCAGAATAACCACTTTTTGGGGACGGATTTTTATTGCGTCCCTTTCAACAAGTTGGCATGTATGATTTGAAGACATTAGTTTAGGGAAATCTCGGTACATGGAAACCGACTTGAGTCACGGAGTGTTAGACCCTAACTAGAATTGTGTGGTTTGTGCTCGGCTTGAATATGAGGCTCAAAGGTCACCCCCGACATGTAGTCTTGAACTACGCCACGGGCTGAGGTTTACCGCTTCGAAAGAGCCAAGGTCTGGTGGAGCTTGAAACTTTCTAGGACGGGCCTCGACGGGTTTGAGGTTGGACTTGTGCGACTCGATAGTGAGCAGTTCATAGGAATATCTGCATGTAGTGTGATGTCTAGCAAGTGACAAATTTTTTTTTTTTATATTTTTTTTTTTTGAAAAGAAGAAAAACACACAAAACACATAAGCACATAAAATTACAACTCCCGAATCACCCGTGTGACCGGTAAATAAAACACAAAATTAAAACAGTCTGAGGGTTCAATTCTGTTCTGATGCAGGCAACTGTGCCCACACCCCACTGTTCTGCTCAGTCACTGAAACCTGTTTCTGTTCTGGGAATCAACCCAGAAGCGTGCGCCTCTGAGTGCTGATATGGGAAGCGCGCGCATGTCGAAATGCTTATGGGAGGCGCGCGCTTCTGGGGCACACCTGTCAGAATGTCAGACTTTGGACTCAGGGGATTGCCCTGGTCCTATGTTCATATTGTAACCCCTGCAGAAGTGATTAGTGCAGAATAACAGAAGAAGAAGATGAAGAACATGAAGAAGTGGGCGATTCTGGTTCTTGATGCGGGATGCGCGCGCCTTAGGCTTAAAAGTCCAGACGCGCGCGCCTCCCCCATCAGGAAACAGAATGCCCAGAAAAGATGTAGATTTTGATCAGAATGCAAGTTTAACCCTCAAATACCCCCCAGCAGAGTCGCCACTGTAGACACCCCGGGTGGAAAAACCACGGCTTTAGGCTCGAGCGCGCGGGTCGTCCTAGGATGTCTAACTTGTTTTTAGAGTCGCCACCTATGTTTTGAGGAATATAAGAAAAACCTATTGATTGTAGCCTAAGTTTGATTACGAAAACAGAGATTCTTTGTTTTGAGGTCCGGGGGTTAGATTACGAGATGGGAAGTACCGAAACACCCATCTCGCCCAACTTAAGTTGGTCTTGCTTGATCAAAATCTACATGAATGAAAATGTTCTTCTTCTTCTTCTTTAAGTCATAAAAAGGGGGTTTAAAATAGGATTTGGAATGTAGGAGATAACTCCTTAACCAACCTCAATGAGATGAGGTGATCATTAGAGTCATGTCCCAATATGATTTGGGTGATTGCACATTTGATTAAAGTAAAAGAGAGAGAGGAGATGAAGTAGAAAAGAAAGGAAAAGATGGACTTTTATCTACAATTCAAAGACCTTCAAATGTTGCTTGAAGAAATCCTTGGAGAACCTTTAGAAAGTGATTTTTGTCTAGTTTTCGATTGGGTTTTTTCGATGATTTTTCGATCCTTGAAAATGGAGGTGAAGAGAGGTTTTTATAGGTGAAAGAGGGGTGTTTTTGGTGCCAAAACTCAGTCACCAAGAAATCCTTCCCGGGCAAAATCTTGTAAATTGAGCAAGGGAGGGAATCCTGGCCAGAAATCTGTAACTGACACCCAGAGGCGCGCGCTTCCTGCTTTGGGGGCGGGAGGCGCGCGCGCCTGGATCCTCCTGTCGGAGGCGCGCGAGTCAGAGAAGGCAATTTTGACAGAATGGACTAGAAAGTCAGCCCTATCATTCAGTTTAGTCCCTGGACTTAACGAAGTCAGTCAGGAACTTAACGGAAGTGACAGAAACTAACGAGAAACACTTAAAATGGGGAGAAACACAAAATCAAATGTGCAATCGTGGTGAGCGGTCCAAGGCGGGGTGTCTACACTAAGGTGAGTTCGGTGGTCCAAAGTCAAACATTTCAAGAATATGTCCATTTGTTCCTTCATTGAGGGCCTATCAACAATCTCGGCCAACTTGTCATTCCAACGGCGAGAAAAGTCCCCAAATGATTTATTGCCCTCTTCTATGGTTCTCTCCAATTCTTTCTTCATGGAACGGTACATGAAATTGCCTTGGTATTGCTTCTTGAAGGCAAACATAGCGGCATCCCAATTGAGGCGGGTGGAAATCAGGAGACCCATATACCAATCTTTTGTGACCCCATCAAGAGTGAGTGGGAAGCACTGTGCCATTATTTGAGGAGACACTTTCTTTGGTAGCATGACCCAAATGTAAGAGTCAACATGAGCATCGGGACAAGAGTTGCCGTTGAATTTTCCAATATCGGGCATTTTGAATTTTTCGGGAAGGGCCACCATTGTGTTCATGAGAAGAGAAGCTTGATGAAGATCGGTGCTCGGGTCCTTGTGCAAATTTAGCCCACTAAGCTGTCGGTCAATGTAGGACATGATAGTGTTGACAAAACCGGTGTCGATGCTTAGGACCTCTTTACTTTCATTTGTGAGCCCCTTCAATTGGTTCTCGAGCTTAGCAACTTCTTTCTTATGGGCCATTTTCACATTCTCGTAACGGGCTCGCCATAAATCATCCTTGCGTCGGGCATTCTCGGCGAGTGCATCAATTTGCCCTTTCAGTGCTTTTATCATGTTGGCTATATCCTCTTTGGACCAGGAAAGATTGCCACCGCTGTTGTTGCAAGTAGTGAATGCAACAATGGTCTTGTACCTCTCTTGCCTAGCTTGCTCTTGAAACATGGCTCTTAACTCCACGCCTATCTCATAGGCTTCCAAATGTTCCAAACTTTGTTGGAGTTTTGAGCACATGGTGGCAAGCATGAGACAACTTACATCTCTAGAATCATTACGATGTTTCTTGTAATTGTCTCTTTCTTCCCTAGGAGCAGTAGGTTCTGGTTCAGCAGGAAGAGGCCCATCGAGAATGTACAACTTATCTTCTTGCCTTAGAACAATTCTTAGGCTACGGATCCAATCCATAAAATTCGTACCATTCTCTTGGATCTTATCCTTCTCAAGGATCGATCGCAACGAAATTGATTGAGTGTTAGTAGTCATTATCTACAAATATGCAAAATTTCCAAAATTTTAATAAGTACCGGTTTTTCATTAAAGAAATAAACAATGTATTTTTAAACAAAATACTCCCACTAAATTATATAACCTTCATATACATCCAATGTATAATATAATTTAATTGGGCTAAGATCCAACTTTAATTTAACTTTTGAGTCCACGGAGGCGGACCGCTCAAAATAAATTAATTAGGTAGACAATCATGTCAATCATATCCCATATGATTCTTAGATCCTTTTATGAGATTCTTGAGAAATCCAATTTCCAAAGCATGTTTAATCTCATCTTTTGCCTAGGCCCAAACCCGTTTTGACGCCTAATTAAGTCCAACCATTTTAAACGCATAGGAACCATTCAATTTAATGCACCTTGCGGAGGCAAGCCCACATTAAATTAATGAACCTCATCTTGCTCATACATGAATAAAATTAATGCACCTCGCGGAGGCGAACCCACATCAAGATCACCCGTGTATAAACAAGTGTTTTAATCATGGCATGGCAATGAAGGATTTAAAACTTTCTTTGAAGGTTCATCACATATAGCATATAACACATTTATGAGCACATAATATAAACATGTTACACATCAAGTTTAGCCACTAAATTAATCTCCATTAATTTAAGCATGGTATTTATGTGTCATTAATTTCTCTATAATTATGAGGATGAGACTATTTCAACTTTGGTTATTATCTCCAAATCAAGACAACAAGAAGTGCGGTCGAACTAAGCCATGAGGCATCCACAATTCCGCACTAATTCAAGATACCAAGAAAGTAGTCCATGTGGCCGAAACTAAGCAATCGATGGTCTCGATGAACGTAGACCAATTGCATCCACAATTCCACATGGATCTCCAATCATTTAATCAAGAACTTTGTTTCTTAATTTTAGCAATTATGAACTCTTCATAATTCTAACTTCGTTTTATCTTTGAAACTTTCATTGCGATCAAGTTTGGGAAACACAATCTCGATGAACGCAGATTAGCCATCCAAACCTTGAACCAATCTAGGAATCACAAGATTAAAACAAATAGGAAAATCAAACCCCAAAATCCACACACAAACCAACTACCCAAAACCCATTCCAGATCAGCAAGTCTGGACTGGTTCTGTTACGGCCAATCGACAAAAATATACCACGTACTTTAGTTTTGGTTACAATTTATGCAATGTACCACAAACTTGCATCTTAAATATACGTACTTTTTCCATTGGTTGCAAATTATGCAACGCACTATTTTTTACCCTAACGGACGTTAAAAAAATAACAGGAATATTAACATGTTTTTTTTTCTCGTTAAATACACTAACGATAGAACACCAACACAGTTAAAAACGATCAAATTCAACAGACCCATCTACCTTCCCCATCTGAAGAGCAAGCATCGTCGGAGAAGAAGAAGGGTCGCCGGATAAGAAGAAGCGTCGCCGGATGATTCTCATCAAAAGCCAGATCTGTGGTGGTATGGCCGGCGCTCCATCATCCAAATCTCCGGCGACGGCGACCATCTACGTTCCCCAACCAGATCTTCCGGCGACCATCTACCTTCCCCATCTCCGATCCGACGACCTTTCCCTTCTACAAACCCCGGCGACCATCTACCTTCCCCGACCAGATCTTCCGGCGAGCTTCTTCTTATCCGGCAACCCTTCTTCTTCTCCGGCGATGCTTACTCTTCTCCGGCGACGGCGACCCTTACTCTTCTTCTCCGGCGATGCTTGCTCTTCAGATCTGGATCCTCCGTCACCGGCGATCCTACCCCGTCCCCGCCTCTGACTCCGTCGTTCAAAACCCGTTAAATCTTTAATGGGGTTAGTTTTGGATTGACCACAAAAGCATTCTGTTAATAAAATTTAACATCATCTAACGGGGTTGCATAAATTGTAAACGAATATGAAAGTACGTAGGATTATGTTGTCAAACTAAAGTATCTTATCCTTTTTGCAACTACAAGCTTGGTACATGGCATAAAGTTGTAATTTTTCCGTTCTGTTACTGGTTTTGTTGAATTTTTGAAAAATTCCAGATTCTGATTTTCAACCAAAATCTGACTTTCTGATGTCCCTGTGCGGCCGCCCAAAAACCCTTGTGCGGTCGCCCAAAACCGTTCGGCCGCCCAAGGAGTTTTGTGCGGTCGCCCACTGTGATCAGAATGTGCAGAATTTTCAAAGTTCGAAAATTTGTCTCAAAATTGTTTTTCCCCGATTATTAAAACTTTGATCCAATCAAAAATTAATAATCAACAATTCTGAATCCACCATAATTTATTTATTGCGATTGAATCGTGCGATTAAAGTTGCAAAACAATAAACCACATAAAATCACAAAAACACATAAACAACATATATTCCAATATTCATACATGCAAGGCACATAAACAATTTATATACACATAACATGATCTAGGTATTGAAATAATCAACATGAACGGGGCTCTGATACCACTGTTGGGTTTCGGAGTAACATGCGCAGCGGATTTAAGCATTTAAAATTTTGAAACCCAAAGCCCATAGATCCGTTCATATGATTAAATCAAATATCATAACATGAATAGAGGAAAAACTAACCCTTGATGACTTTGAGTTTGGTCTTTAAACTTGGTGGAGATATTGAAGTTTGATCACGAAGAAAGTACGAACACGAACTTTGAAGATGATGAGCTTCACCCTCTAGCGGTATCCACACCACGAACGAATATCAAGGAGCTTCTTGATCTTGGTTGCTAGACCAACAATTATGAAACACACTTTCACAATTGATAATGACTATATGGAATTTTTCTTTGTGTATTATTTTGTTCTTCAATCAAAGATGTCTTAGAACAAAATAAAACCTCTCACAAACTCTTTGGAGACTCACAAAAACCTATGGCTGAAGTTCTGGCCGAAATCATCCTTTTATACACAAGCAAGACCTATTCCAAATAGGAAACTTGTGTCAAAAGACATTCCTAATCGAATTAGGAAAGTGTCTGCCGACACCACCGTGCGGCCGCCCAAAGAGGGCTGTGCGGTCGCCCAACTTTGGGCGGTCGCCCGGCTCCATTTTGGCCGGTCGCCCGCCTGGCCAGAAAAGCTGAAAAAATTCCAATTTAGTCCTTTTAAAGATTCGTTCTATTGTGTGTGACCCTCTAGGATTATACTAAGTTGGCAATGGGTTCAAACATGAAACCATAAGATATGATTAGGTTCTAGCAAACCGTCATACCTACCCAAATAATATAACTAGATACAAGTTCGCATTCCTTTTAGAACATGTCACAATCCCTTTGTCCACGATGTCATTGAACACAAGTCATGGTCAACAAGTCAACTTGTCTTTGTTCAATACTTTCTCGATTCCGAATATGTTGATAATCCAAATGACATTGATCCAATCAATTCACTTGAGTCCGGCCGAACATTTCATCAACATCATTCCTACGAGAGGCCCAAGCTTGACATCTCTCCGAAGAGGGACAAATCCATTTAGCTTATTATTCTTCCCTACGTGAATCCGATTATGCCAATCATACCCTTTATAACTACCCGATTAAAAGTAGCGTTTGAATATGTCAAACATAATGTTCATCAAGTGGAAGACTATAATAACTTCATGTCTAAGGATTCGAATGACATAACTAATATGAGATATATGTTCGACATAGACTATGACATAAATCTCATACAGCGGGTCATGTCCAGTACCTTGTTCCAAACAAGTACTCATAAATCTAACATGATCATCCCATGATCATTTAGCCTTTATACTAGTGCTTAACAAGTACTAGGGACGGAGATTATTATAAGTAAATATGAACAATAATAATAACCAAAACATTTCTTTATTGATATGAAATAAACGAAAACAATTACAACGTTTATTAAACGTGCCTAGGGTACCACTACCAACAAGGATGGCCCCACAAACACCTTTTGGGTAAAATTATTTAACCCACGAACAAGAAAAAAGACTCAACCACATAAGGAAAAATGACTCTTTTTTTTTTATTTACTTTTTATAAGTCAGAGGGACGAAGTCCATTTTGGGGTTTCTACAAATGTAGTGGGATCATCACACTAGTATATAGACCTTCTCGCGGTCCCATATACTCATCAGATTCCACCACGCTTGTGATACCTACATGTGACGGGATTAAACTAAATTAATGTCATAAAGCATACATGTGGGGACGGAGTTTTATTTCGTCCATAATAACCACTTGGGGACGGAGTTTTATTTCGTCCATAATACCCACTTGTTTCTCTTGGAAACGGCATGTATGATTTGATGACATTAGTTTAGGAAAATCTCGACACATGAAAAACCGACTTAGTCGCGGAGTGTTAGAACCTAGACTAAGAATTGTGTTGGCTTGTGCTCGGTTAAAGAGAGGCTTAAAGGTCACCCCGGGTATGTAGTCGTGAACTACGCCACGGGCTGAGGTTTAACTCTTCGAGAGAGTCAAGGTCGGGTGGAGCTTGAAACTCTCTAGGACAGGCCTCGACGGGTTTAGGGTTGGACTTGTGCGACTCAATAGTGAGAAATTAATAGGAATTTGTGCAAGTAGTGTGAGGTCAAGCCAAGTGACAAAACATTTTTTTTTAAACAAAAGAAAAAAAAACAAATAAGCACATAATTTACAACTTTCGAATCACCCGTGTGACTGATAAAATAAACAGAAAGTAAAAGAAGTTATGTGCAGGCCCGGTGCCCACACACTGTCAAAACTGTTCTGTTCAGTGCACTGTTCTGTTTCTGGGAAATAGCCCAGACGCGCACGCATTTGGAATTAGGAATGAGAGGCGCGCGCTTTACGTGATGAAGGGCAGAGGCACCCGAATCTGGGTGAAACTGCAAATCAGTGGGTTTAAGGGATTGCCTTGACCCTAATAATAACATTTTCCCCTGCAGTAATTGTTAGCAAAGAAACATGGAATTGAAGGACGAGATGAGAGGCGGGCGATTCTGGTAATTGGCCAGAGGTGCGCGCTTCCCACCCTTTTTACCAGAATGCCCAGAAAACAGAATTAAGAACACCAAAAATAAAAACGCAAGTTTAACCCTCTATGCTCTCCCCAGCAGAGTCACCACTGTAGATACCCCGGGAAAGCCCATTACTTTGCTAGAGAGGTGTAAGGATCCTAGGATGTCTAGCTTGTTTTAATTGTAGAGTCGCCACCTATGTTTAATAGGAACATAAGAAAACCTAAAGAAATACCCTATTTTAATATTATGAAACCAAAGATTCGAGAAGAGAAGCGTTCGGGGGTTAGGTGATGGAGTGGGAAGTACTTAAACACCTACTCCGCCCCGCTTAATTGGGTCTTGCTACTATTGGTGTTCTAATGCTAAATGTCCTTCAAATAATACGAGAAATGTGCTAATAATTATAAAGGAAAGAAAAGGGAAATAAAAGATAAATTGTTTTATTATAATAATGCTAAAGATTACATGTCAAACTATTCTAACAATTACATTAATATGAAATGGGGAATTTAAAGTAGAGTAGGAATGTTGGAATGTAACCTTGACCAAACTTCAATAGTGAAGTGGCCTTTTGGTTGTATTCCTTTTTATGGAGATTACATACAATGACTTAGACAAATAAAATAGAAGAAGAGGAATTGTACCTTTGAAAAAGGAGACTTCAAACTTTGACTTGAAAAGAGCTTTGTGTGGAGAAATTGTTGTTGCAACACTTTCTGTAGTGTTTTTTGTAGAGAAAATGTGTTGAGAGAATTTGTGTAGAGTTCTTGTTGTTGTGGATTAGACCCTCACAACCGAAGAAATAACCCCAAGAAAATAATGGCACCACAAACAAGAACAAGAAATAAAGCAAAGAAAAGACATAAGAAATTGTTTACCCAGTTCGTCAATATGTTTGACTACGTCTGGGGGCACTACCAAGCCAGGATCTTGCACTATAATATGTTATTCTGAAGTTACAATGAGTTTGGGGGCGGAACATTGTTTAAATACATGCCCTGGAATAAGATCTAAACCTAAACAATAAACGAATCCTGAAATCCTGTCAGCGGACCAGGCGCCCGCCTGGACTACCCCAAGCGCCCGCCTGCCTTTGATTTCCGGAGAACCAAACCTACTGTCCAAATGAGCGCCCGCCCGATGGTCACCGAGCGCCCGCTCGCCCCCTCCGCCTGGAATTCTCCTTTTTGTTCCTTTGAGGATCTCTACTCCAACAATCTCCCACCTAGAGATCAACCGCATATATAAACCCCGTATCCGTCTTCAACTCATCATTGGTGTCGTCCTAGTGCTCACCTCGATCATGGTAGTGCCTTCCTCCTCTTCTATTCTCCAAGCCCCATTGAAGCTATACATAGCTTCAATTTATCAAGGTTTACAACTTTTGTCAACGTATCAGCTGGATTCTTCGATCCCAATATCTTATCCAGCCTTAAGATCTTCCTTTCTAAGAGATGCCTGATGTAGTGAAACCTCAGTTCAATGTGCTTCGTCCTAGAATGAAACGCCGGATTCCTTGCCAAATGTATTGCACTCTGACTGTCACTGTAGAGAGCATTACCACTTCGCGTCTTCCTAAGTTCACCCAAGAAGTTCTGCAATCATACCATCTCTTTACTTGCCTCTGTCACTGCCACATATTCTGCTTCCGCAGTCGAATGAGCCACGATCTTCTGCAATTTAGAAGCCCAGGAGATTGCCGTACCACCCAAAGTAAAAACATAACCCGTGGTACTTCTCCTCTTATCTAGATCACTTGATGCCAAATACGCATCCACATAACCCGCTAACACGACATCCTTGCTTGAGAAACACAGAGCCTTACCAGCAGTACCCTTCAAGTAATGCAGGATCCATTTAACCGCTTCCCAATGTTGCTTCCCTGGATTGCCCATGTACCGGCTGACTACTCCCACCGCATGTGCAATGTCCGGCCTTGTACACACCATTGCATATATTAGACTCCCCACTGCCGAAGTATATGGAGTCCTCTCCATCTTGTCACGCTCCTCCTTGCCCTCAGGTGAGTCCTTCTCGGATAGCTTGAAGTGCATACCCAATGGTTCCCTGTTGGCTTCGCCTCTTCCATGCAAAACCTTGCCAAGACTTTCTCAACGTATTCTGCTTGTGAAAGAACCAACTTACCCGACTCCCTATTCTGGTCAATCCGCATGCCCAAGATTTTTTTGGCCTCCCCCAAATCTTTCATCTCGAACCGTTCTGACAACTGAGCCTTCAATCTGTTTACCTCTCTACTGCTAGAGCCCGCTATTAGCATGTCATCCACATATAACAGCAAGATTATATACCCATTGTCCGTGTTCTTGAAGTAGCAACAATGATCCGCCTCACATCTAATAAAATCAATGTTATACATGAATCCATCAAACTTCTTGTACCACTGCCTAGGAGCTTGTTTAAGGCCATACAAGCTCTTAGTCAACCTGCAAACCAGTTCCTCGCTACCCTTAGACAAGTAACCCTCTGGTTGCACCATGTAAATTTCTTCCTCCAAATCACCATGAAGAAAGGCCGTCTTTACATCCATCTGTTCTAGCAACAAGTTATCCGCCACTACTATCCCCAGAACCATTCTAATAGTGGTCATCTTCACAACATGAGTGAATACCTCGGTGTAGTCAATACCGTACTTTTGTTGAAACCCTTTTACAACCAACCTTGCCTTGTAACTCTTACTGCCATTTGCTTCCTCCTTAATCCTGTAAACCCACTTGTTATGCAATGCCTTCTTCACCTTAGGCAGTTTAATCAACTCCCAAGTTTTATTGGCTTTCAATGAGTCCATCTCATCATCCATCGCAGCTTTCCACTTATCACAAAGTGCACTATGAACAGCCTCCGCATAACATTCCGGCTCACCACTATTTGTCAGTAACAAATAGTAATTTGAAGGAGTATACCTGTCAGGTGATCCACGCAATCTGCTGGATCTACGCAGAGGAATATCCGGTTCTGGAGTATGTGGTTCATCTTCAGTAACCCCCTGACCTTGGTCATCATGAACCATCCTGCTCCCACCCGAGTCTGGAATATCCACCTCTACAACCTCCGGTTCCGAACTCATATCATCAGATGCCCCCTTTCTGTCCTTGTACAATACCTGTTCATTGAATACCACATCTCGACTACGAATAATTTTATGGTTTTGGTCATCCCAAAACTTATACCCGAAGTCATCCCCGCCATACCCAATAAACGTACATTTTACAGATTTTGCATCTAACTTAGTTCTATCAGCAGAATCAATATGAACATATGAAACGCAGCGAAATATGCGAAGAAAGGACAGATTTACCTGCTTTCCACTCCATGCTTCCTCTGGAATTTCATTCCCTAATGGTATCGATGGTCCCCGATTGATCAAGAAAGCTGCCGTGTCAACTGCATATGCCCAGAACGTCTTCGGAAGTCCACACTTCAACCTCATACTTCTAGCCCGCTCGTTCAATATCCTGTTCATCCTCTCTGCAACCCCATTGTGTTGTGGTGTACCCTTTGGAGTCTTCTCTATGCGAATGCCATTCGCTGCACAATATTCCTTGAACTCCCCGAGCTCATACTCCCCACCATTATCTGATCTCAAGCATTTAAGCTTAAGTCCCGTCTGATTCTCCACCAAAGCCTTCCATTTCTTAAACACATCGAATGCCTCATCTTTTTGTTTCAAGAAATAAACCCAGACTTTCCTTGTCGAATCATCAATAAAGGTCATGTAATATGATGCACCACCTAGAGAAGTTACCGGGGCCGGCCCCCACAAATCCGTGTGGACCAAATCCAACTTTGCTTCCCTCAAAGCCCTACCTGTCCTTGAGAAATTACTCCTCGCCTGTTTGCCAAACACACAATCTTCGCAGATCCCCACGTCGACTGTCTTCAAACCCGGTAGTCTTCCCTTTGAGCAAAGTACTTTCATCCCCTTCTCACTCATGTGACCCAATCGACAGTGCTACAAGTCCGTATCACCCTTGGCTGACGCCACCGCGATACTAGCCTTGGTGTTATTCGCCAAATACAATGTCCCCTCTTTATTACCCCGGGCGATCTCCGAATCCTCTTTGGTAATAACCCAGTTCCTGCGGCCAAAGGTTACCTTGTAACCTTCTTCATCCAACTGCCCAACTGAAAGCTGGTTCTTTTTCAAACCCGGAATGTGTCTGACCCCGTGTAGATGTAAGACTTTCCCGTCCGATGCTCCTATTATGACATCCCCCTTCCCCTTGATTTCCAAAGGCTCGCTATCCACCAGATAGACCTTACCGAAATCACCGGAAGTATAATTCTCCATCTCTTCTGCATGCCCGCAAGAGTGGAATGATGCCCCCGAATCCAGCACCCATAATTCTAGTGCACTACTAACACTCAGAACCAGTACATCATCACCTTCGACTGTCACATTCACCGAATTGCCCCCACGATTGGGACAATCCTTCTTGTAGTGTCCTAACTCCTTGCAATGATAACACTGCACCGATCCTTTCGCGACCCTTGGTTTATCTCTGATCTCCACGGCCTTGCCCATACCACCCACTACGTTTTCCCTTGATTCAGTTCTCCCTTTATTGCTAGTACCCGGCCTTCCCCTACTAGTAGTAGCTAAGGCCGATCCCGAAGTAGACGATGTTCCCAACTTCTTTAAACGATTTTCCTCGCCCAACAAGAAATCTTTAACATCATCATACTTCAATTTGTTCTTACCCGCTGAAGCATTGATCGCTGTCACCGTTCCGCTCCAACTTCCAGGTAAAGACGCTAGCAACAAACACGCATGAACCTCATCATCAAACGTAATATCCAACGCAGTCAATGAGTCTATAACATCCATAAACTCATCGATGTGTTTAGCTAAGGATCCTCCCTCTTGCATCTTGAGACTACCCATCTTGCGTATCAAATCAACCTTGTTTTCAGCAGATGGAGTTTCAAATCTCTCAGTAAGATAATCCAATAGCTCCTTTGTGGTCTTCGCCTTCTTGGTAGTCTTTGCGATCCACTTCGACAAAGTAGATCTAACCACCCCTAGGGCTTTCCGATCCATGACATCCCAATCTTCTTGCTTTTCTCCTTCCAGCTTGACTCCTTTTAGAGGCTTATAGAGATCTTTGTTGTACAAGAGATCCTCTATTTGCATCCTCCAAAACCCATAGTCAGAACCATCAAATTTCTCCACCGCTTGTTTATCCTTGCCCATTCTTGATTGCTTAACAAACCCCAATCGTCCGATAAACCAATCGATCGATTAACCCTGATCTCCAACCAGAGCTCTTGATACCAGTTGTTGTGGATTAGACCCTCACAACCCAAGCAATAACCCCAAGAAAATAATGGCACCACAAACAAGAACAAGAAATAAAGCAAAGAAAAGACACAAGAAATTGTTTACCCAGTTCGTCAATATGTTTGACTACGTCTGGGGGAACTACCAAGCCAGGATCTTGCACTATAATATATTATTCTGAAGTTACAATGAGTTTGGGGGCGGAACATTATTTAAATACATGCCCTGGAATAAGATCTAAACCTAAACAAAAAAGGAATCCTGAAATCCCGTCAGCGGACCAGGCGCCCGCCTGGACTACCCCAAGCGCCCGCCTGCCTTTGATTTCTGGAGAACCAAACCTACTGTCCAAATGAGCGCCCGCCTGATGGTCACCGAGCGCCCGCTCGCTCCCTCCGCCTGGAATTCTCCTTTTTGTTCCTTTGAGGATCTCTACTCCAACACTTGTATGAAGAAAGTTCAAGTCCCTTTCTAAGGTAGAAATGAGAGGTTTAAATAGGTAGAGAAAGGAGGGAAAGAAGCTTTTCTAACCCATAAGAAAATAAATAAAAATAAATAATAAAGAGAAAATCAAATAAAATAAATATCAAATATTTAGTTTTAAGGAAAAGACTAGAATATGGGATTTGGGAGTTATGAAATAAGGGGGGATGAATGTGGATGAAAAAGGGAGTTTTTTTGATCAAGAAAAATGAGGGAAAAATACTGCAATCTGTAACTGCCGTACCGGGAGGCGCGCGCTTCCTGCTTTGTCCGCGAGAGGCGCTCGCATCCCGTAGACAATGCCAGAGGCGCCTGCGGGTAAAAAAGGACAGAATAACAGAAATGACTCTAAAGTTAAATCTGTTAATCAGTTTAGTCCAAAACTAACGGAATCAGTTAGGAACTTAATCGAAGTAACAGAAATTAATGAAAATAAGTTAAATAAAAATACTATGTATGAAATCGGAGTGAAAGGTCCAAGGCGAGGTGTCTACACCCACTAACACCCAGCTCATAATTCACCCTCTCATCCCTACAATTTCTACCCATTCCTCTCCGCCCCCTTTCCTCACCCATTCCTATCCCACCTGTACCCCCTCACCCCACATTAGGCGTGGCAATTTTGACCCGTTACCCACTAACCCGCACAACCCAACCCATTATAACCCAACCCAACCCATTTAAGTTAGCGGGTTGAAACGGAGCCGCCAACCCAACCCATTTCAACCCAACCCATTTGACCCGGTAACTTAAACGAGTTGTAGCAGGTCGACCTATTTCAATCCGTTAACCCACCACAACCGACCCGACCTGTAAAATTGCCAGGCTTACCCCACATTATCGCCCCATCTTTCAAACTCAATCGGTGAAGATCTTGATTGTTTTCGTGTTCCGATCATTTATGTAATTTGTTAGTTTTGTTTTAATTTTTATCTGTAGAGAGAGAAAGCTGCTGGGTTGGGGAAAGGATAATTTGTGAAATTTGGAATTGGCTGGTTCAAAGGTGGAGGGATTTCATCCCTTATAAATCGAAGAAACCCTTATTGGTTTCCTTTTGATTTATTGGTTCTTATGAAATTTTGACTGTGAATGGATTTGAATGATTGAAGTGAACTTGTTTTTCAATTTTTGTGGCTGAAGTATATCAGTTTGAAGAATGTGGATGTAAGTTTAATGGTAAAGTGTCAGAGATGTGTGGTGGTGGCTGTCGGTCGGAAGTGGGATACAATATTGGTGGAGGAGGGGTGACGGGTGGTGGTTGCCGGGTTTGAGAGGGAACGTGGGTGCGGTGGTGGGGTGGTTTGTCGTGTTTGATTTTGTTGAATGAGAAACTTTCGTTAGTTTTTTGGATGTTATATAGAAATTTTTGTTAGTTTTTTTGGATGTTTAAAGAAACTTTCGTTAGTTTTTAACAAAAGGTTACATTTTACCCCCAGAAAATGCTGACTAGATTAATCAAATAACACCTTAGGTGCCACATCATATTTCTGTTATGATTTTTAATGCCGTTAGGAAAATATTTTGTACATTGCATTATTTGATATTTTTTGTTAAAAGTACGTTGAACAATTTAAGAACTAGTTTGTAAGTAGCATTAATTGATGAAAATTGGATACTATGTTGCATATCTTGGTCGTTCGCCCAAAATGTAGGACATGCGTAGAAAACCCCGTTGATGGAGATCACGGACGAAATGTAGATCAATCTCAACATGGCGTGTATGGGCATGGAATACCCGATTACGAGTCATGTGAAGAGCGGATATATAATCGCATTGAAGGGATAGAGGGGATTGTAAACACTCCACTTGGACCGCTCACCCTGATTACATACTTACTATTTTGATTTACTTGTTTTTCGTTAATTTCTTCTGTTGAGTTCCTAACTAACTTCGTTAGTTCTAGGAGCTAAACTGAATAACAGTGTTTACTCTAAGCCTTTTCTGTTATCCTATCTTTCTCATAGTCGGGCCCCTTTGCATTGTTACCCCAAAAGTGTGCGCCTACTACCCCCTAGGTGAGAGGCGCACGCTTTTCAGTCCAGTTACAGATTTCCTTCCAAATTTCCCTCCATTTCTGATTTGTAACCACTCCTCCATCAATACATCAGAGGGAAATTTTTTCTTGGATCTGTTTTAGCCTCCCCTCCCTTCACCTATAAAAACGACCCTTAATCTCCCTCCAAAAGGATCACACTCCATGTATCAATACTATAGGCAAAAGTTCGCAAAAATCTCATGTTTTACTCTCTCAAACGGAAAAGGACTCTTGTTGGGCATGCTTATTTTAAATCACTTCTGTTACCGATTTGATTGATCTCATAACCTAATTTCTTTTATTTTGACTATAGGATATATTGTAAGAAGTGTTAAACTTCACCTTAGAAAATTCCATTCTTAGTTACTTAGGCTTTAAAAGATAGTCCCTTAAAATTTTCTAAATCTACATGAATTTTGGAGTTCTTAATATTTGATGATGAATCTTAGATTAAGAATGTGTGTTACTGTGAATACGTGTGTTTGAATTTGGGAATATTCATAGCAACATTAAAATATGAGAGTTGCCACGCCGTTTTAATTATAGCCAAAACATTGAGAAAAAGCATGTTTAGTGGGTTCGGGGGTCAAATTACAACAAGAGAAGAATATTGAACGTTATCACTCATATTGCCCGAATCGATCGGTCTTTCTATCATGATGAATGTGTTAGTAGTGTGTTAGTGTTTGAGACCGGATCCGAAGATTGCCTACGTTCCTCTCAATGCGAGAAGCTCAGGTCAGCGTAGTTCGAGAGAATTAGAATAGGCAGAAGAATCGGGATCATGCATGATGAGGGGGGAATTACCTAAAGTTTAGGGTTTAGAAGTAGTTCCTAGATCATCCTCGGGTTGATGAACCCTAGATCATCATTGGCTATGAAATAACATGTAATTATGAAGATCGCCACCCTAAATATGGCATAAATAAGGTTTTAATCTATGAACACGATGAACATATGAAGAACATATATGAACGTATTAATAAACATGCAAAGCATACGAAGAAACTATGAATAAACATATAAGAACATGAATATAAAAGATCTACATTAAGAATAATGCAAGAACTTGAAGAAATAAGTTAGAAAACTTACCTATGTTGGCAAGAAATAAACCTTGATCTTCTTGGAGGTTTGAATGCTAATTAGAGAAAAATAGTGTTTAAGAACTCTCAAATTCGGATCCCTAGAACTCTCAAAATCGGATCCCTAAACCAATAGCATGGGCTTGGTTTATATAGTAAACTGAGGGGAAGATCTGATGGTCCAGATCATCCAGGACAAAGATGGCCGCCTGGCCATCCCTGAAGACGGTGACAAAAGTGGCCGCATGTCCAAGATCAACGCGGAGCAAGGTTGGCCGCGTGGCCAAGGCTGTCGGCTGACTTGATTTTCAAGCTAGGGTTTCACTGTTGCTTTATGGTAACCCTAAGTTGCCTATTTTGATAGATTTTGCCATAAATGAGATATTTTGGGAATCCAGGACAAGTCTTTGTAAGGTTTCTAATTCCTATAAAGTCCTTGTATATTTGGGAAAGTCCTAATAAACTCATTTTCAGGTCGGGTACTAACAGTTACCAAACTCTTTGGAGGCTCTCAATATTGATCAAATATCAATTGTATCTCAATAGGGTTTAGAGAGGGGTATTTATACTTATTTATCCCAACCAATTTAGGAGAAATAGGTCAAAACCCGTCAAAAATAAGAGTTAAGAAGTTTGAGCCCATCAATCAAAGGTCCGCTCGGGTCACTAAAGGTGTCCACCCGGACCTAGGGTGGGTCCGACCGGGTCATTCCTAGGGTCCGGCTGGATCTCCAGGTCTGGAACCAGTTTCCTGTTTCCTTAAATCTGATTTTTAGACCTTTTCGGAAATTCCAATCTTAGACCTTTTGCAATTTGTTCTTTTGTGTATGACCCCATAGGATTATATTAAGGTGACAATGAGATAAAAATTATTTGATAACAGAAATCATGAGCAGAGTCTAGCAATCCATCATGACTACTCAATTAATATGACTTGTCAAAGTTCGTTTATCCTTTATAGAACATATCACAATCTCTTTGTCCACGATGTCATTGAACGTAAGTCATGGTCCATAGTCAACTTACAATGTCCAATACTTTTCTCGATTCTGAATACATTGATAATGCAAATGACATTGATCATATCAATTCATTTTAGCACGGCCATGCATGTCATCAATATTATTCATCGAGGGGCCCAAGCTTGACATCTCTCACGAAAAGGGACAAATTTCATCTTGACTTATTACACATCCCTATATAACCTTGATCATGCCAATCATATCCTTTACAATTACCTGGTTAAGAGTAACGTTTGAATAAGTCAAACATGATATCCATTTTGTGGAAGATCATGATAATCTTAGGTCTAAGGATTCTAATGATATGACTATTAGAGGTTTAATTATGACATTTGTGTTGGGTTTTGATGCATCATGCGCAGCGGAATAAAACATGTAAATCAAACACCCATGAGCCTGGATCCGTGCATGTTGATTAAATTAAATACAAAATGAAAGAAACATACCCTTGAAGACCGAATCCATGAACACGGACTTTGAGGTGCTAAAGCAAACACCCTCTATCGGTATCCACACGTCGAACGGATATCAAGAACATCTTCTTGATCTGGATTGCTAGACCCAAGGCATGGTGAAGAAACGATTTCTTTATAAGAATTATTTTGCTTCATCGATTATTGTATTTTGATGATCATGGATCACAAAATAAATAATCCTACCTCTTTATAATTTATTGTTTCTAAAACAATTGTTTGTGATTTCCAAAATCACCATTAGAGGCTGTTAAACCCGGCTGCATATCTTATATGAGGGTCTGACCTAATTCCGTTTGGGATCGGGATTCCTTGTCGTACAAGAAAACTAAACAAACCGTACAGTTATGGGGGGGGAGGAAGCCGTACGGCTCACTAGGAGCCGTACGGATCACCAGGAGCCGTATGGTGGCCGTGTAGCTGTGCGGTGGCTTTTTCCAAAATCCCATATTTTCTGCCTTTTCCTTTCCGTTCTATTGTGTGTGACCCAATAGGATTATACTATGTTGGCAACGAGTCCGAACCAGTCAGAACCCGTAAGTCATAAGCGGAATCTAGCAAGCCATTATGACTACCCAATTAGTATAACTTTGAAAGTCCAAAGTAACATTATAGAACATATCACAATCCCTTTGTCACGCGATATCATATTGGACATAAGTCATGGTCCACGTCAACTTATGTTGTCCAATTCTTTCTCGATCCCGAGTAGATTGATATGTGCAAATGACATTGAACACATCAATTCATTTGGGTACGGCTGTACACTATCATCAATCTCACTCATCGAATGGCCAAGCAGATATCTCTCTTGAGAGAGGGACAAATCCCATCTTGACTTATCACTCTTCCCTACAAGAATCCGATTATGCCAATCATAGCCATTATAACCACCCAGTTAAGGGTAGCGTTTGAGTACGTCAAACATAATGTTCATCATGTGAAAGACCATGATAGTCTCAGGTCTAAGGATATCAAATGATATAACTATTATGAGATTTAATTATGACATTTGACCATGATATAAATCTCATAACGGGTTTATCCAGTACCTTGTTCTCCAACAAGTACCCACAAGTTTAATCCGCATCCTATGCACCATAATCATCATATGATTATCCATTAAACTCATGCTAGCCCTTTATAAGTGCTAGATTATTATAATAAACATGCAAAAGATATAATAATCGGGTTTGTTATCTCTATAACAATGAAGCTATGATATAACGCATAGGCCTTTCTCAAGGGCCTAGGGCATAATATCCAACAATCTCCCACTTGCACTAGGCCCAATCAACGTGTATCCAATACTCATTGAGCTTAGTTATGATCTCCATCATTATTACAAGCGAGCTTATGTAAAATGATTATCCTTGTTATCATCATATGGTATTTTGCATATTTAGACATCTCCCATATTTGACGATTTCTCGAATAAGATAGAAACGTCCAAGCATATGTTTAGATAAGATATTAGCCCCTTGGATTGTGCAATAACGATTATTGGTACAATGAAGGTCCATTAAATTAGTGACACTAGAAACGATTTCTAGTTTACTAATTAGTATCTTAATCCAAACAATTTTCTAGTTGCATCCCATGCCACTAGAAACTCAACCTTTTGTAGAATAATAATGGTACATTTAGAACTCTTCTAACACCATTATTAAATATAAACATGTATTTATACTGTAATATTTATCTTTGTCGGTTTGTAAGAATGCATTTATGTAACTATTACAAGATCATCTTTCACTCCATCAAAGATCAAGAATGCATCATTTAGTTCCTTTTCAAGAATATAAGGATGTTTCTTAACTTGTGACTTTCACTAGGATCCGATTGGTATTATCCATCATACTCCAAGTATATGAGACATCCAGTATATTAACATGGGTTACATGATAGATCCAATTGCCGAAGCATATGGAATCCAAATCATGTACTCTTGCTCATTAGTCTTCCAATAAGACTAAATCTTGTCAAGAGTGATGCCATTAAACTTTTGCAAGTAACCTCTCCAAGAGTCTTGCATAGTGAACCTTTCACTATCTTGTCTATATTAGTACTTTGACTTCAACCAATCATCCTTTCAAATTTATCTCCATAAATCTAAATTCCAAGGATATAAGCGGCTTATCAAAGTCTTTCATTTAGAAACTCTTTCAAAATGAATTATATGTCGACGACATATATTAGACTAGGAATAATATTATGCTCCCACTAAATTTATTGTAATCACAAGTCTCATCTTTGATGAATTCAAACTCTTTGAATACTACATCAAAATAAAATTTCACTCCAAGTAGTTTGCTTCAATCCATCTCATGAATTTCTGCAACTTGCATAATTTATTAGAATTTTATGGATCAAAACTTTTAGGTTGTATCAAACACATCCTAAAGTATGTTCCTGTTAAGGAATGCTGTTTTGACATCCATTTGTCATATTTCATATTCAAAATATGAGGTCATGACAATAAGAATTCTAATAACACTAAGCATGACTACGGGTGATAAAGTTTTATCATAATCCACATTATGAATTAACTTTACTCAATTAGTCGTGCTTTATCAATATGCACCTTGTGATCCATGTCCGTTTTTTCCAAGAAAACTCATTTTCTATCCTTTGGTTTTTAAGCCTTAGGGTAGAACACTTAAGTTCGAAACTTGATTATGATACATGGATTGCACTTTTAGACTTTATGACTCCAAGTCATTGATCTAAATCTGGAGCGGACTTTGCATCTTCATAGGTAATAGGTCAATCATTCGCAATAATATCTTCCTAATTACTTTCTATTACGAGAAATCAATATTTCTTGTTATAGATAGTATCCTATAATATATGCAAATAACTTATGTATACTTGAACGAATTTCCACAACTCCTTGTGATGCTTTGTTCAACTTTTCATCTTAGTTTCTATGTCATTTTCTGGGTCTCAAACTTTTCGAGATACCTTTTACTCCCACTAGTTCTTTAGAGATAAATAATTTATCTAGAAAATACTTATTTAGAGCAACAAATGATTTGTACTCTAAAGGGTGTAAATTTAATATCCTTAAGATATCCCATGAAAATACATTAATTAGAGTTGGGTGTGATTTTTTCCAAGACAACACTTTTCACAAAAGTATCACGTCACAAATCTTTATGAAAGACAAACCAAGTTTTCTTTCATTCCTTATCTCATATGGCATCAGTCGAACCTCCTTATATGGAACTCAATCTAGTGTAAGCGCAGCTGTTTCCAGCACATGTAATCCAGAAGATTAATTAAAGGTCAACTTTGACTTATCATGAGGCGAAAAACAGCAGTTTGCAGATAATCTGCATATTTCTGTAAACAGGGGCCGTACGGCTCATTAATAGGTGTACGCCTAAATTGCATCCGTACAGTTGTTATCTTCAGATTCTGTTTTTCTTATTCTGCAGACTTTCTGCAGAATTCTCATCAAGTCCATGCTTAAATATTCATTACTTTGATCAGATCAGAGTACACTTAATACTTTTGCCATGAGTTATTGAAATCCTCTCTAGCATTGTTACTTTAATGAATTACATACATCAATATGTATTATTCTAAAAGAGTACTTCCTTTCACTACTATTAATAAGAGGTGTCTTAATCAATATCCAAGATTCACATATATCATATGATTCGAAATCACGTGAATGTAAAAGTCCGTCCCATGGAATTTTATATACGTGTTTCTTATCATTGACATAGACATCAATGCTTTCAGAATGTAACGCTTACATCCTTAGATTCAGATTTCCATTATTTATGTTATACTTATTATTTTGTTCTTCCAAGATAAGGATATAAAGTCCCATTATATGACTATCAATACAATAGAGCGAATCATATTCTATAAAACACTTTCTTATTCGAAATAAGAAATATCCACAATCTTTTAATGAAGAAACCAAAATAATATTTTTTACTTAAAGTAAGAATATCACAACATTTGTTCAAAATAATTATGAACCCACTAGGTAAAGACACTTCGCAAGTTCCTATGATTAATGTTGCAACCTTTGCATCATTATTTCCACGTTTACCTTCCTTAAGTAGTCTTTATATTTCTCAAGTCTTACACATTTATACAAATGTGGGATCCATATCCGGTATCTAATACCCAAGAACCTAGAAGTATAATTTTAACATAAATACTTGAAGTGGTAGACCTACTACCCTTCCTTTTGATCTTTCAATTCAAATTGTAATTTCTCCAATGGTCAATCACATTGCCATGGTAGCAATCACATCTTCAGGATTTTAGGTTTAGCCACAAATATTTCCTTTAGGCTTGAAAACTCTTGTCTTACCTTTATCTTAAATCCTTTTCTTTGTTAACCTTTAGAGTTTGAGAATGTTTCCATTTGATATTAAGATTTAGCATTTTAAGTATCAAATGTCGCTCATGAATTAATATCAAATCCGTTGTTAGTTCCAAAACTAACTTGATAACCAAGCCATATAAGGTAATTAATATGTCTCTCCATATTCAAAACATGAGAACTTATTAACATACCTTTCATTCATCACATGAATGTTAGGCTCTAATCAATCTCAAGCTTTACTTGATTGCTTGTAGGAACGTTTCCTATGCAATTGCTTATCACATAAGCATCCATGTGTTTCAGATACTTCTAAAGTTCCAAACACTTGGTAGCAAGTTGTAGGACAATTGACATCTATAGAATCATCCATATGTTTCTAATCAATGTCTTTGTCCATCCTTAAGGCATTAGGTTTCTTAGGAATAGGATTCATTAAGAATTCATAACTTCCGTTTTTGCTTTAGAATAATTCTTAAGCTCATGACTGGGTCAAGGAGGTTAATCTTATTGCAGTAATTATACATAATTATAGTTTAAGACATTCTACAAAATATGCAAATAAATATACACATATATTTCATACCATTATCATTTAGAGATATATAATGTATTTCATAAATACTCCCACTAAGTTATACACTTTCAAATACAACAATTGTATAATATAATTTAAGTGGGCTAAGATCCAACTTTAATTTAATTTCAAGTCCGCTTTGGTGATACTGCTCAAAATTAAATTAATTAGGTAGAGAACTTCTTATCAATCATATCATATATGACTCTTAGATCCTTGAGATTGTTAGAGATCTCATGTCAAACATGTTTTAATCTCATCTTGTGCCTTAGGCCCAAAACTTTATCTTTTGATAGCCTAATTAAGTCAAACTACTTTAAACGTATAGGAATCACTCTTTCCCCATCTTGCTCATACACTGATAGAATTAATGCACCTCACTTTGGCAGAGCCCACATAAAAATACCCGGTGTACTCACAAGTGTTTTAATAATGGATTGGCACTTGACTTAAGCTTTTCAAGAAGGTTTTTTGCATAGAGTTATGCATCATATATTTAATTATGTCAAACATAATATAATATAGTCTTTGCATAAATGCTGTTAACTAATCAAATTAATTAATAGAAGCAAAATCTTGTGATTCAATTATGAAACAATATTATGGGGACGGAATCTAAATTATTTGTAAACAATTTATAGATTGGATATTTCATTCGCATTCCCAGAAACAAGGCGTAAGCCTGCTATTGGTTCATGCAATGAATCAATCCAAATTTATTTTCCTTCTTTTTTAAACAATTTGCACTTTGCTCATAGGGATAAATTCTGAAACTTTTGTTTCCGTAGAACATCTATAAATTGAGAGCACAAAACGCACGGTTGAAACTAAGCCAAAAGGCATCCACATACCCGTACTAAGATCAAGAAACCAAGTAACTGCTCTATACGGTCGAAACTAATCCAAAAGGCATCCACATTCCCGTATAGATTGGTCACTTGTTTCAAGATCATTCATTGTCTCTTCAATTCCATAAATTACAGCAATTCTGAACTCTTCAGAACTCTGATTTCTGCAATTTTCTGGATTAAATCATATTTCAGGAAACACGGTTTTGAAAACCATCCATCTGAAAACAGATTCGATTTCTGATTCGAATTCTGTAAATGATTTACAGAACAATCAAAAAACCAGAAAACAAAACAAAACTGACAGGAAAACAAGGCCAATCGTATGGCTGAAAAGAAGCCGTGCGGCTTCCAAGCCGCCGTTGTGAATACCCCTTTCTAAATGCGGGCGACGCACGGGAAGTCTTTTTTTATTATTTATCTTATTTTATCTTTTCTATGGGATTAAGATATTCAAGTTGGCATTTAACTTATTAAGAGTCGCCACGTTGTTTTATCGAGCTAAAACATTGAGAAAAGCTAACAGAGAGGGTTCGGGGGTCAATTTACGATAAGAGAAGAATATGCAGTTATCACTCCTATCGCCCGATAGATCGGACTTTCTATCACGATAAATGTGTTAGTAGTGTGTTAGTGATTGAGACTGGATCCGAATATTGCCTACGTTCCTCTCGTTTGAGAAGCTCATGTCAACGTAGTTCGCATATATTCAGAATAGAGAGAAGAAGAGGGGATCATGCATAATGAGGAGGGAGGAGAAAGAAACATGCAAGATGATCACATCCTAGAATAATGATTATACCATTGATAAGATCAATGTGTAGTCATCACATTCATCATAGGAGAGTTAATGATCATGGGAATAATTACCTAAAGTTAAGGGTTTAGAAGTAGTTCCTAGATCTCGTGGATCATCATCGGCTATGCATATGAACATGGATTAAAACATTAGATCTAACATGTTATGCATGGTAAGCCGTAAATCTAGCATAATAATAAGAATATCATGAACATGTATGAGATAACATATAAGCATAAAGATCGCTACCCTAGTCATAGAGCATATTATGAATTCTAGTAAGAACATGAAGAACACATTATGAATCATATGAATATACGTTTATAAACATAATGAAACTAGCATAAATTAGATCTAAACTAAGAAAACATATAGAATCCTTACCAATCTTGACAAGAATGAAGCTGAATCTTTTCCGCTGATTCGCCAGACCTTCGGGATTGCTAGAAAGGCTTGGAGAGAGAGTTATGCCGTCAGTTTATGTTGTGGAACTTGGGGAGAGAGTTTTTTGTTTTTCAATTATGAACTGAGGTCACCTATTTATAAGGATTGACCCAGAAGGACTGGCCGCCCGGCCCATCCCAGACTGGCTGCCCAGACAAACCTAGAGGTTGACACGCTTTCCAAGGCTCTAATTAATCTGGACTCAAGAGAATGCTTAAATAACGTCTATCTTCGATCCCTAATCTGATAAGTCGAGAATATCTTCTTTTCTGGGCTTTTCGATAATTCTGAATAAGTCCTACGCAGCTTGTAAATACCTGGGAGGTCCCTGTGAGTTCTAGAATACCTAATAACTCATTTTCAGGTTGGGTACTAACAGTAGCCCCTTGGCAACGCTTCTTGCAAGGCATGGAGGGTCGTCGATTAAGAAAGGAACCGATCTGAAACATGAGTTCCAAATCGAGGGAGAGAAGGGTGAGAAAGTGACCAGGTTGGTCGGGCAGCTGAACCTATGTCAGGCTACCTACGCATGTAAAGGGAATCAAGCCAATTATAGTTCGAGAGCAGCAGAGAGAAAGAAACGAGATATCGTAGAGCAATAGAGTCGTTACAAATGGACTCTACTGGGGGAAAATGAAAAGAAATGAAACATCATAGAGCAATAAATTCGTTGCAGATGGACTCTATTGGGGAAAGGAGGAGAAGAAACGAAACATCATAGAGCAATAAAGTCGTTGCAGACGGACTCTATTGGGGAAAGGAGGAGAAGAAACGAAACATCATAGAGCAATAAAGTCGTTGCAGATGGACTCTATTGGGGAAACGAGAAGAAGAAACGAAACATCGTATAGCAGTAAAGTCATTGCAGATGGACTCTATTAGGCAAAGGAGGAGAAGAAATGAAACATCGTAGAGCAATAAAGTCATTGCAGATGGACTCTATTGGGGAAAGGAGGAGAGGTCATACGCACGGTACCACAAGAAGTTTTAAGAATCGAGAACAAAATTAGGGATGGATTCTAACTTCCTATAGAGTGCGCGTAATCGAATAATTTCTCGATAAACTACGGTACTTTGAGAGGTATAGTCCTCAATATCGTAGAATTTGGTAACCGGTAACGCCGATTGTCTAGAGCTCGCACGGGTTACGCCTAATAACTTTCTCAACATGAAGGGTTTACGGATGCATCCGACCTTCAATTATAATCTTTAGGATTTACAGACATTTTTGACCTCCAATTATAAATTGATTTGGTTATTTAAAGATTTTACGACGGTTTCCTTAATCCGCCTTCGGATGTTTACGGATCAAATTTTGTTAAATTTTGGCTACGGGTGCTAATTTTGGATAAATAAGCAAACTGAGGGGCTAAAATGTAAATTTTTCGCCGGGGGGAATAAGTGGCCGCGTGGCCAGTCCTTCTGATTGGCTGGAATTCGTTGATGAGGATTGCTGGTGGGCGCGTGAGATGGAGGGCTGAGATAGTGCCACGTCGCTTGGACACACTGGCCACGTGGCTAGTCCCTTCGCTGGACAGACCCTACAAACAGCCACCGGCTGCTGCTTTCTTCACTTTTATTCTTCTTCTTTGACGGGTTCAGAGAGAAAAAGAGGGGTTTTTTGAGAGATTATTGCTATTATCGCGATGGATCTTCAATATGTTTTTTGGTGCGGAGCAACCTTATGAGTAGGGTGAAGGTTCGAGGTAACAATTCGAATAAGGTGAAGGTGCGGAACCACCTCAACAAGAGGAGCAGCATCAACAGAGGGCGAGGATGGCTTCTAGAAACTTTCTTCCCGATGAGTGGCATTTTACGATGGGACAGCACTTTAATTTATAAGATTGTTGATTATTTTGGGGGCAGTGAATACATGCGCGAGTAGACAACTAAAGCATGCAAGTACACTTCAATTATAGCACATAATTCATATTTCCAGTTGGGTAACATACCCTTGCTGTGTTTACCTACAGAGGATGAAATCTCGTGGGTCCACGAAGGCAGTGGCAGAGATATGGCAGAGATTGCCGCCAGCTGGTGCGGTGAAGGAGAGAATCAGGGCCCTTGGTTTCGGTCCGTTTTTTGACGCGGTGCATGCCGTAGAGGAAACCCAAAAGGCGATGGGTTTAGTTAAGACGATGAGGAAGTACTGGTGGGATACTACTCACACATTCTATTTCAGCTGGGGAGAGGTAACCATTACCCCCACTGACTTTGCTGCTATCACTGGGCTCATGTTCACGGATGTGGAGCTACCTTTTGATGAGTCTCTGTCTGCGGACCCACACCGTCAAGTTGAGTTGATTGGGATGCAGCTTGGCAGAGGTGTGAAGGGGAATGGTTTTGAGGCAGGTCACATGAGGACCTTAGTGGATGAGGTTATCTGAGATTTTGTTGAGGGCATCAGCGACACTGATTGTCTGGTGCGGGCTATTTTATGGTATTGCTTGTCACAGACCCTATTCCCGAGTGCAGGGACATTTTGTCGATTTTCTTTGTTGGGTGCTCTGGCTGATCTGGAGCGGGCGAGTCGGGTCTCCTGGGGCGGAGCTGGGTTAGCAGAGATGTACCGGGCCTTAGATATCTGCTCGAGGTCCAGTACCTTGTGTTTTGACTGTTTTCATTTTGCTTTTGAGGTATGTCTCTGACTCACTTGTCATTCCATGTCTGTCTTTTGTTTAGAACTGTTTGGACTGAAATGCTGTTTCTTTCTACAGGTGTGGGTTTATGAGCTATTCCACATTGCTCCCTTTGGCGTGTAGGGGGTTAAAGTGGTACTGGTCATGAGGTTCTGGGCAAAAAGGAACCGGTTGGAGGGCCGTGGCAAGGCTAGGAAGACTCCCGATTTGGGGATTTTTACTTCGAGGTTGAGTGGTCCGCTGCATGAGGACTTTCAGTTCTTTCCTTGGTCGGATCTGGTGTTAGCGGGGGTTGGTCTTACCCAAGAGTTTACTGCCTCCCGATGCTTCTTGGTAGGGCTGACTGGGGATGCCATGTACCTTGGCGAGAGAGTCTGCAGGTAGCATAGCAGGCACCCTGTGGTGTGGGCCCCTCTTGAGCCGCCGAGGAACATGCTATATCTGGCTAAGCTGAGGATGAGCGGTGACTACCTAGTGAGGTCTCTGGCCTATTTGTACCAGAGTGGGGCTAACTATGAGTGGTTTATAGAGCATGTGTTAGTGAGTCCGCAGGTGTTGGCAAGGAGGCAGGCTGGTGCCTATCCAGCTAGCTCGAGTAGAGGGGCTAGATAGGGTATGGATATGCCGAGGTTCTCAGATTCCATTAGGATGCAGCGGGGAGGTGTTGAGGTGGACTTTGATCTGACTCTGACTGAGGCTGATGAGGTTACTGGGGCCCAACTTCTTCTGCTTGGAGCCACGGTATGATATCCTTTTATTTCTGTCTTGCACACACGCACTTTAGACTTGTATCTTGACTGTGCTCATCGGTCCCAAGTGACTCGGGAGGCTTATATCCGCTCTGTCCGCAGAGGCAATATCTTTGAGCGGTTATTCAGGAGCTTGGCTGCCGCTTGTACTTGCCGTCAAGAGGATGTAGTGCTACCGCAGAGCAGGGAGAGATCACCTATGGAGGTTGCTTCTTCATCTCAAGCCCGTAGGAGGTCGGTGAGAGGCAGAGGTTCAGGAGCCGGTAGATCCCGTTATGTGCAGCAAAGGGGCCGCGGTGATGATGATGATGATGATGATGATGATGACAATGAGGAGGAGGTTGAGATTGAGGATTCTGACTCGGACTAGATGTAGTCCTTATTCATGCACTTGTTAGCGAGAGAGAGAGAGAGAGAGAGAAAAAACAGATATATTTATGTACAATATTTTTATTTCCTTTTGTATGTATTTAATTAGTATTTTATTTACATGTCTTTACATTTAGTACAATGCATGAGCCCTAGGGGTAAGATGGGGATTATACACACTATGAGGTAGTTCCACCCTATTTATCGGACTTCTTTTGTGACTTGTGACCTTCAAAACGTCTGAGATGGGTCCATTCCGGCGTTTGATGGGGAAGGACTTGCAAATCTGTCGGGACTGGCTTATGTGGCCGCGTGGCCAACCATGGGGAAAGATTGGCCGCACGTCTAATCCCTAGTCTAACACGTTTTTCGTCAGATTTGTCCTTGTACGATCAGGACTTGAACTCCCTATCCTATTTAATCAGCAATCTGCGCAGACAGACGAGGCAGACAACAGTTTTTCTTTCTTTTGCTCTAGATTTTGATTCATCCACGCTTTTCTGATGGATAGACACCCCATGATTTCTGCAGAGAGGCAGCGCTACTTTGTGAAGAGCTTGAATATCTGGGTTAGGAAGCTTTCCAAGGCTACTAGTGCGTCCTTTGATAGGAGATTCGGGATCAAGTGTCTCTGGTCCCTATTTAGGGTTAAGTCTGATGAGAATATGATTCGTGCTGCTGCCAAGTTCTAGGACACTGAGAATCATGTCTTCAACTTCTCTTATAATGAAATCACCCCAACGTATGAAGACTTCACGGCTCTTTGTGGTGTGATAGTGACGGATAGGGTAGCCATGCCACAGTACCAAGTGCCTTCAGAACTTCGGGTCTCCCAATTGCTAAGAATTTCTGTTGAAAAGGCTAGGGACTTGTTCTTGGGTGATGATGTCAATATCTGTGGGCTTCCCATTAGATTTATCAATAGCACGGTGGAATCTGACATGGCTTTAGATTGCCTAGCACTTTGCCTATTTTCCTCGATATTATTTCCACCTTATGTAGGAGTGGCTACAATGGGTTGTCTTGACATGGTGGACTAGGCTCGAGCCAATCTCAGTATTATCCCTTGTTTGCTTGGGGAGACTTTGCATGGTATTGGAGAGACGCGCCTTGTATGGACGAATCTGGCATCGAGTCCGTACGGCGTGTCCTAATCCGTCCGCCCCATTAAATCCTGCGCAATTCCTAAAATTCCCCTTAGCGCTATAGGCGAAATGACTAAAATGCCCTCGTCAGCGCAAATACGGCCCGGCCGCCCTTTCAACAGCCGTACGGCTCCCAGTTTCACAATTTGATTAATAAGCCCCTGGCTTTCCCAAAATTACTTTTTTAACCCCATATCTTGGGTAATTTGCTATAAAACACTTCCACTTCACAACTTAATCAACCAAACTCCAAACTTTGGGAAAATTACCATTAAGTCCCTTAATCCAAAACAACTTACAATCAAGTCCATAAGTTAAACAATTTACAATTAAAACCCTCTACGGTTAACATTAACAATCAAAACCCCAAAACCTTGGGTAAAATACAAATAAATCTTTAAAATCAAAGAAAAATCATTTAAACCCCAAACGATGGGTAAAATACACATAAGTCTCTACGAAATTTCACTTAAACTCCCACACATTGGGAAATTCACATCCAAAACATCTCTAACATCCAACAATCAATACTCAAACCCTAGACTATAGGTAATTAACATTCAAACTCCTCTAAACGACAATACGCAATGCTTAAAACCTAAACAATACGCATCTTTGCATCTACAAATCTCCAAACTCTCTAACTTGATCCCTCAAACTTGTGATCACTCACAAATGCTTTTCTTCGAGTTACAACAAATGATCATATCATAAACTCTAAAAGTGTGTTACATTTATGCACTCATATTAGAAAGAAAAAAAAACGATCTCTAGGACTCGTCCTTAGGTCCGGAAGACCTCTATAAAATCCCAAATAATCAAGAGGGAAACGTAGGCAGCCACTTGGCCCGGCCATTGCATGTTTTTGTTTTACTTTCAAAAAAAAAACTTTCTATTTTCTCTCTGACACCTAGATCTTGACTCTCACACACGTGCACGCATATAGAATAATTGCACTACATACCCAATAAACCCGGGTCCCAATCAGAGGACTGTGTTCATGGGGAGCCTTAGCCGTAAGCCTTGCATCAACCTCATACATACATACTAGTCAATAGGACACTCCTTGAGACTGGTCGGTTCGATTCTTAGGGTTGTTTTAATATTTACCCAAAATAACGCACTTTCTACAATTTATAATCCTCCCTTCATGAATTCTTGACGAATGTCCATTCGGTTAAATTGTTAGACAAAGGGTTGAAATGATGAGATGAGAATTTTTCTATGAGGATTCGAGTCTAGTCTCTCTCACCATCAAAACCCGGAGTTTGGCAATGTCCCTTAAGGTTGTCCCTCACAAGAGTTCATAAGGTTTGATTGCATTAAAAGTGTTGTTTAACAAAGTGCAAAACAACTACGGAATCACTTAGGTTTGGTTAATTGAATGGTGGATTCCGATGAGAATATGGGACCTTTGCCCGAATTGTCCGTTTGGGAGAGTACAATACTGGTGAAAAACAAGGGGCTCATATTCTAGGGTGACAGAATCTAGTGTTCCAGGATGAACTAGATAGTAACCCCTCAAAATGGATTAAATTCCGTCCGACCAATAGGATTAAAATCTGCAAATCTGACTGTCAGGTTAGATGTCTCGTACGAGACATCCATGTCTCGTACGAGACATCTCTCCTTTTCTGTGATTCTACCGTGTTTGGTCAGCCCTATCTCATAAAAGCCGACTTGTTTGGACCCCAGCCTAGATTTGACACAGTTTTATGCACTCTAGGTCCGTCCGATCAGAAAAGTAGCTCCACACTCCCAACACAATGTCAAGCGCCAAGTTTACTCAAGAACACAACGACCTCAAAGATCGACTAGAAAGAGAGGTGGGTCAACTCTCTGAAGTATACGCTACAGTCTTATACGCACACTTCAAGAGAGAGATAGAGGAAGAGTTCATGACTAGACTACGGACACAAAAGGAATTTTTTGACAGAGAAATCAAATTCCTCCAAAGTCAATTGATAGACCGTGAAGAGGAAATTGGTGCATTTCGAAAAGGCCTACTCATGCAAGAAGAATACTATGAAAAAAAAATTGACACGCTCAAACATGTCTACAAGCCCAAAGGGAATGTTATAAGATGGAAGTCGAATCCAAGACTAAAGCAAGGCCGAGGACCTACAGCAAATTAGAAGGCATCACTCAAAGTCAAATGTTTGACACCCTTGTAGAAGCCGGCAAAATCACACCAAGGAAGCCTAATATTCCCAAAGAATTCCCCCTCAATCACGCCCAACATCTCTTTTGCAAGTTCCATAGAACCACCGGTCAACTCGTGTCACCACCTCAAAGATGTGATCCAAGATCTCATAGACTCTAAGCAGCTAGGGGTTCCTAACGTAGTGACAAACCCCCTCCCAACTGCGGGAGGAGGGATCAATGTAATAGAAATAGATAGTAAGGAAGAGGAGACTACTCGCCTAATCCCAAATGTGGGCGAGAGCACTCCAAAGTTTAATAATAAAATTTCTTTCTGTTACATGTTGTCTTGGGATCAAGTACTAGATAGGAATAATAATAAAGAAAAAGAAGATGTTAACTTACTCACCCACCCTGGTCGAGTCGTAATCAACAAAGATCCAAGAATAGAAGAGCCGTCATCTTCAAAAGTTCCCGAACCCGTTGAGCTTGACGATCCACTTCTTAAACAACTAAAGAAAACTCAAGCCAACATTTCCATATGGGATATCTTAGGCTCATCTCATAAGCATCGAATGATGATCTCTAAAGCTTTAGCCCAAGTTGAAGTGCCCAAAGAAATAACTCCCGAAGAGTTAACGCAAATGGTAGGCCAAATCCAATTTGGCAATGTGATCACATTTACCGACTTAGACCTACCACAGTATGGCAGAGGGCATGCCGAAGCTCTCTACATTACCACAAGGGTCAATGGTCATCGAATCCTCAGCACCTAGTAGACAATGGGTCCGCCATAAATGTCTTACCAAAGAATGTCATGGTAACGCTTGGCCTTACCTCAAGAGAGCTGAAACTGTCAACTCTTACTGTACAAGGGTTTGACTGCACTACACGTTCACCTATAGGGGCGATCACTCTAACATTTATAGTAGGAGAGATAACTACAAAGGCGGAATTCCAAGTCATTGACATCCCTTCTTCCTTCAACCTTCTTCTGGGGCGCCCGTGGCTACATCAAACAGGAGGAGTACCATCAACTGTCCATCAGTGTGTCAAGTTTAAACACAACAACACGATAGTCACCGTACTTGGGGAACTAGTCACTTCTAGCTCGATCTTAGAAATTGAGCATGAAGCAGCTGACCACCTCTTCAATGGATTCGAAATCCAAAAGCAAAGTAGTGTAGAGATGGTAGAAGTGCATAATGAAAATGACTATTCCAAGGCGATTCCATTCTCCAAAACACGCCCAGTACTTAACATGATGCTAAAAGAAGGGTACTTCCCCAGTCTTGGACTTGGCAAGCATTTACAAGGGATAAAAGAACCACCACCTGTCGTTCTATACCCCCCAGAATATGGTCTAGGATATGTGTCACCACTCAAGGGCATCCCTAATGAAGAAAGGGATTGGACCTCATATATAGTATAGTGCCACTAGCACCGCCCTATCGAAAGACTCTAAACGGGTACTCTGTACGTAAGGGGGGAAACTTTCTATACTTCATGTTCCCTGAACCGTGGATTGACCATAGGGAAAAGCGCCAACCGGGATTTGAAATCTTCAGTGACTGTTATCCGTACTCACTTGAAACAGAACCGATGCAATTCTCGTGGCTACCTCGAGAATCAGGGGGTACCAAGGCCGAAGCATTCAGTGAGTGGGACTTTGTGTTGGGAGAAGACCTACTGCGTCAATTTCTCAACCTTTGCAAGCTAGAGGACACTCAGATCAATGCAATAGATAAGGGGGACGCTCCAAACTGAGACTACACTGAGCTCATCAAGAAGTGTGATGAGCCCATCCAGAACTGGTACACAACTGGGGGACCCATAGCAAATGAAGACTTCCTGATCAAAGAATTAGGATGTACTCCCCATCCCCATAGAGAAAGAAAATTTGTAACTCTTACCTTAGAGTCAGACACCGCTACCTATGAGCTCACCCAAAAGGACTTGGATGCCATCGCGGAACGTGTATTCCCCTACTTTCTTAATGAAAACGCAGATATTTCCGAGTATCCTGAGATTGCTAGCGTCGTAAATGATGAATTAACTAATAACTCTAACGAATTAGATAATAATGAGTCATTTGACGAGATAGATCAAGAAAATGAACAAATCTTAAAAGAAATTAATAAGCAAGTAGGTCGCCATGGCGGAAATGGTCCTATTGATGCCGAAGAAATGCAAACATTTTATCTGGGGACGGACGATGATCCAAAAGAGACCAAGATTGGCAGTTTCTTCAAGGGGGAAGACCGACAAGCCCTCATAGCGCTTCTCCAAGAATTCATAGATGTGTTCGCTTGGTCCTACAAAGATATGTCGGGGCTAGCCAATTCGATTGTTGAGCATAAGATACCGCTGCTTCCCGATTCGAAGCCAGTCAAGCAGAAACTCTGTAGAATTAAGCCTGAGTGGTCGGTACAAGTCAAGCAAGAGATAGAGAAACTCCTGAGTGTTGGGTTCATCAAAGTGATAGAGTATCCAACCTGGTTGGCTAATACTGTGTAGGTTTCCAAGGTAAATGGAAAGGTCCACGTCTGTGTTGATTTTTGTGATCTCAATAGAGCATCTCCGAAAGATGATTTTCCTCTTCCCAACATAGACATGCTTGTTGACAATACCACAAAATATGAAGTCCATTCATTCGTAGATGTATTCGCCGGATACAACCAGATCCTCATGGCCGAGGAGGACCAACACAAAACAGTGTTTACCATACCTTGGGGGACGTTCTGTTATACAGTTATGCCATTCAGACTCAAAAATGCCGGAGCCACGTACCAGAGAGCTGTAACTGTACTCTTCCATGACATGATACATAAAGAGATAGAGGTGTATGTTAATGACATGGTCATACACTCCAAAGGCTCCAATAGGCAGCACTTCGTCGACCTCAGAAATTTCTTTGAAAGGTTTGGGGGTAGTGAAAGGAAAAGTCCTTGGGTACATGGTCACCGAGCGTGGTATAGAAGCGGATCCCGCTAATCAAAGCCATCATTGACATGCCTCCACCTAAGATGCAAAAAGAAGTCAAGGGATTCATGGGTCGCCTTCAGTACATTAGTCGTTTCATTAATCAGCTCATGACGATGTGCGAGCCCATTTTCAAACTCCTCAAGAAGAATGAATCTCTAGAATGGACCGAAGAGTGCCAAGAAGCCTTCGAAAAAGTCAAAGAATACTTGGTAAATCCGCCAGTATTGGTCCCACCGTATAAAGAGAAACCGTTGACCTTGTACCTCACAGTCAATGACACTGCACTAGGGGCTATGCTAGCACAAGAGCAACCCGATTCGAAGAAAGAGAATGCCGTGTACTTTGTCAGCCTTTGCTTCCAATGGGGCTGAATTGAATTACTCCGCATTAGAAAAGTCGTGTGCTGCACTGGTATGGGTAGCTGAAAGACTAAAACCATATATGGAAGCATTTCCTGTACAATTGATTTCCCGAATGGACCCAATAAAATACATCTTCGAGAAGTCACATATTTCCTCTAGAATAGCTAAGTGGTACTTTATGCTCGCGGGGTACGATATCACTTAAATCACACAGAAATCCGTAAGAGGAAGGGTCTTTGCTGATCCTTTAGCCAAATTTCCATGTGATGAAGCGAAGGGGGAAGACCCGCGATTCCCTGATGAGGATATCATGGCAATAGTAGAAAATAAGTGGAAATTATTTTTCGATGGCACATCCAATAAACGGGGATATGGCATTGGCATGTTACTAGTAGATCCCTCAGACTTCTACACTCCACTCACAACCCGCGATTCAAAGTCGCGAGACGAACAACTCCTGCTTATTACTCGATCATAGACCTGCACGACTGCAAAGAGGAGTATGAATCTGTTTCTGTGAATACCTTGGACGATAAACCTTGGTATTATGATGTATGGAATTTCCTCCTAGATGGAACATTCCCATCAAACGCATCACCTAAAGTGAAGATAGCCCTCAAACGGTTTGCCACCCAATTCATTATTATAGGTGATCGCCTCTACAAGAAACACCACAAGTAGTGTCTACTCAGTGCTGATGAGCACGAAGCCGTAGAAATCATGGACCAAGTCCATCAAGGAGTATATGTAACCCACATGAATGGCAATATTCTAGCAAAGAAAGTTATCTGACTAGGGTACTACTGGGCCACAATGGAAGCCGACTGCGCCGACATGGTTAAGAAATGCCACAAATGCCAGATACATGCTAACTTGCAACACACACCACCGTTTGTGTTATACCCTATGACATCCCCTTGGCCATTTTCTATATGGGGAATAGACATCATTGGAAAAGTCTCACCGATAGGTCATAATAGACACTCATTCATGTTGTCTCCGTTGATTACTTCACTAAGTGGATCGAGGCTCAATCCTATAAAGTCTTAAATGCCAAAGAGGTGGCTGAGTTCATTAAGACCAACATTATATGCCGATATGGGGTACCTCATGACATGATATCTAACAGTGGCACGCACTTTGAGAAAGAATATGACCAACTACTTGCAGAGTACAAGATAGAGAGACATCAGTCATCACCATACCGACCACAGACCAATGGAGCAGTTGAAGCTACTAACAAAACCATAGAGACCATCATTAGGAAAATGGCTAAAACTGGCAGAGACTGTCCTGATAAGCTACCTTTTGCACTCTGGGGCTATCGTACTTCAATCCGCATTGCCACCGGTGAAACTTCCTACGCCGTAGCCTATGGGATGGAAGCAGTGCTACCAATCTAATTAGAAATACCATCACCAAGGGTTCTCCTAGAAAACCAAGTGAATGAAGTCGCATGGTTGAACAGCCGTTATGAACAACTAGCCCTACTAGATGAACAACGACTTCGAACCGCCGAGCATATACAGCGTATCAATGGAGAATGGCCCGAGCATTCAATAAGAAAGTCAAATCCAGAAACATCAAAGAAGGGGACCTTGTCCTACGCGAACATCGTCCTGGGCCATTCAATCCTATGGGAAAGTGGGGACCAAGATGGATAGGCCCTCACATAGTTGTGAATACCCCTTTCCGATGAAGCGACGCATGGGAAGTATCTTGTGATTATTTTTATTTACAAAGGGAATATTCTTAACGACATTAAAATTATGAGAGTCGCCACGCCGTTTTAATTAAAGCCAAAACATTGAAAAAAGCATGTTTAATGGGTTCGGGGGTCAAATTACAACAAGAGAAGAATATTGGACGTTATCACTCCTATTGCCCGAATGATCGGTCTTTCTATCATGATGAATGTGTTAGTAGTGTGTTAGTGATTTAGACCGGATCCGAAGATTGCCTACGTTCCTCTCAATGTGAGAAGCTCAGGTCAGCGTAGTTCGCAGAGAATTAGAATAGGCAGAAGAATCGGGATCATGCATAATGAGGGGGAATTACCTAAAGATTAGGGTTTAGAAGTAGTTCCTAGATCATCCTCGGGTTGATGAACCCTCGATCATCATCGGCTATGAAATAACATGTAATTATGAAGATCGCAGCCCTAAATATAGCATAAATAAGGTTTTAATCTATGAACACGAAGAACATATGAAGAACATATATGAACATATGAATGTGTATGCAAAGAATATGAAGAAACTATGAATAAGCATGTAAGAACATGAATATAAAAGATCTACATTAAGAATAATGCAAGAACATGAAGAAAAAGTTAGAAAACTTACCTATGTTGGCAAGAAATAAACCTTGGATCTTCTTGAGTGTTTGAATGCTAATTAGAGAGCAAAATAGTGTTTAAAAACTCCAAAACTCGGACTTAGAGCTCTCCCCATTGGGCCCAAAACCAATGGAATGGAGTGGTTTATATAGTAAACTGATGGGAGGATCTGATGGTCCAGATCATCCGGCGCGAGGTTGGCCGCCTGGCCATTGTTGATGCCGGTTACAATAGTGGCCGCGTGGCCAAGATCAACGCGGAGCAATGTTGGCCGCGTGGCCAAGGCTGCCGGCTGACTTGATTCTTAAGCTAGGGTTTCTGCATGGTTTTAAGGAAACCATTTACTACCTAATTTGATAGATTTTGTCATAAATGAGATATTTTGGGAATCCGGGACAAGTCTTTGCAAGGTTTCTAATTCCTATAAAGTCCTTGTATTTTTGGGAAACTCCTAATAAACTCATTCTTCAGGTCGGGTACTAACAGTAGCCCCTCGGCGACGCTTCTTGCAAGGCAATGTGGGGTCGACGATAAAAATAGGAACCGTCTGAAACATGAGTTTCAAAAACAGACGAAAGGTAAGGGAACGGCTGAACCTTGACAGGCGACCTACGTATCCGCGGGGGAATCAAGCCAAACGTAGTTCAAATCTGATGGAAATCGGGAATGACTGTCCTCTGATGGGGAGTAACATCTTCTGCTAGGGAAAATGCACCTGCTGGGGATGAGAGATGACCGCGTCGGTCGGGTGGCTGAACCTTTTCAGGTTTCCTACGTATCCTCTGAGGAATCAAGCCGGTCGTAGTTCAGAGATCTACTGGGGATAAAACGATATATCGGACTCCTGCTAGGGATGATAAACCTACGGGCACTATCCTGTACGAAGAACGAATCATTCGTAAGTAATGAAGTTATTTGGGAAAATTAAAGACTACGTTGTCTAAATAATCCCAAGATGGAATGGTAAACGCAATCAGGATCGCCAGGGTTCCTGCCGATCGCGCCAAAGTAATAGGTGTCGGGTCTCTCATGAACAGAAAACGCCGAGGTTTCTGCCAACCACGATCGATCTAGGATGCGTATGTCATAGAGGCGCCGAAGTCTCTACAACCATACGAATCTTAATAATAGATGCTGGATCCTTCGCAAATAGAAACGCCGAGGCTTCTGCCAATTACGATTGATAAAGGATGGTATATCATAGAGGCGCCGAAGTCTCTACAATCATACGAATCCTGATAATAGATGCTGGATCTTTCGCAAATAGAAACGCCGAGGCTTCTGCCAATTACGATTGATCTAGGATGGTATGTCATAGAGGCGCCGAAGTCTCTACAATCATACGACTCCTAAGCAAATATTTTGTGAAGAATGGAAATTTTAAGGGGCTTTCCGTACCCAAAGGTAACGAATATTAGTCAAAGTAGTGTTAAGGGGATTTAAAATGAATTAATAAGGAAAAGATCAGGGGCAAAAGTGGAATTTTATCTGAAGGGGCAAGGTTGGCCGCGTGGCCAAACACACGAATTTGCAATAGTGGCCGCGTGGCCAAGGCTGCTGATTGGTCAGATCTCCTTCACGCGGATTGCTGATCTGACGGCTGGGGTTGCAAGGGCGAAGGTGGCCGCGTGGCCAAGGCTGCCGATGGCCTGACTCCTTGGTCACATCACCAGACACCTCCCCTCTTCTTCTTCTTTCTTCTTTCTTCTTCTTCCTTCCTCCATTGTTGACGAGTTTAGGGAGAGAAAATTGAGTTTTTAGAGAGAGAAAGCTCGGATTTTGATAATTTTGAAGATTTCATTTCACATAATTCTTGGAGATATGGCGGATTGGATCAATGAGGCATTATTTAGAGATTTTCCGGGCCATGGTGGGTATATGATTCCACAACAAGAGCCACAAGGAGAGGGGCACGGTAATGCTCAGGGCGCAGGGAATGTTGGGGCTGATCCAAGAGCGGGCTTTGAAGCGGCGCCCTTGATTCCACGGGGCGGTTTGAGACCACGAGCCGCGACTCGGAATTATCGCGATAATCTGCTGCGGTCCACGTTCGACCAAGATTACGATTTTTACATCGACTCTGAGCGTCATTGGTCGATGGGGCTTCCGGAGACGCGAGAGGTAAATTTCGAATTTTCATTCCTCTCCTTCTCGCACATTTGCATGTTTTATGCACAGAATATGAAATGCTAGAATAATGGAATGCTAGAATTTAAATTGCTGGAATTGTAAATTGCTAGAATGGTAACATACATGTGCTGTGTTTACCTGCAGAGGATCAAGGCTCGTGGGTCCACAGTGACTGTGGGCAAACTGTGGGCGTCCCTGCCGAGGGACCGGGTGGTTTGCGTGCTCGGATCGAGGCTATGGGCTTTGGCCCATTCTTTGACAGTGTCCGTATGGTTGGGGCTACCCTGAAGGTGGCAGCGGTGATAGAGGTGTGCCGGGAGTTCTGGTGGGATACCACCCATACTTTCCACTTTAGTTGGGGAGAGATTACCATCACGCCGACGGATTTTGCGGCCATCACGGGGTTGAGGTTTACTGGTACCCTTTTGCCTTTTGATGAGAGCTTGGCGGAGCGGCGGGACTATAGACAGGCTCTGCTGGGAGTCGACACCGACCTGGGAGGAGGTGTCAAGGGTTATGGAATAGAGGCCGGGAAGGTGAATCGCTTGGTGGAGATGGCTATTGAGGCCTTTAGTAGGGGGGAATATGATTTGGATTGCTTGGTCCGGCTGTTCTTATGGTACAGCTTTTCAGAGATTTTGTTTCCCAGTGGGGCTACTGTCTGCCGGTACTCACTGCTAGGGGCTCTTGTGGACTTGGACTTAGTCGGTGGGATTTCTTGGGGTGGAGCCGGTTTGGCTGAGATTTACCGGGCTTTGGACCATTGCTCGAGGGCTAGCTCGTCGGCCTTTGACGGGTTCCAGTTCGCCTTTGAGGTATGCTCTTGACTACCCTTCTTTTCACTTGTTGAGATTTCTGTTCTATCTTTTTGGTCTGAAACATCTCTCTCATTATATGCACAGGCTTGGGTGTACGAGGTCTTCGGCGTCGCCCCTTTTCAGTTGGTGATGAGTGCCAACAAGGTTGTCCCCATCATGTCGTACTGGTGCAAGGGCAACAGGGCTCCTTCCCGCAGAAACCGGGACAGGAAGACAGTGGATGCTGCTGATCTGAGGAGGGTGTTTGCGATGTCTGAGCCTGTTGGAGTTAGATTTTACCCATGGAGCCCGGCCAATGAGGCTTCGGTGGGTCCCTATGTAGTGGATTTGACCGCTTCTAGGGTTCTGCTTGTGGGTCTCACCGGGGAGGCCATGTATCTCGGGGAGAGAGTGGTTCGTCAGCACAGGGCTGGTGTGTTACCGTGGGCTCCTTATGACCCTCCTCGGGATATGCTCCGTCCCGCGAGGTTGGCGACTTTTTTGGCTCCCACTCCGGCAGAGCATTACAGGGGGAGTGACGACTATGCTGGCTACGTGCGGACACGGCTGGTCAGTCCACAGGTACGGGCTAGGATGTTGTCTGGAGAGGGGTCGAGCTCGGCCCGTTATGTTGGTCGGAGTCGGCCTTTGGTTGACATGCCCCTTCGCTCGAGTAGCGTGAGAGTGATGAGGGGTGGCCGGGAGGTGGAGCTTAGCTTGGAGCCTACTGATGCAGATCTTGTTGAGGAGACATTCATTCCTCCGCCCGACGCTGGGGTACGGTTTTGTGCTTTATGTCAGTCATGTTCGCACCCACTTATTTCTTTCTGCCTTGTAATCCTTGCATTGGTTTCCTTCTCAGGTGACTCGGGAGGCATATATCCGTTCAGCTCGGCGGGAGAACGTGTTGATGCGCTTACTGAGGGAGGCGTACCATTCATGTACTTGTCAGAGGGATGACGTTGCGTCACCCCAGCGTCGGGAACGGTCTCCGAATGGTGCGGGCTCTTCTCATATTGGTGGTCGAGCGGTCCGGGGACGGAGTTCGGGTGCCGGTAGCTCTCGGGCTTTAGCGCGGCGTGGAGATACCACGGAGGAAGATTCTGACTAGGCGGGGGCCCTCTTTCCATCTTTATTTCCTACACTGTTAGCTAGTAGAGAGCAGAGGGATATGTATGTACAGTACCAATGTATAAAATGTATGTATGTACATTATGTTCTAAAAATGCAATTTTATTGTGGGAGCCTACTTGTGCAAACTAGTTATTTTACAAATGTTCCTAATTTTATACAATGCATGAGCCATGGAAGGAGGCGGGTACGTAGTTGCATGGATCCGTCACGGAGTGGGAAGAAACAAACTGGATTTCTGCATGGAGCAAAGTTGGCCGCATGGCCATGGCGTGGCATAGAGCAATGTTGGCCGCCTGGCCATGGCAAGATCCGGAGCAAAGTTGGCCGCGTGGCCTAGGACGAAGTTGGCCGCCCGGCCAAGGACAATATCGGCCGCGGGGCCAGGGGCATATGTGGCCGCGTGGCCAAATCATGCGCCGCCTCCGGTTTTCCTTTTCCTGGCAAGAATCGGGAGTTGTGCACTATTTAATGAAACCTTTGCAGCCATACAAACGTACCAGCAACCTTTTGAGCAGTTTTTGAGTTCCTTTTAGCCAATTTTCTTGCTTTTTTGCCATGGATCAAGAGGCTAGGATCACAAGCCTTGAGAAGAAAGTCTTTATAACCTCTTTGGAGAAGTGGGTTGCCAAACTTCCTGGTTCGAGTCGTAGGAAACTTGATGAACGGTATGGGATAAGGTGTCTTTGGTCACTTTTGCACATGAACTCCAATACCAACCTCTTGCAAGCTTGTGGTAAATTTTGGAATGATACCCTTCATGTTTTCAACTTTTCATTCAACGAGATAACACCCACTTATGAAGACATCGCAGCATTATGTGGCTACGAAGGGAAGGGTAAAGTTGCCTTGCCTTTTGATTTCGTTTGCTTGAGGGACAAGTTGGTGACTTTTGGCGTACCCGCGGATGACTTTGATAGGTATGCTAGGGGCGGTTATGTCGACCTTTCTTGGATGCCACAACACTTCATGCATGCAGACGTGACATCTAACCGCTCCTTGGACCATCTTGCACTGTGCTTGTTCAGCTCTATCCTTTTCCCTTCTGAGGTGGGATTTGCCAGTGAAGGATGTTTGGGTATGGTGAACTTGGCTCGTTTGGGTTATGATATTGTACCGGCCATTCTTGGGGAGATGCTCTGTGGGATTCCCCATCTCGCGGCTTATGGTGGGATGCCTTGTGGTAGTGATAGGCTTTTGACCATGTGGTTGCAAGAGCGGCTTCGAGTGAATAAACCGGCGGCTTCTCTGAAGGTGGCCCTATGGATGCACCGCATTAGAGGCATGGTGGAGCGGTTTGAGGGCATGACTCTCAAAGGTTGGGAAAGGTATTTGGCTGAAATGGTGACTGACGACATTCAGTGGGTGGTGCCCCATTGGCACATTCACTCTGTGAGGGAGAAACAAGTGGGACTTCACATGATCAAAGTTCCGACCCTTTCTGGAACTACTTTTTACTATCCCTCTAGAGTGCTTCGTCAGTATGGTTTGGTACAGACCATCCCGGAGGGTTGGGACGAGGAGAGAGATGATTTCCCTTTTGGGATACTTCAGTTGGATGATAGTACCTCAGTCCTTCTTTCTCAGATGTGGGGCGAGGCCGGCTTTAGTCGTAGGACTTTCCTCACACGCTCTAGCAACACCTTCCTGCCACGCGAGTATTTGGATTGGTATATGGGGAGACTTGGGCATGCAGAGCAGACTCTAGAGACCCTAAGGGGCACTATCTTGGGATCCTGTGCTCCAAGTTTCTCATTGAGGGTTAAGGAGGCTGAGGCTTATGCGAGGAAGATGAGTAAGAGCATGGTTAACGGAGGCGGAGAAGAAGTGGGGACGTCAAAGAAGAGGAAAGGTGAAGAGGATCCTAATGGCAAGGCTAAAGGTATTAGCGAGTTTGAAAGAAGATTTTGTGAGAATCCTAGCAAGAGGAAAGTTCGCCGTGGGCAAAGCAAGAAGAAAGAGACCGAGGGCACAAATGGCACTAAGGAGTGATCCCGAGCGTCTCTCCATAGTCGTGCAGACACATTAGTTTAATTTAGTTTGCTTTTGTTTGGGTTTCAATTTCAGAATAGGTTATTTATTCAAAAAGTATGTCAAGCTTAGACTCATCAAATAAATGTTATCATGCAATGACTATGGAATAAAAGTTTTTGCTTTCAGAAAATACAACTTCTATCTTTATTGCTTAACAAGATTTGGATGTTTATTTGTTTTTTAGACCGCACCTTTTGAAAGGCTGCCTACGTTCCCCTTTTACAAATAGGACTAAGGGGCTCAGGTCACCGTAGTTCACTCCAGTCAGACTAGAATGATTTTAAAGAAAGGGAAGATAGAAGGGGGAATGCTCTAACTTTTGCCTAGACCGCCCTTGCGGGTTTTCGATCTAGCGAGCTCTGTACGCACCCTTATTTTGCATAGACCGCCCTTTGCGGGTTTTCAGTCTATCGGGCTTCTTTTTGCGTAGTAATAATTTTTTTTTTTTTTTTTTTTTTTTTTTAAGAGAGGGGAGTCTAGTCATAGTAGCGTCTGAGCTTGCTGATGTTGACTGGTTCTTTGAACGAGTTGCCATCCAAATCTGCCATTCTGACCGCTCCTCCGGAGAAGATCTTTTGTACCACAAACGGCCCTACCCAAGTGGGGGCCCATTTCCCGAGGGGGTTGAATTTGTTGGGTAAGCGTGCTTTGAGCACCAAGTCTCCTTCCTTTATGTCAACAGGCTTGACCTTTTTATTGAAGGCCTTTGTCGTTCTCCTTTGATAGGCCCGGACGTGTTCCATGGCCTTCAATCTGCGTTCGTCTAGTGTTGCCAATTGATCATAGCGACTACGAAGCCATTCTACCTCATTCACTTGGTTCTCGAGCAAGACCCTCAAAGATGGCACCTCCAACTCAATAGGGAGCACTGCCTCCATGCCGTATGCCAAAGCGTAAGGGGTTTCTCCAGTAGCGGTGCGGACTGACGTTCTGTACCCCCAAAGTGCTAATGGTAACTTCTCGGGCCAATCCCGTCCTTGCGAAGCCATCTTGCGAATTATCTGCTCTATCGTCTTGTTGGCTGCCTCAACCGCGCCGTTAGTCTGTGGATAGTATGGGGAAGATTTCTTTCGTTCGATCTTGAATTCTACAAGCAAGCGAGCACACTCGGCTTCGAAATGACTGCCATTATCTGATATAATGAGGTTAGGGACCCCATACCGACACATAATATTCTCTTTGATAAACTGCGCTACCTTCTTGGAATTCAGCACCTTGTAAGACTGAGCTTCGACCCACTTTGTGAAGTAGTCGACCGCGACGAGGACGAATTCATGCCCATTACTTCCAGCCGGCGAGATCTTCCCAATAATGTCGATACCCCACGTGGCGAATGGCCAAGGCGTGGTGGAACTATACAGTTCGTGTGGGGGGACGTGGTTGAGGTTGGAGCATACTTGGCACTTGTGACACCGTCGAACCCATTGAATACAGTCTGTCTCCATGGTAATCCAATAATAGCCCAGCCGAGTGATCTTCTGTCTAAGCATCCTTGCATTCATGTGGGGTCCGCACAACCTGTTGTGTACTTCTTCCATTATTGCTTCAGCTTTCTTGTTGTCGACACATAAGAGCAACAGACCATCGTAATGCCTCTTGTACAAAGTATCGTCTAACAGCACAAACTGCCCCGCCAACCTTTTGAGTGCTTGCAGACTCTTGGCCTTCACATCTCCGTCAAAGGACATCTCTCCGTGCTTAAGGAATTTGTAGATTTGGGCGTACCATTGATCTCCGTTTACCTCGGCATTGATCTGGATTTCACAGCAATAGGCGGGGTTTTCTCTTCGCCCAACCCTGAATGGTTTCACGGACCTTCCTTCTGGAATTTCAACTAAGCAGGCCAATGTAGCTAGAGCATCTGCGAACCTATTTCTGTCTCGCGGCAGGAAGTGGAAGGTAACCTCTTTGAACTGTGCTATCAACTCATCCATGTAACCTTGGTACCGCTGCAGGCAAGGATCAATAGTTTTCCATTTCTTCGCCGTTTGGTTAATAATCAAAGCAGAGTCTCCGTACACTTCTAACTCTTTCACGTTGCGTTCTAGGGCGGCCTCCAATCCGGCTATACACGCCTCATACTCGGCGGCGTTGTTGGTTGCTGAAAAGTTCAGCTTGATGGCTATGGGAGTGTGCTCATCTTTGGGATCAATAAGTAGGAGTCCGACTCCATTCCCTCGCTTGTTTGCAGCCCCGTCAAAGAATAATTGCCACCTTTCTGCGACCTCAATTGCGAAAATGTCATCATCCGGGAACTCGGGGTCGGGTCCTCTCGTCTCAGTGCTCAGAGCGTCTGCGAGCTGATCGGCCATTGCCCTCCCTTTGATTGCCTTCCTCGGTACATAAGTGATGTCGAACTCTCCCAAGAATACTGACCATTTAGCGAGTCTCATAGAAAGGGATGGTTTATCGAACAGGTACTTGATAGGATCCATTTTCGAGACTAGTAAGATCGGATGGGATACCATGTAGTGCTTGAGCTTCGTCACCACCCATACTAGGCCTACGCAGGTCTTCTCGAGCGCAGAGTAATTGAGCTCGCTGCCTTGTAACTTTCGACTGACAAAGTACACTGCATTCTTAATCCGGGAATCTTTGGCTTCTTGTGCTAACATGGCTCCGACGGCGGTATCTGTCACAGTTACGTATAGTAGCAACGGCTTCTCCTTATGCGGCGGGCGCAGGATTGGGGTATTCACCAAATATTGTTTGATCCTTTCGAAGGCTATCTGACAGTCATGATCCCACTCTACACTGGCTGTTTTCCTCATTAGCTTGAAAATCGGTTCGCAGATGGTGGTCAGCTGATTGATAAACCGACTGATGTATTGCAGGCGTCCTATGAATCCCTTTATCTCTGTCTCGGTACGGGGTGGCTTCACTCCAGGATGGCTTGAATCTTCCTTGGGTCGGCTTCGATCCCATTTTCGGTGACCATGTAACCCAATACTTTCCCTCTACGAACTCCAAAGGTGCATTTTGCCGGGTTCAAACGCATGGCGTGCTCTCTCAACCTGTTGAAGAATTTTCTGAGATCTATCAAGTGCTGGCCCCCAGACCCTTTTGAATGTATAATCATGTCATCCACGTACACCTCAATCTCCTTGTGGATCATATCGTGGAATAAAGTTGTAACTGCCCGTTGGTAGGTAGCCCCAGCGTTCCTCAGCCCAAATGGCATGACGGTATAGCAAAAAGTCCCCCATGGGGTGGTGAAAGCTGTTTTTTCTTGGTCTTCCTCGGCCATCTTGATTTGGTTATAGCCGGCAAACCCATCAACAAACGACTTGACCTCATAATGGGCGGTCGCATCCACCAACATGTCGATATTTGGCAAGGGGAAGTCATCCTTTGGCGTAGCTTTGTTGAGATCCCGAAAATCCACACATACTCTGACTTTACCGTTGGATTTCTTGACAGTCACCAGATTTGATAACCAAGTTGGATATTCGATCACCCTGATGAAACCCACACGGAGTAGTTTCTCAATCTCTTCCTTCACTTGCAAAGACCATTCCGGCTTAATGCGGCGCAGTTTTTGCTTGACTGGCTTAGCGTCTGGTGCTGTCGGGATTCTGTGCTCTACGATCGAGTTGTCGAGCCCCGGCATGTCCCTATACGACCATGCAAACACATCCACATATTCTTTGAGTAGCTCAATCAGTGCTTCCCTTTCGGCTCCGCTGAAGAAGCTTCCAATCTGCGTTTCCTTAGGCTCGGCTTCGGTCCCCAAATTCACGCATGTTAACACCTCATCGGCAGCTTGGGCTCGAGATTCTTTTTGATTAATAACCTGTTCTGAAATTCTTTAATGTATTCATCGTTTAATGTGTTTGTGTCTGCCTCTTCTAATGAATCATTATTAACTAAGTGTATATCATTAGTTTGATTATTAGCCAATTTATCAGTTAAAGAGTGACTATGGAGGGATACTCGGAAAGGTCGAGGGTTTCATTCATGGCAAAGGGAAAATAGCGTTTGCAACAAGATCATAGTCTTCAGACGTAAGGTCGTCAGACTTAGAGGAAGACTCAAATTCAAAATGTAAAACACTAGACTCTGGGGACGGGGATTTTGGGTGAGTGACAGGAGATGCTGCAGGAGTGGCGACAGGAGAAGGAGTAAGCCCCAGTGTTCCCACCATAAATTCCGGAGTAGCTATAGGTCCCCCAATGATGCACCAATTCTTGAGCTTGTCCCCCATGGGTACCACCAATGTCCTTGGGTCCACCTTATCTTCAGAATCGTCCCAGATGACGGCAACCATGTCTTCGTGCAGCCCCAGATTACCCAGATGTTGAAGCAGATATTGGCCGTCCCACGTCTCAGTCAAACTTGGAGTTTCTGCGGCTTCTATTGCTGGCTTGTCAAGGGTTGCGGCTTCAAGTTGATCTGCCAAGTCATCTGCAACCTTGGTGGAGTACTCATGCCTGATGGTTCTAACTCTGCCCGTGGCTTTGTCATATTCCATGTAAGTCAGCTTCATGTTGGACCGATCGAATTCCACATCTCTGAAAATCTCGAACCCTTTCTGCAATTTCCCGGTGTGGTCAATCCATGGCTCGCGAACTCAAAACACGAAAACTCCTCGCCTTCCCTGACAAAGTAGCTATTCAGGGACAGGCGGTATGGCCGCATTTCAGGCTTTTTGTAGGGAAGCTTCATCTTTTTAAGCAATTCTATCCTTTGTTGCTCCATCTTGTCTTCAAGAGTAAGGGTGTATCCTAGACCAAACAACCCTCGATGATTAATCTCTTCAACCAATTCTGTGGGGCCTTGCAAGTTCTTACCTAGCCCCAGCCCCGGTATAAAACCCATGTTACGCAGTATCTTGACAACAGGTGCCACTTTGTCCGTTGTTTTGGTGAGGTCGATGGTGCAGATCTGTGCTTGAGCGACTATTTCGAAGCCATTGAAGAGTCGGCTCTCCTCCCCATGCTGAATCTGTAATACAGGAACGCCCTTGGTGTCCGTCCCTTGGGCAGTTACAAGATCACTGTAGATGATGGTCACTTCATTACCGGATTGAAACTTCACACACTGATGCAGGGAAGACGGGACAGCGCCCGACTGATGTAACCATGGCCGGCCGAGGAGGAGTGAGAAGGTTGCGGGGATGTCTATGACGTGGAAGTCGGTTGGCAGGATCTTTGTTCCGATGGTAATGGGCAAGGTGACTTCGCCTATCACGGCGCGGCATGTAGAGTCATAAGCTTTGATGGTTTGTTTGGATGGGCGTAAATCAACACCATGAACGCCAACCACATCCATCATCCTTGAAGGCAGGATATTAATAGCAGAACCATTGTCAATGAATACACGGGGAATCTTCTTGCCATTTACTTCGACAGTGATGTACAAAGGCTCATTATGATCAACTCCGAACACTGGCTTGTCTAGCTCCGAGAAGTGATGATGTTTCCATAGTGGATATTACCAATCATGTGGGTGACGTCCTCCGGGGTAATAGTGGATGGTACCATGGTGGCGGCGAGGTTTTGCTCGAGCATGAGGCGATGGGCTAGGGAGGAGGTGAGTAGGGACCATAGTGAAATATGGGCTTGGGTTTGTTTGAGTTGAGTGAGGATAGGGTCTTCTTTATCTAGGTCGGCTTGCTCGGGTTCCTTCCCAAAGACTTTCTTTGCACCCTTCGGGTCGGATTGGTACACTTGACCGGATCTTGTAAGGAGACAAACTTCCGCACGTAGCTCCTCCAAAGACAATGGCGTGTCAGGACAAGGGGGCGAAGCTTCGGTCTTTTCGGCCTCCTCGAAGATTTCGGCCCAAGAAAGAGGTTGAGAGGGCTTGGGGCTCTCCTCCTCTAGAGATTCGACTTCACTCACTAGTTCTTCTAAAGACAACAAGTAGCAAGAAGATTCTTTATTATTAGTCATTGAAATATAACCCATCTCATCACAGTCCGCCACAACAGGCTCGGCCGGATCAGTGATCTCACTAAGTTCTACCATGAGTACATTGCTAGCTACATAATCTCTAGGGTCTTCGATGACTCCCTTGTGGATGAGCTCTTGCACGGCCTTCTTGAGTTCAAAACATTCTTCGGTAGTGTGACCGGTGCACTTGTGGTAGTGGCAAAACTTCGACAAATCGCAACCAAGGCGGGGAAGGTGTCCTTCTAATGGTTCAAGCATTTCTAGCGTCACCAATGCCATGAAGATATCCACCATCGTGAGCCCTATCTTGTCAAGGGCATCCATGAGCTCTAGGATACTAATCTCGCATGTTTGCACCATATTCACCCCACCTCCATTGTTAGGAAGAGGGTTATTCACCACATTAGGACCCTTCGGCTTCTCAATCTTCTTGTCATTGATCAACCCTTGTACTACACGCTTCAATTGAATACAACCATCCGTTGTGTGCCCGATGTGCTTGTGATACTTGCAGAACTTGGAGGCGTCCAAATCACTTCTTGGGTAGGCAGGTTGGTAATTTTCTAAAGGCTTGATAAGACCTCTCTTGACTAACACGTCAAAGACTTTCCCCATAGGCATTCCAAAGTCGTCAAAGTGCTCCCTCTCTCTTTGCGGCGGAGCCCCATTCCTTGTTACGGCTTGAACATCTAACGGGACCTCTTTCTGAACCATATTCACTTGGCCGACGGCCTCTTTTCCACCCCTAGGAGGCGCAGGCGCAGTAGGAGCCTTGTAGCGGAAGGAGTTGTTGTTGTTGGTCTTTGGACTTTCCTTTGGCGGCACAATCCCAGTGAACCCTGCTTCGTACCTTACTCCGGCGTCAACCATTTCCCGCAAATCAGGGAAGTAACCATTACCTATAGCTGCTTTCATCTCCGGTAGCAAGCACTTGTAGAAAATCTGTTTCTGTTCCTTCGCCTTTGGTGGGTATTGGACCTCACACAACCGATGGTTCCACCTCTTGTAAAAATCATAAATAGCCTCGCCGGGTTTTTGCATAGTGTTCTCAAGATCCGTTCGATTCACATGCCAATCCAAGTTAGCCTGATACTTCTCACAGAAAATAGCGCTGATCTGATCCCACGTTTGCCTCTCGCTTGGCTCTAACCCCAAGAACCAACGCAGAGCTATACCATCCAAAGTGCTATGAAATACGCGAGCCATTTGTTCGTTGGTGCAGTCACGAGCCCTCATGGCCAACACATAACTATCCAAATGAGTCTTAGGACACGAGTCACCATGAAACATTGCCACCTTAGGCATCTTGAAATCCTTGGGGAGAGCCCCCACTTGGCTAGGGTTGATTGTCTTGGTAGTCGGTGCACTTTGCTTATCTACGGTCTCAATCAACTTTCGCATTTGCTCTTGCATGGCCATAACCACAGGGTGATTGGAGATGTCGGGGATAGTTTCTGACAGAGTGACGGGAGGAGTAGTGGAAGCAGTAGCAGCGGCCATCCCAATACTCAGAGGCAACGAGGGTGCGGGTAGTTTGCTAGCGGAGAGGTAGCCGCCAAGCAGTTCAGGGGAAGGTTCATAGACAGCCTTGTTCTTGCTCATGGTAGTGAAACCTTGTTGGGTGTAGAGAGAAGGAGGTGGAACATTGCGGTAGCTTGGGAATGGGAAGGTAGTAGCATTGGTGTTGGGGGGACAATTGGTATTGACCTCTTCATCCTCGACATAAATGAAATTCTCTCCATCGGGCACCAGTTTAGTCCCCTTTTGTTGAATGTGACCCTTCAACTGTTGGTTCTGATCCTCCAGCATCTTGTTGCTTTCCTCGAGATTCTTGATCTTTGCTTCGAGAACGGCGAGGAAGTTCTGGAGGCTTGGGGGATACCATTGAGAGCAGCCTCGGTGTTGAGCTCGGCGGCACTGGCAGGAGGAGCAGAGGCTGAAGCTGAAGCAGGAGTTGACATTGCTGATGACGAGACTGAGAACGTGGACGGAGTAGAAGCTTCACGTTGTAGTCGACCACCCGAACGGATCCAAACTTGCTTTGCTGAAAGGTTGAAGGGCAATGGATCTTTAGGAGAGGGGGAAGGCTCATGCAAAGTATATTTTAATTTACAAAAACATACATTATTTACATCCTAATTGGTTGGAAGGGATACCCCTTTTTCGCAACTAGTTAGAAGACTACGATCAGTGGAGGCCATCATTACGTCTATAGACCCCTCGTTTTTCACCTGCATTGCACACCCCCAAACGGACAATTTGGGCGAGGGTCCTATAGGGCAAGCGGCTTCCACCAACCATCGGATCCTACGACTAACCCTTCCTTAAAGGCATTTAACGTGATGTCTATGTTGCATCCTACGCAAGTTAATGATGAGCGGAGATCTTGACAATAAACACTCATCTCGCCATGGCACGTCCCTTGTAGGGAAATCACTTTTTTGTGCACTTTCTCTCAAAGATCTCGATTCATCATTGACTTGGGGATGACTCGACATAGACAGCACGTTAATTGACTATTAAGAAAAAGCTAGCCAAACCAACCGGTCAAAACCTAGGTGTGATACCTATACTAGTGTGGGTTGACACGGGTTAGGTAAAAGGTTCCCACCGTACACGGTGAGTGGAGTAGACGAGTGACTCGAAAAGAGGGCGACAGTAGCGCACAAATTCCTGCACATCGAATACTCCGGGTAATGGGGACCTGTGCAGTGCTGACACGGACTAGTGGTAGTGTGTGGCAAGAAACTAATTCTTTTTAAGGAGAAAAGAGAGAAGTTTTTGATGTTAGGATGATGCAATGCAATGTATGAGAGAGAGAGAGAGAGAGAGAGAGAGAGAGAGAATAATGTACAAGGAGCATAGCAGAGTTTTGTTTGACCCTAAAACTAAAGCGAAGATAACAAGGGTACATGGTACAAGGTACAAGGTACAAGTATTAACATGGCGGAGTACGCGGGTGCATGTGTAAACATGGCAGGTGTGAGCATGTGTAAACATGGCAAGTGTGTGTGCATGTGTAAACATGGCAAGTGTGTGTGCATGTGTAAACATGGCAGGTGTGTGCATGTGTAAACATGGCAGGTGTGTGCATGTGTTAAACATGGCAAGTGTGAGCATGTGTAAACATGGCAAGTGTGTGTGCATGTGTAAACATGGCAAGTGTGTGCATGTGTAAACATGGCAAGTATGTGAGGTGCATGTGTGAACATGGCAAGTGTGTGCATGTGAGAACATGGCAAACATCATGATGTGAACGAAAGTTAGACCCACTAAGTTTGAAAAAGTTTCAAAGCAGTCCCCAGCAGAGTCGCCACTGTGAATACCCCTTTCCGATGAAGCGACGCATGGGAAGTATCTTGTGATTATTTTTATTTACAAAGGGAATATTCTTAACGACATTAAAATTATGAGAGTCGCCACGCCGTTTTAATTAAAGCCAAAACATTGAAAAAAGCATGTTTAATGGGTTCGGGGGTCAAATTACAACAAGAGAAGAATATTGGACGTTATCACTCCTATTGCCCGAATTGATCGGTCTTTCTATCATGATGAATGTGTTAGTAGTGTGTTAGTGATTTAGACCGGATCCGAAGATTGCCTACGTTCCTCTCAATGTGAGAAGCTCAGGTCAGCGTAGTTCGCAGAGAATTAGAATAGGCAGAAGAATCGGGATCATGCATAATGAGGGGGAATTACCTAAAGATTAGGGTTTAGAAGTAGTTCCTAGATCATCCTCGGGTTGATGAACCCTCGATCATCATCGGCTATGAAATAACATGTAATTATGAAGATCGCAACCCTAAATATAGCATAAATAAGGTTTTAATCTATGAACACGAAGAACATATGAAGAACATATATGAACATATGAATGTGTATGCAAAGAATATGAAGAAACTATGAATAAACATGTAAGAACATGAATATAAAAGATCTACATTAAGAATAATGCAAGAACATGAAGAAAAAGTTAGAAAACTTACCTATGTTGGCAAGAAATAAACCTTGGATCTTCTTGAGTGTTTGAATGCTAATTAGAGAGCAAAATAGTGTTTAAGAACTCCAAAACTCGGACTTAGAGCTCTCAAACCATCGGGCCCAAAACCAATGGAATGGAGTGGTTTATATAGTAAACTGATGGGAGGATCTGATGGTCCAGATCATCCGGCGCAGGTGGCCGCCTGGCCATTGTTGATGCCGGTACAATAGTGGCCGCGTGGCCAAGATCAACGCGGAGCAATGTTGGCCGCGTGGCCAAGGCTGCCGGCTGACTTGATTCTTAAGCTAGGGTTTCTGCATGGTTTTAAGGAAACCATTTACTACCTAATTTGATAGATTTTGTCATAAATGAGATATTTTGGGAATCCGGGACAAGTCTTTGCAAGGTTTCTAATTCCTATAAAGTCCTTGTATTTTTGGGAAACTCCTAATAAACTCATTCCTATAAAGTCTTGTATTTATGGAGATCAACTGCCGAAGCCCGTCAACATGGACAAGCTGAAGAAGTTACTATCATAGCTTTGTCCCCTATTTCAAAAATATAAAAAATAATAAAGGCACGAAAAAAAAGGCCCGCTAGATTGAAAACCTGAAAGGGCGGTCTAGGCAAAAATCAGGGTGTGCATAAAAAAAAAGGGGACAGTCTCGTACGAGACACCTATGTCTCGTTCAAGACATGTCAGTCAGCAGACATATTTTCTCTTTCTTAAACAAGAAACTATGATGACCTGAAAACTCCTTATTAATTGAGTAAAAGGAGAACGTAGGCAGCCTTTTAGTCCGGTCTATTCAATAAATAAAATAAAAAATCTGTCTTCTTACTAACTGAATGCATTTCAAGAAAGCAATAGGAAATTTTCTAACATGAATACCAACTTGCAAAAGAAAATAAATAAAATACTAAAAAT